>QYSD01000100.1:0-57028 GCA_009806315.1 Rhodotorula sp. ZM1
CACCCCCCCCCCCCCCCCCCCCCCCCCCCCCCCCCCCCCCCCCCCGCCTTCTTTGTGATTTGACCTGGTGTCTGTTTCCCTACTCCCCGACTGTCCTCCTCCGCGCCTGCCTTGTTCCCCTGTTCCTCGTCTCGTCTCGCACTGCACCCAAACTTGTACATTCTGTAGCGCGGCGTCACCCTCCCATCCAGTTCGATGCTTGCCTCTGACATCCAATCCTGAAATCTCCCCCTGACTGACACCAACTCGTTACGCTTCCGATCTTCCTCGACGATTCGAGGAGGAGGAGGAGGAGGGCGGACGAAACGAGGCGTTGGCGGAATTGAGAGTCACACGATAGCACCCGAGTTTTGAGCAAGCGAGGATCAAGGGCGGACGCTTGGACGGCGCCTGCTGACGAGAGGGCGGATGCCGGCTGGGATAGCGGTCCGAGTCGGACGTCGCAAGTTGGGAGAGCGTGTAGAACCGTGAGCAAGCGGGTCCGAAGGGCTGATGCTGGCTGGAAAGCATGAATCTCGAGATGCAGAGAAGCTCGTGTATCAAGCACAGCGCGCCGGAGCGAGAATCGAGGAAGCAGGAGAGGTTCACAAAGGACGTCCGCCCTCGAGGGCGGAACTTGCGACATACTGGTTTCACCAGACAAACAAAGAAGCGAAAGCGAGTGCGAATGCGAAAGCGGGACGACCCCTGGAACCCCTTCACACACTCGCGCACCTCGCCGCGACCCACTCCAACTCGCCGCTCATCCTCGCTTTCCTACGCTTCTTCTTGCCGTCGCCACCGACGCGAAGAGAGGGAGAGATGAGCGCGTCTTCGTCGTCTGTTGCGCTGGTGGCGCGCTGGAAAGTCTGCGAGTGGGCGGGCTGTGAGCGCGAGGAGGTAGGTTTGGCGCCAACGGAGGCGGAGGGAGTGCCATTCGGAGCGGTCAAAGGGCCGGTAGCAAAAGGTGGAGGAGCGGGAGCGTCGGCTTTGGCTTTGTCGACAGGGGGCTCGACTGCGTTCTCGCCCATCCCCGTGCCTCCGACGCCGATGCCGATGCCGATGCCGCTGCCAAACTCGTTCTTGAGCCGAGCGAGCCCAAAGTCGTCGTCGACCTCGTCGACCTCTTCCTCCACTCCTCCGGCCCCATCGCCCTTCGTACTCTGCTCCATCTCGTTCGACTGGATAGCAGCGAGGATCTTGGTCATCGCCGCCTCGTCCAACTCGATTGGGTTGTCAGTACCGCTGAAGAGGTTGTCGTCGTGCGCCTGCATCGCGGCTTTGGCGAGAGCAGACGAGGGTGAGGTCGAAGGACCGGCTTGGGCAGCGTTGTCGGAGGGGAGGGCGAGGATCTCGGCGAGCAACTCGGTGTCATCGTCGGCTGCGGCCGTGGACAAGCATTCCACGAGAGTCGAAGAGTCGCCAACGAGAGTCGAGGAGCGGTCATTGGGCGCGAGTCCGCTCCCCGAAGCGACTGGTTCGACAGCGATATCGTTGCTCGTGTCGATCACCTTCTGGTCTGCAGCGCTGATGACCGTGCTCGTGCGCGAGAGCTGCGGCGTGGGGTGGTAGCTGGCGACGAGGATGTCGCCGTGATCGGTGAAGCGGACCGCGGGCGTTCCTGCCGCGCCCTCGCCCATGCCCTTGGTCGATCGCTTGGGCGTCTTGATGAGGACCTCGAAGCCAGCTGAGGAGGAGCGCCTGGTTTTGCGCTTGCCAATTGAGGCGGTCGAAGTCGAGCTAGACCTGCCGCGGCGAAAAGTGCTGGAAGTCGATACACGAGCCTGATTCTTGCCCTCTGCAGCAGCCGAGGTCTTCCGCTTCTTCACAGCCCGCTCGCTCGCCTCGTCTTCCGCCTGTTCAGCCGCCGCCATCGACGACCTCGTTTTCCTTTTCGTGCCGCTCGAGACAGTCGAAGCGATCTTCCCTTTCTTCGCGCCGGCCCCCTTGTTGGCCTCGACCTTCTTCTCGCCGAAGAGCTTCTTGCGCAGCGCGGGCGAGAGGTTCGTCATGGCCGGATGGAGCGGGATCTCAACCACGACCTCGATACTGCGATCCGGTCCGCGCTGCCACCTCGACTCCTTGGCATTGGTCGAGCGAGTCGCGCGCGGCTGAGCGGAAGATGAGGGCGAGAAGGAGGGCATCGTCTTGGAAGTAATCGTCCCGCGGAACACCTCCGCCGCCTGGTCCGGCAGTGCGACCGCCTTCCCCTTCCCCTTGTACTTCTTCAGCTGCGTGGTGGACGAGGAAGGCGCGTCACCGCTCGAGGAAGCATCGGCATAGAAGCCGTTCTCCCGCGGACAATTCTTCGACGGCGGACCACGCGAAGCCGAGATGCCGAAGGGTGTCGTGGCGCTGCTAGAGCTCGGATCGGTGATGCCGTTCGCCATGGGCGCGGACGAGCTGGATGGAGCGTTCGAATGCTTGTTGAAGTGGTTGGTCTGCGACGAGCTGGCGAAGGGGGATGCGCTTGTCCAGGCAGATGGATGGGCGTGACCGTTCGTCAGCGCCTCCTCAATCCCAACGAAAAGCTTGTCAGCGCGGCTGAACACTCGTCAAATTCACGAACGCAAGCACACCTCGACCTGGTCGCTAGCGGGAACAACTCCACCAGATTCCGCTGCGCTGCCGTCCTGCGACCCTCCTGGAGTCGACAGTCCTTCCTCCGTGTCTCCTATGCTCGACAACCGCCACCGCGAGCCCCTCCAGGGCGAGCTCGTCTTCCCCACCTGAAGTCCGCCACCGTTTTCCTGGCCACCACCGCTCCCAGCCCGCTCGGTAGCTTCTTTGCGCGCCCAGAAGATTTCGTATGCGCGCTGCCTGTGTTCCTCTGTAGCGTCTGGGCGGAAGGGCACGAGGAAGAGCTGTTCCGCCGGAAGGTCGTCGAGTTCGTCGAGCGGGAAATCGAGGTCGGGGACGGCGAAGAGGGGCACGTCTGGCGTCTGCGACATGACTCTAGAGGCTGTCACGCCCGTCACGTCAGATGAAGCCTGGACGAGGTGGAAGCGTTTCAGCGAAATGAAAGAGAACAAGGAGGAGAGAGGAGGCGAGCTGGATGGGCAGCAGCTTCCGTCGGCTGGCAATCGACGTGAGCTACTCAAAGCGACAGTGAGAGCGCCCTGAAGGCGCAGAGGAACCGGTCCGTGACAACAGATGTTCGTTTGCGTCCCGCTAAACTTCCGGATCCTTGAATGCTTCATTCGAGCCTTGAAGCGACGAAAGCACTGCACTGCTGTACTGCTACAGGACAAGTCCGTGCGACAGGAGAAGAAGAGAATGAATCCCTCCGACCTTCGCAACTTCACCACCCCAATTAAAGCGAGTCTCAACCTTCCCATCCTTCCCAGATGCGCCTCACGTACTGCCTGCGGTACCCATCCCACGCGAGCTTGTCGCAGTCGCAATCGCGCGGTTCGGCCTGGCACTCCAAGCAGTAGTCGTCCTAGGAGCGCGGGTCGAGCGCGGTCCTCCAGGACGCTGTGCGACGCATTTCGTCGAGCCAAGCCTGCTGCTGGCGGCGCTGTTCGGCGAGATGCAGCTCCTCCGCCTCGCGCTACCTCTTAGGGGAGAGACGCGAGGGCGAAGTCGAGACGGCAGGTGTGGAAGGAGGGGAACGCCTCGAAAGGCAACATTGGGTGGTCGTGAGGATGACGTCTTGGGGGTACTCCGCGTCAACACGGCGGGTCAGCGGTCGGGGAGGAGAGAGGGAAAAGAGGAGGCCAGTGCATGCATGTACCGAGGAGCGGCACGAGCAGCGAGCATCAGCGACCACAGAAAAAGCCTCAGTAAACGAAACCAGCGAACGGAGGGCGGGTGAAGGCAGCGAGAACAAGGCAGCGCAAAGTCGTCCGCGAACTGAATGAGAGGATGGATGCATGCAAAAGATACCCGACCTTGATACCAGCCGTCCTAATTGACGAACTGGTAGTTGTACACGATCGCGTCGACATACTCGTCCTCCGCGCCGTCCTTGCCCTTCAACTTGCCCGCTCCGGGAATCAACCCCGCCCGCTTGAAGCCCAGTCCATCCCATATCTTGACGCTCGCGACGTTTGAGACGTAGACGAGGTTGAAGACCGAACCGCGGTAGCCGAGTAACGGCGCGTAGTGCAGGTAGGAGTGGCCGAGGGTCGAGCCGACTCGTAGGCCGCGGTGGACGGTAGGAACGACGAAGCCTCCGTTGCAGAGGTGGGATGATCGGCCGGGGTAGTTGGGCTGTAGGTTAAAAAGCAGGGCTAGCGGGATTCCAGTGATACCGGAGCAGGATCGGGGCGAAACTCGCCTTGACGTCTGCGAAAGATCAAGGGAAGGTCAGCAAGGCTGCGAGAAAGACGACCTTCACGGGGCAATCTCCTGACAGATCAGCCTCATCACGAAGCGGCCCGGTAGATGGCAGACAATTTACGAAGGGAGAGCGCGACTCACAGTACATTCCCAAGACGCAGTCCTTCCATTCCCGCCCAGCAACGACGCTCTCCAGCTTCAAACCCTCGTCCCTATCCATCCCAGCGGATACATCACCTAGATCTGCCGGCGCAGTATCGAGGAGGCCGACGAAGCAGTCTGCGGCTGCGATAGAACGTGGCGGACGAGGTTGGCTCATCGTTACCTGGCCCGCTCAACTGAACGAACAACGCACCGAAGAAGTAGGCAGCCTGTCCCCCGGCAGACAAAGCGAGCGAGAGTCAGACCCCCCACCTCCGGGACAATTTCCGTCGGCAAGAGGAGGAGAGCCGGAACGCACAAACTCGTCGAGACTGAGCGGGTTCATCTGGGGGTATGTCCTGCCCTCCTCCACGACATCGTTGAACACGCCCTGGAGGTAGGCGAGCAGCTCATCGGGCACAGTCTTGCGGGAGACGGGGAAGACGGTGAGCGCCTGCGAGTTGGCGAGCTTGTAGGTGCGCGGGACGAGGGGGCCACCTGTTCGCTCGGGTTTGGAGATCGATCCGCCGTACGGAGACATCCTCTGAGCGTGCGGAATGCAATGGGTCGAGGGCAAAGCAACGAGGAGGAGGTTGGGAGAGCAAACGCTGGCTCACACCGCTGGATCGTAGCTGAACAGGCCGAGGCGATGCTGCTCGTACGGTCAAACATTGACAAGGACCAGTCTGGTTCTGTGACCCTCCGTGGTGCGTCCCTCACCGTTCTCATCGCCGCAACCTCGCAAATCGCACTCGAGGCGGCGCTCTCACGGTGTTGCTAGCCTAACGTGGGTACGAGTGGGTATTGGAGACAATAAGTGACAGCTTGGCACCCTCGCCGCAGCCCAAGATGACGAGGACATGTGGCATGCCTACAACCTCATCTCGAAGGGAGATGAGCTGCGTGCGTCAGCTGTACGGTGAGGAGGCTTCCCATTTTCCCTGTGTATGTTCAACAGACTGTTTGGGAGCTACTCGCTCCCGCACAGTCCACTTCTCACAGTTGTCGCCCGTGGTGACCTCATGCTGATCCCTCCTTCCCCTCGCGCAGTCGAGTAACGAGCGAGTCGGCGACAGGCTCGACCTCCTCACGACGAGTCCACCTGAAACTCACGATTCAAGTCGACAAAGTCTTGTACTCTGCGCTCGCCCAGCCCGACTCTACCGCCGCCGCATCCTCGTCGTCCGCCGCCAATTCTTCCGCACCTGTCGCCGCCGCGTCCGGTACATCCGGCACCACGACCCTGCACGTTTCGGGCAAGATCACGAGCGAGAATGAGCATGTCAAGAAGGGAGCGTACCATACCCTCGACCTCGAGATTGGGCGGGATTTCACGATTATCAAGGGCGAGGGGGAGTGGGATAGTGTTGCGACGGAGCGCTTGAGAGAGATGACCGAGCCAGGTCGAGGAGCAGATGTCGGAGCGGTCGTTTGCGGAGAAGGTGAGGGCGACTCTTCGCTCGCTCTCCCGCGGGTCTTGCCTTCAAGCCAGCGAACATTGATGAGATTGTCGTCCACCCCAGGCACCGCCAACATCTGCATCATCACGAATCACACGACCATCATCAAGCAACGCATCGACGTCCCGTTTCCACGGAAACGAAAAGGCGGCGGAACAGCCCTCGGCGCCGAGCGGGTTCGCTCCCCACCGTCATCCACTCCTTCGCGTTCAAGCTGACCTGGATGCGGCGCAGGCCAACTCGCGCTACCTCCATCAAGTCTACGACGCCGTGAACCGGCACTTCGACTTCGAGCAGCTCAAGGTGCTCATCATCGCGTCGCCGGGCTTTACGAAGGAGACGGTGTATTCATTCTTGCTCGAGGAGGCCGTGGTGCGCTTATCTCGTCCGTACGCGCTCCTGTCCTGGGAAGCTGTTGCTGACACTCGGTAGGGTGCCATGCACAGCGGCAAAACAACAAAGCACTGATACAGGCCAAGAGCAAGTTCCTCCTCTTGCATTCGCCGACCCACCACGTCCACTCGCTCACTCAGATCCTGTCGAGTCCCGAGGTGCGTTGGTCGATTCCGCCGCCAAGTACGGTAGCTCACTCGCGTCCTCAAGCAGGTCTCGTCTCAACTGAAGGACACCAAGTTCGCTCAAGAAGGTGTCATGCTCGAGAAGTGCGTTCTTGAGCCCCTCTCCCACCTTACGCCATTCGACTGACGAGCTTGCGCTGGCGCAGGTTCTTCAAGATGCTCGAGGAGAACCCCCTACGGGCATGGTACGGCGAGAGCCACGTCTTCAAGGCTGCAGAACGAGGCGCGATCGGCAAGTTGCTCGTGTCGGACGAGTTGTTCCGGTGCGCATGCTGTTTTCAGCCACTCTGCTTTACCAACTGCAAGCAAGGCTGATGGACCAGCTCATCGCACAGCTCTCCCTCGGTCGCGCGACGGAAACGGTTCGTCAAGCTCGTCGAGGACGTCAAGGCGTATGGCGGCGAAGTGCTCATGTTCTCATCAATGCACGAGTCGGGCCAGCGTGCGTTTCCCTTCCTCTTCCTCATCCTCTTCCTCTCACCGATGGGCTCATTCGTGATGCAGAGCTCAACCAGTTGACGGGAATTGCGGCGATTCTTACGTACCCGTTGGACATCGAGGTAGTCGAGGAGGAAGAGCGGGCAGAGCGAGAGGAGGAGGAGAAGCGGCGGCGGGAAGAGGAAGCGGACGAGCAGTAGTATCGAAGCTTCGAACTCAAAGGAGTACGCTCGCGACGAATCTAGCGGTACAAGCAGGAGACTTGCCGGCGGCACGAGGCAGGCGAGGAGAATCGCCCAACTCGTAGCGCTTTCCTGGCCGCCCCAGAAATCGTATTACCGTTTCGTACGCACTGCAAGCTGTACCAGAAGCCAGCCAGCACTGGGCCGGAAGAATCGTGCTCTCTTTGCGGAGTCGTCGCCTTGTCCGCTCGCTCGCCGTCCGCACTGCTCGCTGGGAGCTCAAAGGGCATCGCCGCCGCACTCACACAGCGCACAAACCACTTTCTAGCCCATCTGCAACCCCGCGAGTGCGCGCCGCCCGCTCACTCACCACCCTCGTCGTCGTCGCTCGTACCCCTCGTCAACCAACTAAAGCGCTCGCTGGACGCACCATGTCGAGCTGGACCCCGTCGCCAGAGGGTCTGCAGGAGCTCCTCTCCTGCCTGCGGTCCTCGGGCAGCCCCGACACCAAGGTCCAGCAGCAGACGCAGGAGGTCAGTCTCGCACGTCTCGCGCGCTTCGCTGTGGAGAGCATTACGAGGGGAGAGTCTCGCGGGCTGACACTGTTGCACTGCGCGAACCAGCGGCTCGAGTCGTTCAACGAAATCCCGGGTTACAATTCGTACCTCGTCTACATCCTCACACAGATGCCTGGCGAGGACGTGACGGTGCGCTCGATGGCCGGCCTACTCCTCAAGAACAACATCCGCATGCGTCTCGAGTCGTTCGACCCGGACGTCGTCACATACGTCCAGTCCAACATCTTCACCGCCATCGGCGACTCGACGAGCATGATCCGCAACACCGTCTCGACCGTCGTTGACACGCTTCTCGTCGAGTTGGGACCCGAGAAGTGGACGGAGGGACTGAGCAAGCTGATGGAGCTCGTTGACTCGGACAACCAGCTCGCGCAAGAGGTCCGTCCGCACCGCATGTGGCGAGTCCGGCCACACTCACCTTCTCGTGTCGCTCACAGGGCGCGTTCAACGCTCTCGACAAGCTGTGCCAGGATATCCCGAAGCGGCTCGAGCAGCTCGAGGTCGGCGGCCAGCGTCCGCTCGACTACATGATTCCCAAATTCCTTACCCACATCGACTCGCCCTACCCCAAGATCCGCAACTTTGCCCTCTCCTGCGCTATCCAGTTTATCTCGCCGGACAACAACGCCTTGACGCTCCACCTCGAGCCGTTCGTCGTCGCGCTGTTCAAGCACGCGACCGACGACTCGGTCGACGTCCGCAAGACGGTCTGCCAGGCGCTCGTCCAACTCCTCGCCACTCGGCCCGACGTCCTCGTCCCCCATATGGCGAGCGTCGTCGAGTTCATGCTCTACTCGACGCACGACACGACCAACGAGGAGGTCGCGCTCGAGGCGTGCGAGTTCTGGCTCACGTTCGCCGAAGACCCAGAGCTCGTCAACCAGCTCCGGCCATACCTGCCAAAGGTCGTACCCGTCCTGCTACAAAGCATGGTCTACTCGGAAGATGACATCCTGCTGCTCGACACGGAGGAGGACGACGCGGCCGTGCCGGACAAGGCGTCCGACATTAAGCCTCACCTCCTCTCGTCCAAGGCACACACGAACGAGCGACTAGAAGACGTCGAGGGCGCGAACGGGCAGGGCGGCCATATGTCGCGCGAGCGGGCAGAGGACGACGAGGACGAGGAAGAGGATGACGACGACGAGTACGACGAGGACGAGGAGGCCTACACCGAGTGGAACCTCCGCAAGTGCTCGGCGGCGGCGTTGGACGTAATGGCTGTCGCGTTCGAGGCGGAGCTCCTCGAGGTCCTGTTGCCGTATCTCAAGGAGAAACTCTTCTCGCAGGATTGGCTCGACCGCGAAAGCGGCATCCTCGCCCTCGGCGCCATCGCAGAAGGTTGGCTCTTGTCTCTCTTGCCTTCGACGAACGCTTGCTGACTTTGCCCGCGCAGGCTGCATCACCGGCATCGAGCCTCACCTCCCCATCCTGATGAATTTCCTCGTCAACTCGCTCAACGACAAGAAGCCGCTCGTCCGCTCAATTGCGTGCTGGACAATCGGCCGGTACTCGAGCTGGACGATCAAGGAGGACGCGACGCCCGAGCACAAGCAGCAGTACTTCGTCCCGGCGATGGAGGGTCTCTTGCGGATGTGCCTCGACAACAACAAGCGGGTGCAGGAGGCGGGTTGCTCGGCTTTTGCGACGCTCGAGGAGGAGGCTGGGCCGGAGCTCGAGCCGTTCCTTGGGTCCATCTTGTCGAACCTCGTCTACGCCTTCAACAAATACCAGCAGAAGAACCTCCTCATCCTCTACGACGCGATTGGTACCCTCGCAGATGCCGTCGGCTCCTCCCTCAACAACCAGGGCTACATCGACATCCTCATGCCGCCTCTCATCGCCAAGTGGGGCGCGCTCGGCGACCAGGACCCCGACCTCATCCCCCTGCTTGAGGTGCGCACGCTTCTCTCCATCATGAACGGACATCCGCTGATCCGCCGCTCGCCCGCAGTGCATGTCGTCCGTCGTCATCGCCATCGGTCCCGGCTTTGCGCAATACGCCCAACCCGTCTTCAACCGCTGCATCTCGATCGTCAAGCAGTCGCTCATCGAGTTCCAGCAGTACCAGCAAGATCCGATCAATTACGACGAGCCCGATAAGACGTTCCTGATCGTCTCGCTGGATCTGCTGTCCGGCCTGACGCAGGGCCTCAACACCGCCATCACCCAGCTCTATTCGCAGAGCGATCCTCCCGTCCTCACTCTCCTCTCTCTCTGCCTCCAACATCCCGACGCGCCCGTCCGCCAATCTTCCTACGCCCTGCTCGGCGACACCGCCATCTCGTGCTTCCCCATCCTGAAACCAACTCTCGAGCAGTTCATGCCCGTTCTCATCTCGCACATCGACGTCGAGCCCCGACTGGCCGAGGTCTCGGTGTGCAACAACGCCGCATGGGCGGCAGGCGAGATCGCGCTGCAGGCAGGGTCCGACATGGAGCAGTGGGTCAACCCTTTGATGGAGCGGTTGGTGCCGATCCTGCTCAGTTCAAAGGCGGCGCGGAGCTTGACGGAGAATTCGGCGGTCACGATTGGACGACTTGCGATCGTCTGCCCGCAACTCGTCGCGCCTCACCTCGACGTCTTCGTGTCGGCGTGGTGCCAGGCGCTCGCCGACATCAAGGACAACGAGGAGAAGGACTCGGCTTTCCGAGGTATTTGCGCTGCGATCCAGGTCAACCCGAACGGCATCTCGGCCGTGCGTCTCTGCCTCTTTGCGCTTGGCTCGCTCTCGCTAATCACATTGTAATCAGGCATTCGGCTACTTCCTCAATGCCGTCGCCCGCTGGACCCGACCATCTGACCAACTCAACGAGATGTTCAAGACGGTGCGTCTCGCCTGGCGGTTTTGCGTCGGGCGCAGCATGCTCACTGTCCGTCCGCAGATCCTCCTCGCTTTCAAGGGCATGTCAGAGGGCCCAGCATGGGATGCGCAGCTCGCGCACCTTCCTCCCGTCATCGTCCAGCGTCTCCGCGAGCGGTATGGCGTCTAAACGCCCAGGCTCGCGCATCCACCTCGCCATCACCTTCATCTTTCACCTTGCACTCTATTCATGTCGGTCTCCCGCTTTTCGTCTCGGCTCCTTGGCCTTCCCGTCTCGCACGCTGCATCCCCGCAACTTCTCCTTCCGCCCACGACTCCCGGCGCCCATCTCACCGCGATCCCGCGTTGTCTTTGACTAACACTCGTTTATCCTATACCTCGCGCGCTTGCACGGCTTGGCTGGCGAGCGTGCGCCTCTGACGAGCCTGCCCCGTAGAATCGCCTCCTTTGCAACGGAATTTCACAGCAATCCCGAGTCTCCGCATCTCCAACTGCGGCTTCTCTTTCCGTTATAGTCCCACTACTTCGTTTTGCTAGCGTCAAACGCAGCTCATCTTGGCAAAGTCCGTTGCTCGCCGTCGAGGAGAATGACGGTCGCGAGGTTGCACCTCTTGGTCTCCTTCGCGTCGCGGAGCCTCTCCGCTAGGACATTCAGAGGGTCTCAGAACAGTCACTGGACGTCCCGATACACGTCAGACCTCTCGCACACCCGCTCTCGCTTTCCCCCCTCCTCCTCCGCCCGACACCGCCTCATCGCGCTCAAACGCCATGGCAGCCGCGTCTACTTCCTCTGCGATCATCTTCACCGACGTGTTCAATGTCGCCGACGTCGACAAGGGTGCGCCGTACTCTCGCTTGCTCTTGCGCGCGCTGCAAACTAACATCTCCAAGCTCGGCAGATGGGAAGAAATTCGACCGAGGTGAGTTTTGAGGCCCGTCGAAAGCGTCTGTGTGAGTTTACTGACCGCTCTCGAGTGTCTGGCAGTCTCGCGTATCGCCGCAAAATCGCAGAACCACGACATGCGGATGACCCTCGACGTCCGTTCCGTTTGCTCCCTCATCACGCGCTGTGAAGGCTGAGAGGCGTTGCGATGCAGATCAACACCGACCTGATCGACTTGCGACAAGATTCCGAGTTTTCTCTCGCCCTCGCCAGCACGCTTCACCCGGACGGTGTCGCGAAGGATACAGGTGCGGCTGGCGGATGGCGGGCAGACATCGAGGGCGGACTGGCAGACGATTGGGACTACGTCATGTACGGGAAGGTGAGGCAGAAGTTCTGCCTTGCGAGCAAGATGACCCTGGCTGACAAGGTCTCCCTCCAGGTGTACAAGTACGACGAGGGTTCGGGTGAGGAGGTGACGGCCTACGTCTCTTTCGGTGGACTCTTGATGGCGTTGACGGGCGTGTATCGGCACATGGCGAACCTGACGGTCGGTGAATACGTCTACCTCCTGCTGCGACCCTCGAAGCGGTGAAGCGGCTCTTTTGCAATCTCTCGAGTACACTCCTCGTCCTGAGCGTTGAGCGAGCGAATCACGCTGCCCACAGATGCAGTGCGTGGTCATAGAACGAACAGCTGGCGATTAGATCCCGTCCTGCCTCGGGTTTTCCCCCATCGCTCCAGTCAACCCCGTACGCCAGACTCTCGTGCTTGTCAAATCGCGCATGCAGCTTGCCCTCGCCCGGTGCAAGCGATCCATCGGGATCGACTCCGCCGTTGAGGGCCAGCCCGTCAAAGTTGACGACCTTGAAGCCGCCGTGCATGCCGGCGACGAGCAGTCTTCGCGGGTCCGTCGGGTGCCACTTCAACCGCCAAATGCCGCCTCCTGCGTCGAACTCAGTGAGAGGTATGAGAGGTTTCCGTCGGTCGAACAAGCGGATGCGCGAGTCGTAACTGCGAAGACTGCGGTTCAGCGGGTCCTGGGGCAGAGAGGCATCGGAAGCCTCACCTTCCGACAGCGAACAGGTTCTTCACATGCTGGTGACTTTGTATGGAGGTCACGCCACCTTCGAAGCTGTGTAGAGGGGATTTAGCAAGGCGGGAAGCGATCAGGCGGGGACCCGACTCACGTCCGCTTGTTGACGAAAGTCGGCCGGTCGCAGCCTTGTCGCAGATCCCAGCCCTTGAGCGTCAAGTCATCGCCTCCCGTCCAGACTGTGCTTGGCTCCCAGCAGTCGAATGCGGCAATCCAGGGTTCGAAGTCGTGAGCGTGCCAGCTTGAGGTGACCTCGAAAGTCGAATCGCCGCCAAGGGTGCAGATTGAACCGTCCGACTTAGAGACGACGATAGAGGCGGGACTGTACGTTGCAGACATCAGTCAGGCTGGACCTACGAGAACGCGCGAGGGACGCACTCTAGTTTTGCGCTCCGGCGTGTTGACCAGTCGAGGGAGAGGCAAAGAGTCGATTCGTCGGCGCAGTCGACGATTTGAAACGGCAATAGTTGGTTCTGCGGGATTTCATCAACATGGTCACCATTGTGCACAGAGCCGGAGGGGCGGGAAAAGAGGCGGACAGAATCTTCGTCGAATTTGTGAAGCTGAACATGGCCCTTTGCGTCGGCGATAGCGAGAGTAGTAGCGCCGTTCCATGGGCGAGGAGACCTGCATCAGATGAGGTGAGCGGAAAAGACAGCTTCAGATGAGGGAAAGGAGCAGGACACACCACTTCATGTCGAGGATGGCCGGTCCATCGAAGCGCTGAACCTCCTTCCTGCGCGAACAGCGTGAGAGTGCTTCTGGCACTCAAAAGTTGAAAAGACACACAAGCTCTGGCTGTCAGGCCCGACTTCGTACAGCAGACATCGCCCATATCGAGTGAAGGAGGGACTGCTCGACGGTCCCGGTTCCGCTTCGTCCTCCTCCGCAGACTTCGTTACCGTCGCTGTCCCCGTTGAGCCACTCTCCTCCCCACTTTGGACGACCTGGTACGTCCCGCAAGCGAAGAGGCGCGGCCGACCGGGGCAGAATTCGACGGCGTCCGCCGAGTAGACGGTGTCGACGGATGCGAGCGAGGCAGCCTCCATGTGTACGGGAGCCAGGAGACGAGCTAGGAGGGTAGATAAGCTGGCTCGAGCGAAAGTTGGGCGTGGGAAGTGCAAGAGAAGGCGAAGTCGGCGGGGGACTGATGACAATTGGCAAAGTCGAAGGAGGGCTTTGTAGCGTCGACCAAGGCGAGCAGTTCGACGAGAGAGCCTTTGCGGGTGTTGGAAGCGAGCGGCAGCTCGAGCGGAGACGACCCACTCTCGCTCTCCTCCTCGCGACAGCGGGGTGGATACACTTCAGTCTAATGCAGGGTTCGCACGCGCTCATTGACCGGCCCCACGCCAGTCAGAGAGAGCACAATGCTCGATGTGGTATCTATAACGAGAGGGAGAGGAAGCGAGAGAGACACAAGTGAGGTATGACAAGAGGAGGGACGACGCGCCCTCAAGCAGAGCTGGCGGCGACGAGTGCGAGGAGCGCCATCCGAACGAAGAGTCCGAATCGAACCTGTCGCCACATGGCGGCACGGCGTGCATCAAGCTGCAGGGAAGACTTAGTTAGCGGAAGAGGAAGTGAGGAGCGAGAGAGAGAGGGACTCACGTCAACGCTCGGATCGAGCTCGGCGTTGCGCGGCAAGGGGTGCATCACGATGCAGTGCTCCTTGGCACCGGCGAGGAGCTCGTTGTTGACGATGTACGAGTCCTTGACCGCATCGTAGTCGGCCTGCGACGCAAAGCGCTCCTGCTGGACACGCGTAACGTACAGAACGTCCGTTCGGCCGATGACGCTCGTCAGGCTGGTCGTCTCGAAGACGGAGATGCCAGCCTTCTCTGCCTCAGCCTTGACCGACTCGGGCATCGAGAGCGTCGGCGGCGCGACGAAGATGAGCGAGACTGAGTAGAGCGAGAGGAGCTTGACGAGCGAGTGGACGGTCCTGCCATTCTTCAAGTCGCCGACCATCGTGATCGTGAGGCCGTTGACAGTACCGAGCTCTTCGCGAATCGTGTAGATATCGAGGAAGGCCTAAAAGTCGAGAGGAAGGTCAGCAAGATGGCCTCGCGCAGAAGCCCGCAAACAAGCTCACCTGGGTCGGGTGCTCGCCGATGCCGTCGCCAGCGTTGATGACGGGAACGGGCGAGTAGCGCGCCGCCTCCTGCGCCGAGCCGGCGGCGGGGTGGCGGAGCGCGATGATGTCGGCGTAGCAGCCGAGGGTACGGACAGTGTCGGCGAGGGTCTCGCCCTTGACGACCGACGACGTCTCAGGGGTGACCGCCACGGTTGAACCGCCGAGACGAGCCATGGCAGCCTCGAAAGAGGCGGAGGTGCGGGTCGACGGCTCATAGAACAAGGTCGAGAGGACGCGGCCGCGCATGATGTCGATGGGAATCCCACGCTCGGTGAGCATGCGCATCTCCGAAGCGACGCCGAAGAGAGTGTGAAGGTCGTCGCGGTTGAACGAGCGGACCGAGAGGACGTGGCGGCGGCTGTAGGCGCGAGAGGCGGCCGACAGGAGCTTGCGGAGGCTGCCCATGGGCGACACGGGCGCGAGAGACGAGGTGACAGGGTCAGTCGCAAGCGACATGAGGCTCGGCTGGAGAGCCGAATCGGACGCCTCGAGTCGGGGTGACCTCGCGCTCGCAAGCTTCGGCGACTTGGTAGCAAGCGCCTGCGACGAGACGGGTGCCATGGTCGGCGAGATGACATTCTCCCTCGTGGGCATGCCGATCGAGGCGAGCGACGGGCGGGTCGCCGAGACGGAAAAACGGGCCTGGCGACGCTCAGACTTGCTGGCGCCGGCGAGAGCCGACAAGTCGCGGCCGGCGGGTGCACCTCGTGCGACGAACTGGCCATCGAGCAGGAGCGTCTCGCCGCGGATCACGACGCGGTGGACGGCGCCGGCGAGCTTCTTGCCCTCGAGCGGCGACCAGTACGAGCGGCGCGGGACGGCGACGGTGCGGTCGACCTCGACCTCGACGTACGTCTCGGTGGGACTGGGCGGCAAGTCAAAGATGGCGCGCGGGTTCTCCGAGAGCCTGGAGACGATGTCATCGAGGCTGAGGCGGCCGTCGTGAACGGCTGTCAGGAGAAGCTGCATCGCCTCCTCGTGACCGGCCTCGGGCGAGTAGGGCTTGCCGAGCTCGGTGGCGAGGCGGAAGGGAAGGGCGCCGACGGCGAAGACGTCGATCGTGTCGAGGTGGTCCCATAGCGCGGCCTGGTCCTTGGCGGACGGGAGGCAGGTCGAGCCGGGGAACTCCTCGCGCGTCAAGAAGAGCGAGTAGATCGAGACGTCGCACGTCACCTTGAGGTCCTTGTCCTTCGAGAGGCTGATCAGGCTTATGTCGTTCTCGGTCTGAACGTTCGTGACGTGGACCGAGCGACCGTGAAGCGAGGCGAGGAGGAGAACCGAGGCGAGGTCCGTCGTGCGCGCGTCCGTGACGATCGGCTTGTTAACGGGCCAAGCCGAGAAATGCGCCGCGACGGTCGAAACCTTGTCGTTCGAGGCGGAGAGGTTCTGCGACGGGAGGAAGAGCGTGCGGGCGCCAGCGATGAGCTCACCGGTCAGGTGGCTGGCGTTGTCGGCCGTGGCGGCAATTGCCAGGCTGTAGTCGCAGGCAGCTGCGGCAGCGTTGTCACGGGCAACGTCGAGCGAGGGCGAGTCGACGACGTTCGTCTTGTCGCCGACCGGGAGCACCTGGACCGTCGTGAAGCCGCCAGCAAGGGCAGCCTTGGTTACGGCGGCAAAGTCCTGCGAGCCCGGCGCGGCAACACCTGGAACGAAGCAGCGGGTGTTGACGAGGCCGGGGAGGACAACGGTGCGGCTCGAAGTCTTGTAATCGACGTTTGAGATCTCGAGCGACGGGTTGCGAGCGATCGCCTGGATGAGGAGCTTGGCGCACTTGACGTTCGTGACAAGCGGGACGGCAAAGTCGACAGCCATGCGGCGAGACCGGTATCCCTTCGACATGTAGTTGGCGGGACGGCGGTAGCGGTTCTTCGACGGCAGGTTGACGTAAAGGTCGATCTTGTTGTTGGCGATATGCTCGCGGAGCGAGTACTCTGACTTCTGCGCCTTGCGGTCGTCCTCCTCGTCAAGCGCTTCGAGGTACTTGACGGGGACACCGTGCTCCTGGAGGAAGTCGGCGGTACCGACGGTCGCGAAGATGTTGTAGCCGAGGCTGTGGAGCTTTTGAATCGAGGGAAGGAGCTCGATCTTCTCCTTGTAAGGACCGATTGAGAAGAGGATGTTCTGCTTCGGTAGCCTCATGCCCGTCGAGAGGAGCGCCTTCAAGTACGCCTCGTACTTGTCCCGGCCGAAGCAGGCGACCTCGCCGGTCGAAGCCATCTCTGCGGGCGGGTGAGCATGTCAGCAAGCGGGAGAGGGTGATACCGAGCTGAAGCAGACGCACCAACGCCGAGAATCGGGTCGGCGCCCGCAAGACGGCCGAACGAGAACTGCGGAACCTTGATGCCGACATAGTCTTTGGGGAGGTTGAGCTCGGGGTAGGGCGTGACGGGAAGGCCGAGCATGATGTCGGTCGCGAGCTCGATGGCGTCGATGCCGGTGACCTTAGAGACGAAGGGGAAGGAGCGAGCAGCGCGAACGTTGCACTCGATAACCTTGATCTCGTTGTTCTTGGCGAGGAACTGGATGTTGAAGGGACCCGAGACGTTAAGAGCGGCACCGATCTTGCGGGTCGCCTCCTCGATGCGGCGGACAGTCTCCGGGTCAAGGTCCTGCGGCGGGAGGATGAGGGTCGCATCTCCCGAGTGAACACCTGCGTTCTCGACGTGCTCCGAGACGTAGTGCATGACGAGCTTGCCGTCACGGGCAACGGCGTCCATCTCGATTTCCTTGGCCTCCTCGACGTACTTGGTGACGACGACGGGGTACTCGCGCGAGACGGCGGCGGCCTGCTTGAGGTACGCGTCGAGGTCGTCGCCCGAGTACACGACGTTCATTGCCGCGCCAGACAGGACGTACGACGGGCGAACGAGGACCGGGTAGCCGACCTTGTTGCAAAACTCGTGGGCAGCCTCCATCGTCGACAGCTCCTTCCAAAGCGGCTGGTCAACGCCGAGCTTGTCGAGCATGCGCGAGAACTTGTAGCGGTTCTCGGCCATGTCGATGTTCTCGGGCGAGGTGCCGAGGATCTTGACGCCCTGGCGGTGGAGCGGGAGCGCAATGTTGTTCGACGTCTGACCACCCATCGAAACGACAACACCGGATGAGGCCTCGGCCTCGTAGATGTCGAGGATCGTCTCAAGCGAGATGACCTCGAAGTAAAGGCGGTCAGCCTCGTCGTAGTCGGTCGAGACCGTCTCCGGGTTGTAGTTGACCATGACCGTCTTGAAGCCGCGCTCGCGGATCGTGCGGATGGCGCGGACAGCGCACCAATCGAACTCGACTGACGAACCGATGCGGTACACTCCCGAACCTAGCACCATGATGCCCTTGTCGCCAAAGTTGACATCGTGGGACGCGCCGTTGTACGTCATGTAGAGGTAGTTGGTGAAAGCGGGGAACTCGGCGGCGACCGTGTCGATCTGCTTGACGCGCGGCGTGATGCCATAGTCGAGGCGGAGGCGGCGGACGGCAAGCTCGTTCGAACCGAGCGCCTTGGCAATCTGCGCGTCGGAGAAGCCAGTGCGCTTGGCGCAGTGGAGGAGGCCGCGCGGGATTTGCGAAGCGGTGTATTGCCTGGAGAGGGAGAGGTCGTCAGCTGGAGGGACGAGCAAGAGTGGAAGCGGCCGACTCACGCAACTGTCTTGTCGACCTGAACAATGTGCTCGAGCTTATGAAGGAACCACTTGTCGATGTTGGTGAGCTTGTGAACCTCCTCGACCGAACGGCCGGCGTGGAGGGCGTTGGCGATGGCAAAGAGGCGGCGGTCCGTCGGGTTCTGGAGCTCCTCGTCCACCCCCTCCATTGGGAACGCGTTCTACGAGAGAAGCGGGTCAGCGTCAAGTGCTAGGCGGAGAAAATCGGACGCCGACGCACCTTGCCGAAGCCAGCGAACGACGGGTCGATGGCACGGATGGCCTTCTGAATCGTCTCCTCGAACGTCTTGCCGATAGCCATGACCTCACCGACCGACTTCATCGAAGACGACAGCGAGCTCGAAACGCGGGTAAACTTCTTGAGGTCCCAGCGCGGGATCTTGACGACGAGGTAGTCGAGGGACGGCTCGAAGCACGCGCTCGTGTTCTTCGTGACCGAGTTCTTGATCTCGTTCAGGGGAATGTTGAGACCGAGCTTGGCGGCCGTGTACGCGAGCGGGTAACCGGTCGCCTTGGAGGCGAGCGCCGACGAACGCGAGAGACGCGCGTTGACCTCGATGATGCAGTACTCCTGCGAATGCGGGTTGAGGGCGTACTGGATGTTGCACTCGCCTACGACGCCGAGGTGTCGAATGACGTTGACTGCGGTCGTACGGAGCATGTTGTAGTCAGAGTCCGTGAGGGTCTGCGACGGCGCAACGACGATCGAGTCGCCGGTGTGGATGCCGAGCGGATCAAAGTTCTGCGAGGGCGTGCGTTAGTCGAGAGACAAGAGAACTAGGGGGGATGGGAAAGCGCCGCACCTCCATGTTGCAGACAGTGATGCAGTTGTCGCGGCAGTCGCGAACGACCTCGTACTCGATCTCCTTCCATCCCTTCATCGAGCGTTCAACGAGGACCTGCGACGAGGTTGCGAACGCCTTGGTGCAGAGCTCGACAAGCTCCTTCTCGTTGTTGGCGAAACCAGATCCAAGACCGCCAAGCGCGAAAGCGGCACGGACAATGACGGGGTAGCCGATATCGTTCGCGGCGTCGACGCACTCCTGGACCGAGTTGGCGGCCGCCGATTTGGCGCACTTCTCGCCGATCTGCTCCATCGCCTGCGCGAAGAGCTCGCGATCCTCGGTTGTGATGATCGTCTCGATAGGAGTGCCGAGAACCTTGACGCCGAGACCCTCAAACTCGTCCTTGAGCTTGATACCGACCTGGAGGGCGGTCTGTCCGCCGAAGGTGCAGTAGATGCCGTCGGGGCGCTCGTGCTGGATGACCTTGCGAACCGAGTCGGCCGTGACGGGGAGGAAGTAAACCTTATCGGCGAGACCCTTGCTCGTTTGGATCGTGGCGATGTTGGCTGTGGAAGGGGAAGATCAGCAACTCGGGCGAACAGAGATTCTAGATGTCGCCGCAAACTCACGGTTGATAAGAATGGTATAGATCCCCTCCTCCTTCAAGGCCTTGATGGCCTGCGAACCGGAGTAGTCGAACTCTCCAGCCTGACCGATCGAGAGACCACCAGATCCGAGGACGAGGACCTTGCGAACGTCGACGCGAGGCGTCTTGGCCGCGTTCTCAGCGGCGTCGCCACCAGGGAAGACGACGGGGCCAGTGAGCTGCTCGCCGTTGGCCTGCTTCTCGAGGCTCTTCTGGATCGCCGAGATGAACGTGTCGAAGAGGAACTCGGTATCGCGCGGTCCGGGCGCCGACTCGGGGTGGAACTGAACGGAGAAGTACGGGCGCTCGGTCGAGTAGATTCCCTCGTTCGACGAGTCGTTGGCATTGATAAAGAGCTCCTTCCACCCCTGCTGGAGCGTCTGGGTGTCGACGGCGTAGCCGTGGTTCTGCGACGTAATGTAGCAGCGACCGGTGACGAGCGACGTGCAGGGGATGTTGGCGCCGCGGTTGCCGTACTTGAGCTTGAGGGTGCTGGCGCCCGACGCGCGGGCGAGGAGCTGGTGGCCGAGACAGATACCGAAGATTGGGACCTTGGCGGACTGGATGGCCTTCGCAAGGATCGCGGTCGTCGACTTGAGCGTGGCGGGGTCGCCCGGACCGTTCGAGACGAAGAGACCATCGAATGGCTCCTCGTTCGGCGAGAGGTAGTCGTAGTCGTACGGAACGACCTTGAGCTCGACGCCGCGTTTAGTGAAGCAGCGGATCTGGTTGTACTTCATTCCGACGTCGACGCAGATCACGCGCAAGTTGCGGCCGCTGGTGTGCTTGAGCGGCATGACACCCGAGTCCGCCGGGTAAAGGACAGGCTGTGGAGTCGAGACGGCCGCAACGAGATTGTCGGCATTCGGGTCGTGGTACTCGAGCTGCTCGTACGCATCGCGCCAATTGAGCGCACCCTCCTCGACCTCGATGCCCTTCTTGCGCTGCGAGAGCCGACCGATCGTGCTGCCGCGCTCGCGGAGTTTCTTCGTCAAATCGCGGGTATCGACGCCGTAGATCGCGGGGATGCCCTCCTCCTTGAGCCAGTCGGCGAGCTCGGAGAATGCAGAGTGGTTCGAGAAGTCGTCGCCTGCGCCCGAGTAGTTCGAGACGATCAAGCCGGCGACGTGGATCTTGTACGACTCGAACTCATGCGGGAGCGAAGCGGGGTTGACGGTGCCCTTCGCGGGACGCTTGGGTACACCGTACGAACCGATGAGAGGGTAGGTGAGGACGAGGATCTGGCCAGAGTACGACGGGTCGGTCAAGGACTCGGGGTAGCCGACCATGCCTGAGCCAAGATCCAGCATGTCAGCACATTGTGCAGCATAGTCTTCAAGCTCGAGGAAGGGGACGAACCCGTCGTGAAGACGCATTCGCCCGCGATGCTCTTGTCCGCGCCGAACGAGTAACCCTCGTAGGCGCTCCCGTCGGCCAACTCGAGCAGCATACGCTCAGTCTTGATCCTAGGGTCGACTCCTCGAAGCGGCGCATCGGGACCAGGGTACAACGAAGCGATTTCCTGAGCAGGGAGAGAGACGATGGGCTGGACGGGGCGGCCGGCGACGCGGGCGCTTGGCGAGGCCGGGCGGGAAGGCACGGTCGCTGCTGGAGCCGCAGGTACCTGCAAGTCGAGGGAAGGAGGCGTAGCGGCCATTTTCTGAGGGCTGAAGCGAGTGAGAGGATGCGGGGTGTGGTGAGCGAGCGAGGCGGGTCAGGAAGGCTGCAGAGGGTGTGGGGATCACTCAAAACAGCCGTGCTGGGTCCTCTAGGGGTGCTCAGATGCCCAGCGCGAGCATAAGCTGGAGGAGAAAAGAAAGGAAGGAGGGCAAGCCGCAACAGACGAAGGGCGCCCCGTGCTCTCCGTCGCCTTTCGTCCACACCGCCGTGGAGACGCCTGACGAGGCATTGCAAAGATACTATCAATCTTTGCGAACCCTCCGGTGCATCCCGCATCCTTCCCAAGGCCTTGGTTGGCAGAGATACGGCCGTGGCAAGGTTGGCGGAGGGGATTTACGGCGAGGCGAGACTGACGGGGCGACGCTGACGGGACGGGGCAAAGCAGGCAGTGCGCAGAGTTCTCTTTGAGCTTTCCTCCATTCCACAAGTCCGTCCCATATGGGGCGCGAGCCTTGCGGAGGAGAGGAGAAGAGGGGAAAGAAGGTGTTGGGCACGCGCCCCGCGAGGCAGGATGGCACCAACGCTTGGACCGCCTCAGCGAATGTCAACGCCCAGCGGATTGACAGTGGTGCAACGAACGAATTGCACATGCGAGTACACTTCTAGGGCGACGGGCGGGATTGCTGGCGAGGGGAATAGGCGTTTGCGGCGGGAGGGAAATATTATAAGGTTGACAGTCGCTCCGGACGTTGATGGCGTAGTGTTACAGGCTGGCCATGAGGTGGCCCATGAGGACATCGACCTCGGCGACGGCAATCTTGAGTACCGTCTCCTCAAACTTGCGCGCGAACGCCCACCCCTCTTTGCGCCCCATCTCCTCGTGCGCCTTGACGTCCATACGCCACAACACGCTGTCACGCTCGGCGACAGCCGTCGTGTTTCGCTTCGTCCGCGAGAGGAACGACATCTCGCCCGCAACCGTGCCCGCGACCATCGACTCGGACATGCTTCGTGAGCAGTCGGCAAAGACGTACGTCGCGCGTAGCATGCCCGACTCAATCACGTAGAACGCGTCTGGGTCAGAGCCGTCCGTCCACAGCGTTGTGCCACGGGCGACGGTGACGCGCTTGAAGTACGGGACCAGACGCTGCAAGGCGATGTTCGTGACGGGGTAGCAGGCAGCGAAAGCACGGTCAACGCCTGCGCGGCAGCACCATCTGGCCACCTTTCACTCACGAAGCAGTAGTCCTCATTGAAGTCCGGCGAGTACGGCTTGAACGCCTGCAAGAGGATCGGCAGCGGCTGGTGAAAGTTCATCTTGGTTTGTGGGACCTCGGCTGCGAGCGATTGCAGCGTGAGCGAATCGCTCTGGCAACAGTGGAGAGAATAGCCCACCTCGGGACATCGTCTCGCGAGCTGCTGTTCGAAGGTGATTGGCGCGAGGTGACGAGGCGAACCCTTCGATGTCGCTATCGAGCTCCGACTTGGGCAGTTCTGCAACGTCGACGCAAGGCGGACGTCAGCTACATGTCTGCGGTGGTCGAAAAAGGTGATTCACCGATCTGCGAGGCGATGGGCACAGCTGCTTGGCCCGACAGTGCCGAAAGAACGGGCGGGCGGAATGTCTTCGAGTACAAGCTGCGCAAGAAGGCGTTCTCGCAGTGCTGTAATCAAGGGTGATACTTCATCAGCTGGATGCCGCAAGCAGCGGACGCGCGCTCAAGGGCGAACCTCGCCGACGCACCTCGAGCGCATCGTTCAAATTCTGCAAAACGACAACCTTTCCATCCGCATGGTCGCTCCACAGGTCGACGCTTTTCAGAGCGATGCCGACAGGCGAGTCGACGGCGCAGCCGCAGAGGACGAGGATCACGCCGCGCTCGTCGAGGAGGCGTTGCATGCGGACGAAGGCTTCGGCGGCGGAGAAGTCCACGCCTGGGAGAGAAAGTCATTAATGAGGTTGTGATTATGGATCGGCGAGAGATGCGTACCGCTTGCCATGCTAAAGTCGATGATGAGGTACCGGATCGGCGAGGTCGACCAGCTTGCGGCATCGAGCAGCTTTCTGACCGCCCCCTCAACGTTCGAGATCGTGCCGAAGAAGAGGAAGCCTTGAAGCTTAACGACGCGGATCTGGCGGCCGACTTCATGCAGGAACGCGGCTTGCTTCGGGTGTCGGCGGACCGTCGAGCGGGCAACGCTGCCGGTGAGGATGGATCGAATCGTTCGTCGCTGGGAGGACATGACGACGAAGGAGACCTGCGGGTGCAAGGTGGTCAGTTTGGGCTCAGGCGGAAGAGGCCGGAAGCCGGACGTACGCAAGCGAGGATCAAGCCGACCGCCAAACCGATCGTGAAGTCCCAGATGGTCATGACGATGACGCTGCACGATGAAGGATCAGAACAAACTCGAAGCTCGAAGAGCAGAAGCACGCACATGATCCAGATCGTCGCATACTCGAATCTCGAGACCCGGCCATACGTATCCCACAGCGCCTCCTTGACAAGGTCGATTCCGAGGATGAAGATGAGTGCACCCACGACGGAGACGGGGAGGAAGCCGATAATGCCTGGGCCAGCGACGAGGACTCCGACGGAAGCGGCTGCGAGGAGGAAGCCTGAGATGCGGGTCGTCCCGCCGTTGCGGTAGAACAAGACCGAGTTGACGTAGACCTGCCGCACCGTGGAGCGTGAGCAGGCTGGCGACGTGAGAGATTGGTTGTACGCGCACAAGGTAGTTCGGCACGGCTCCAACAACCCCGCTCGCAAAATTGCTCACACCGTGCGCGACAAGCTCGCGGTCGGTGTCGACGTTGTCTTCGCCGACAAATATGGCGAGGAGAGGGACGTTGAGCGGGACGTGAAGGAGGCCGAAGAAGACGAGCGCAAGCTGGTTCGGGATGGTCTCGAGGATCGCGCCAAAGTCGGTTTTGCGCAGATCTGTGCATGAAATCAGCCATTCAGTGTCAGAAGGAGCATTTGTGCTCCATCAAGCCACTGGGAGGGTTTCACGCACCGAACAGCGTCCAGAACTCGTACCACTTGTTATCCACCCCTCCCAGCTCAAACACCCATCCCTTCTCTCGGAGCTCCTCGACGGTGATGCTGACGGCACCTGTTATGGCGTAGAATACGAGGGGGATGGCGAGGAAGTAGCTGGGGAAGATGAGCGGGTGATTGTAGCGGGCGGTGATGAGGCGGAGGACGATGGCGAGAACGAGCGGTATGGCCTGCGGGCGTGAGGAAGCGTCGTTGAGGAAACATACAAGGCAATAGAGCTCAACGACGCACCCAGAGAGGCAGGACATCCGACTCGAAGAACCGCCTCGCCAGCTCGAGCGAGAACGCGTCGTCCTCCAACCTCGCGCTGACCTGCAGTCCCGTCACGAAGAGAAACGCTCCGACTCCTCCGATTGTACCGACCAGAATGTGGCGCGGGAAAAACTCGCTCAGTCGGCCGAGCTTCATGACGCCGAGGGCGAAGAAGGCAAGGCCAGTCAGGACGGACGAGAGGGCGAAGGAAAACATCGTCGTCGCAACGAGGACGTCGTCGTCGACGATGTGCTTCTGCAGGGTGCCGACAATTGCGTGGAAGAAGGGCTAAGAGGGAAACGGTCAGCAATTGCGACTCTAGAGAGGTGGGTCGAAGGAGACGCACCACGACCTCGATCATCATGGAGCCGTTTCCGCCTGTAAAGATGGAGCCGCCGCTGGAGAAGACGAGCTGTGCGACGATGCACGAAACGAAGAACTGCGACACGCCTATGCCGCCGAAGCGAGCGAAGGCGGGGATCTGGGTCGGGTAGGTGATGAGGCCGTACGACACGCCGTCGAGGACGTTCTGTGAGCGAAAGAGGTTCGGTTGTATCAGCAACTTGCGCCCAAGCGGTAAGAGTTTGAAGGTCTGGACGAAGCACCCACCATCAAGGTCCTGCAGGTTGGGAAGGTCAACCTCCAGCTCGACAGCCGCTGGAGAGAACGAAACGCACCCAAGGATGACAGCAGGTACACTCTTGACCGCCGTCTTGCCCGAATCCTTAATGTCGTCAATTGTGATCTCCCTCCCGCGCTTCTCCGCTTGCTTCGCCCACCCGCTCAGCCGGTCCTTCGCTCTCCGCGCCACAGTCTCATGCCAGCGGTTCGGCGATGATACTCGTCCGCCATCCGGCTGCCCCCCGCTCGCGCCGAGCAAGGGCGTCCGTTCGTGCGCATCACCTCGCACGTCGTCCTGGTCCTCCCGAGCAGCCGTCCGCTCATCCACTACAGTCGCCAAGTCGCCCACGCTCGCCTCGACCATCGCATCCTCGTCTTCCTCGCTGTTCGCTCCGCCACTCTCGTCACCCAACGCTCGAGGAACCCGCTCGCGCTCGTGACTCGCATCCCGTTCGCGCTGCTCGGGCTCAGCGAACATCCCGCCTGGCGTTGGCGTCCGTTCGTCTGAGCCGCTGCTGGCTGATGCAACGATTACTTCGGGGACGGCAGTTGCTGGAGGAAGCGGGTCGACGGGAGAAGGAGGTGAGGGTGCGACAGAAAGGTTGGATTGCATCGGAGTCGAGTCGCGGCTCTCGTCCGGCGTCGCAGGGATTGGCGAGAGTCGTCCGCTTGCTGCAGGAGAAACGGTAGGGAATTCGCCTGGGCTCGCCACAAGCTGAGGACGAGCGAGCGAGAGGCCCGAGGGAGACATGGCGGAGGCGGATTCGAGGTCAGGCGAGAAGACGGGGGGAAAGTAGGGGGACGAGGAGGATGCGCCTGTCGCTGCGGATGACTGAGATGGTGGGGAAGGGAAGCCTGGCGTGTCTGCCAGCGACAGCGAGGCGAGCCGTGCAGATCCTGCGGACGAGCGTGAAGAGGGCCGATCAGTCGATCCTACCCAACGCCTGCCCTCCGTTTCGCCTCTATGCTCCTCCTAACTCTTTCCTAGCGTTCACACCGTTCAGGCTGTCCTCTTCTGAGGCGGATTGCTCGACGATCCCAAATCGCAACGCAGCGGCGAGAGAGGACACTCACCGTCACGTAGTTCTTCCCGGGTCACGCTGAAGCTTCCCACCCTCCCTGCAAACCCTCCATCGCTCCCGCTGGCACTCCCCAGCTCTGAATCTGAGAGGCCGCTGTCGGCGGTGTTGCGATAGGTGGTCACACCGTATTTTGGCGGCAGGATAGGCTTGCCACCGAGCGATGCGCGGATTGCAGATCCCTGTGAGGATCTCGACAGCGATCTCCTGCGGTTCACGGTCGCGTTGTCGTTCGAGATGGGGGGATGCGAGGATGAAGCGGCGGGAGGAGGCGGTGAGTTTGGCGGGTCTGGCATGGTTCCCGGTCGACTGTACAGTTCTATGGACCCCTTTCTAGCCTCGCAGCAGCTTGTAGCGGTGCTGCAAGCGTGTAGCGAAGTGATCTCACCTTGATAACGGCGCATAGACTCTCCCCGCCTCACTCGCACCCCGCGGATGGTCTCGTACTGTGCGTGAAGAACTTCATTGCATTGCAGCAGCACACGCGATTGCAGCCGAATCGCTCCCCGGTGCTGTTGCTGACCCGCGCCGCCTCCCAACCCCGCCGCACTCTCCGACCGCAGACGACGAGCTCGAAATTGAGGATTTCGCCTGGGACGACGTCAAAAAAGTGTGTGACAACTATTCGCTTGGCATACGTCTTGATCCGAGCTGACCAGCTGGGGTTGTCGCCGCGCTTTGACAGGTCTTCCACTACCCCTGCCCGTGCGGTGACAGGTTCGAGATCTCGAGGGTGCGTTGTGTGCTCTTCAGTAAACAGTACCGTTGGATTGAGGATCTCTGCCGCGGTTATACAACGCTACAGGCGCAGCTGGCGAAGGGCGAGGAGGTGGCGACTTGCCCAAGTTGCAGCTTGCTGGTGCGGGTAGTGTACGATATGGTACGTTTCGGGTCGTGTCAGACTTTGCCGTAAGCAGTCGAGCTGACCCGATCCGTCCGGCAGATGGACTATGAGGACTACGACGAGGACGAGGAGGAGGAGCAGTCGGGAACGGTCATCCCCGTCCTCTGAGATGGCAGACTACCCATTTGCCTCTCTCTCGGGGTTGAAAGATTGGCTAGGATCTCTGGTGCCTGGTCCATTCGTCGGCTGGTCCAGGGACAGGTCAGAGCCGCCTGCCAATGTCTGTTCGTCTCTGCCCTCTTCGCCCTCGTCGTTCCCGGTTCCTAACGGTCCGCTTCACAGTCGTCCTGTCCTTTCACTGTAGCACTACCATCGCATCAACCTTGCATCGCAACTTTCGCTTGTTCTGTCCCACTCGCCGTCGTCCGCTTCTTTCTCCTCTCCTCCGAGGGTCACTGCATTACGCTCTGCTCCGCTCGGTACGGGTATATGAATCCTCCTTCACTCCGCAGATCCACCACGACCATCTTAAGGCGGCAAGCCCAGTCCACCAGGCATCATCCTGCCTCTCTGCTTCGCCGGACGTCCCTCGCTCGCCTGCATGTTGCCAACGCCTCCCTCCCCACTGCTCGCCACCCCGATTGGCCCGCCGCCGTACGACTTGCTCCGCCTGTGACCGCCCACTGCGCGCCGCAAGTAGCCGATCAACCCTGACGCTTGTCCGGTTGAGTTTGTCCTATCTGCCGTATGTGTCGTCAGAGACGACTGTGGCCGTGGAAGCGACAGCGCGCCTGGACGGGTGGGTCCTAAGCCGGAGCTGGGACTCGTTTCGTCGTTGTTGAGCCACGGCCCGTTATTTCTCCTTCTGCCTTCTCTCACTCCATCCGTGCCGCCCTCATGACGCCGCCGAAAGACGTACGAGGGTGGCCAAGGCCTCGCCGGATTTGGCGAGTCCGCAAAGCGGTTGAAGTCTGCGTCTTCCGCTCTGCAGTTCGGGTTCGTTGGCTGATGCATGATCATCGACGTCGAGCGAAGGGGTGCAGACGTAGCTTCGGCTACGAACGGCGGAGTAGAGATTCGCGTTGCTGGCGACGGCGTTTCAGGCGCGAGCATGGGAGAAGCAGAATTCGAGCGGGTGTGGGTGCTGCTGAACGCGCTTTTCGGGGTTGCATATGGGAAGTGCGAGTTGTTGAGTGGAGGGGCATTGGGTGCGCGAGAGGCGCAGTGTGCGGGAGACCTTCGCAAGTCGGGGTCCTGCTGAGGAAGCGCAGTCAGTCGTCTCAACCTCCCCACGCAAGAGAGTCGTACATCGACGGGCGCGAGAAGTTGTGCCCACCTTAGCCAACCTGTCCGTGGCGTCGCCAGTGTCCTCACCACTTTCTCCTGGAGCGAATCCTTCTGGAAGACCTCCAGGCGTCCACACCGCGCGGAGAATCGCCGTCAGCGACTCAGTCCGAACTCTCCGCTCCTTCAACACCATCTCCCCCTCCCAAACGAGGGACTCCTCTATCGCCGAGACGAACGAATCTTTCGCCGTAAGACGCTTGACGAGGCCGGGGAACTCGAGGAAGCAGCTGTATCGCACGAACGTCAGTCTGCAGTCAGATAAGATTAGGAAAGGAACGCACCCGAGGAAAGCTCGCCGCCTGTCGTCGTCCTCGACGATCTTCGCCTGGAGGAACAGTTTTTCGAGATCATCTACCAGGTCCTGCACCATCTCTCGTCTTCTGCCTCGTTCGCGGAAACTTCTGACCATGAGCTTGTTGAGCGCAGAAGTCATTGCTAATCTGGACACGTCGAGTCAGCCAAGTCGCAGGAATTGGGAAAAGGCGAGAAACGCACTTTGTCCGCTGCTCGTCACCCCAGCGTCCCCTGCACCACGCCGCACCTTCTTCGAACACTCTGCGCTCGACTGGACCTGCCTCTCGCTCGAAGTCGGCAGCAGCTCGGGCGTAGAGCGAGAGTGCGAGAGTCTCCGCCGCTTCGCGCGAGTGCAGCGGCATCCCCCGCACAGAGAGCCAGCTGCGCAACCTGTAGAGGTAGGAAACGTCAGATCAAGACCAAGCAATGCAATTAGGACGAGTAGGAGACAAACCTGGCCTCATGGGTCGCCCAATCATCCGCCCAACTCCCAGAGAAGAGCGGGAGCTGCAGACCTTCCAACGACTCTTCCATAGCCGGCGAGGCCCGCAGCAAGAGCACGACGTCGAGTTGAGCAGAGGGAGGGACGCGTCGAAGCCAAGTAGCGAGCGGGACGCGTGAGGAGAGGAGGCGAGGTGCAGGAGGCGTGAGCACGGCAAAAAGAGGAGCGGCGAAATGGAATAGATGAATGACGTTACAGTGATGCGTACGGGACAGCTGAGGCGCCCAGGAGCAGCCATATGGGATAGTGAAAACAACATGCCGAAATACGAAAAACCGTCGACCGCACCCTCCCCGCGTTCACAATCACCGCGACAAGTCGACCAACGGCGTCTTACTTTGCTTCGCCGCCTTCTCCGTCATCTTGAGCCACTCCTGCCGCTCGTCGTCAGCCATGTTCGCCCACTTGCGCGAGTCTGGCTTGACAACTGTCTTGTTCCGCTGCAACGCTTGCTGGGCGTGTGAGAGGTCCGCCGAAGGGATTGGGAGCGTATTCGACCGCTGCGAGAGTATCGGCGGGATTGGGCGAGAAGACGGGTTGCGAGAGAGCGTGCTGCCGGAAGGAACGGCGGTGGCGGCGAGAGGTGGCGAGATCGTTGTCGGCGACGAAGAAGTGGGAGAGCCGGAAGCTGTGCCGAGAACGGCTTGCTCGCGCTGGCGGGCGAACGAGTTCTGCGCACGCAACATGAGCGACTGGGAAAATTGAGACGGAAGCAAATGGCACGTACTCCTGCCTCCAGGATCGCCTTGACCCAGCCCGCCGCCTCCTCTGGCGTCTTCGTCGAGATGTAGTGGCACCACTCGGACGCCTCCTCGAAGTGAGCTCGCGTGAGCCGCGACTTGAGTGCAAAAACGCAGGGCTTCGGTGCCTTCAGTCGCTCCGCAGCTTGACCGGACACGATGAAGACGTCGAAGTTCGCAAGCTGGCACAGAACGGTCGAATCCTTACCCTGACCGGCGAGATGTCAGTCGGGCGCGAGAGCAAGTCGAACGAGTCAACGCACCTTCTCCGACTTCGAGTAGGTGATAGTAGCATCCTTGAGCTCGAGTGTCCGCTTCGACCACTTCCCCTTCTTGACCTCGAGCTGGATCTGCCCAGACTTCGGGACGGGCGGGTGGATGCGAGCCTGGCGCAAGGAGCTATAGTGAATCGTGTGCGCCTGCTGCAGAGGACGGTCTCGCTCACATGCGCAGACAAGACAGGCCACATCGTCGTCCTTCGGAAGAAGAGCGCGTTCGACTCTTGATCCCACGATTTCAGAACGTCACTGACGAGCTCGTACTCGCGAATCGGCCGTTCTGGAGCAGGAAAGCCGATCAGCGAGACTTGAAAAGCGGAGAGCGCAAGCGCACTCACCCAGGCCAGTTGAGCGCCAAGCCTCCCACAGAGCCCATCCGCCAGCTTCGTTCGTCGCCGTCTTGCTGAGCGCACCCTTGGCCTTCCCAAGCGAGACCACTTCTCCTGCGAGCGTCTTGTCCGAAATGGCGACCTTGAGGTACTGGGAGAAGGATCCGTCGATGTAGATGCGGTGCTCGACGGGCGGAGCCGATGAGACTGTCGCAGACCGCGACCGACTAGCCAGCGTCGACGTACGGGAGAGTGCAGGGGAAGCGGACGTTGTGGGCGACTCGCTAACCTTGCGCTTGACCACCGGGATTTGCGCATCAGGGTGCAGGCTAGGCCGTCGGCCGAGAACAGGCGTGCCCGCCGGTGACGATGAGGGCGAGTCGGAGACTTTGCGATGGGTGCTCGGCCGGCGGTCGAAGGCGGAGGATGAGGCGTAAGCAGCAGAGGTCGAAGGAATGGGAGGCGGGCGGAACGAAGGGACGGGCGACGGGCTGACGAGGGTGGGAGAGCGGAGGGACGGTTCGCTAACGGCGAGCGTCTCGATGGCAGGCATTGCCGACCCTTGTGCCGTCGTCGGCGACTTCGACCGCTGCCTATCAGTCGCAGCCCCAGACTCGGACCGCCTGGGCTGAGGAAGCGGCTTTTGAACGAGTTCGAGCGAGTCGATGGTGAGAGACGAGTCGGCAACCATGGGGTCCAGCGGCGATGAGGGCGAGCGGGTCATGCCGAAGGAGCCCGCCTTGCGCGAGATTGATGCATCGGTCTGCGGGAGTAACGAGTCGTGGCCGGCGGACTGGAGCGTCGCAACCGTCGAGCCCGAGTGGGCGGGGAAAAGCGACGGGCGCGTGCTCGATGCCTGTGTCACCACGACTGGCCGAGCGTTTTGCGATGCGACCATGGCAGCCGTCTTCTCCAGCTCGAACGGATCCTCCGGCCTTGCAACGGCCTTGAGCAAAGCCGTCGCCTGCCTTGTCTGCTGCTTAGCCTCCAGTTCCTTCGCCTCTCTCGCCTTCCGTTCGCCCCGACTCTTCTTTGCAGCCGTGAGCCTGAGGCTCTTCTGCGCCGTCAAAGCGGCAGGGTTTGCTCCGAGTGGCTGGTCGTCGTCCTCGTCGCTGCTAACCGACTTGGAGCCGTAATCGTCATCGCTCATCTCGGAACCGGTCGAAGGACTGGTTGCCGCTGCATGCGGGGCAGACAGGTGCACCGGGAAGGCGATGATCTTCTCCGGAATGACGGGCGCCATCAGTTGCTGGTGCGAGAGCGGCTGGACGTTCAAGACGTCAATGATGCTGGGCGAAGTCGAGCGGGTGGAGCGCAAGTCGGCCGTCTTGCGCGCCTCGAGCCGCTCCTGCGCCAGCTTCGTCGTCGGGAATATCGAGGTCGAACGGACGGGGATATCGATGAATCCCATCAGCGAGACAGGTCGGTCCGCGGTCTCTGCCGACGAGTGAGTCGAACCGGCCGGTGAAGCCGGAACGAGGGATGCGAAGTGCGTCTGCGTTGGCGGGGCGGAAAGGCACGACGACAGCATCGGCTGTGGCAAAGGCTTGTCAAGCATATAGCGAGACGTGTTCGGCAGAGACGAGACGGAGGAGGCGGGAAAAGAGGAATAGAGCGGGGAGGAAGTGCTCGGCGGAAGCGCTTCGGAAAAGATAGACGATGGGGGAACCGAAGACGGCGTGCTCGGCTCGAGGGTCGGTACAGGCGATGCTTGGGCCGACTCGATAGTCGCGAGTCTTGCGAGACCGAGTCCGGCATTCGCCTTAGCGACGTCGACTGCCGGCGGGCGAGTCTTGGTCGGCGTCAAGCTCATGCCGACGGGCACAGGCGGGACGGGCAGCCCTCCGCGCGGCTGATTGAAGTAGGTCGAGAGACGTTTCTTGAGCCGCGATGTGCTTCCGTCCTTGGCGGGGCCAGCCGGCGCTGAGTTGTCGGTCGTCGCCGGGCCAAACAGCTTCGACGATCGAGGGGACGAAGCAGACCGCGTCGGCAGCTTGACAGTCTGCACTTGAACGGGCTGGAAAACCGGTCGCGAGATCGTCGGGACCGCAGGGACGTTCTCCTTATCCCGCTCGCCGCCGTTCCGCAGAGGCAGGAGCGAAGCGAGCGCCGCCTCGCTTTTTCGCTTGACGAGCCTGGGTCCCGACTCCTGCTTCGCCGACGCGCCATTCGTATTGGCCGCAGTCGAGTCGCGCAAGACCGCCCCGCTCTTCTTCTTCCGCAAGAGGCCGAGCGACGAGAACCGCTTAAGTGTCTTGGGGAATCCGGTAGTCGAGGGTGAGGAAGGGGTGATCGTTCTGACGATGGGCGCAGACATCGGCGGCTCCGGCAAGTCGTCTTTGAGGATCTCCATCTCGTCGATAGGCGATTGGACGAACTCTTCCGCCGTCATCACGACCTGCGACGAACTCGGCGCCCACTCCGCCGTCCCCGTGTCGTCGAGCGCCGCAGCGAGGTTCTCGAAAGAGTCGAGTCGGTTCGGCACTCGTGACGTGACGGATGACTTGCCGTGCGGGAGAGACGACGAGCGGGCCGCGTACCGAGTTGTAGGCGAGGCACTGGGCGCGAAGGGCGAAGCGAGTGCGGGGTGAGCGGAGCTCATGTTGGCGACGAGGGGGTCGATTGGCGCGGGAAGCGTGCGAGAGATGGTGGTCGGAGGCGATGAAGCGAACCAGTGGATCGTGTTGGTCGAGTCGGCAGGGAAGGCCTTTTGCGTCTCGACATCCTCGTCGCGCATGCCGTACGACGTGTTGGCGGCCGAGCTGGCGAGAGTCGACGATGATGCATCGAACGACTTGCTCGAAAGGGTGGACGAGTCGGACATGGTTGACGAGCGAGAGCGCGACCTCTGCTGCGAGAGGACAGGGGAGACGAAATTGTCGATTCCGGCACTGGAGAACAACCCGAGGCCCTGGATGCTGCCGCGCTGGCCGAGCTGAGCGAGGCGCTGAAACACCCGTTCGTCCGTAGTGTCCGCCTCATCGCAGCCGGCCTGGGCTTGCGAGCCTTGCGCAAATGCAGGCGGAAAGGGAAAGGCCATGAGGTCACTCGAACGCTTGCGCTGGTCCCCCGCGAGGTCGGCAAGGTCGAAGGACGAGTTGATATCGCCAATGGAGGGGAACTCGGCGATATCGAAGGCGTCCTCGGATGAGGCGTTTGTCGAGATGGATGCGAGCGAGTTCATCGATATGTCCGCCTTCATGCGACTCGTCGCGGTGGCCTGTTGATGCGGAACTCAGCAAGGGCGGGCGATCCTTGATGGAGAAGGTCACGTACAGGCAGCCGGAACGTCTGATCCTCCTCACTCACAGTTGGTCCGATGCCTCCGAACCCGAACGATTCAATCGCTGCCATGCTCGAGTCGAGCAACGCAAGCGAGTCCCGCAGCGCCGCGTCAACCTTGCCCTTCTGCTCCCGTCTAATCTCGTCGCCACAGTTCAGCTCCTCGACAACGTCATCCAGCTCGCCGTTCTCGCCCGACATCCCGCTCATCGCCTCCTCGATATCGTTCATCCGTCCGGAGGGCAAGACCTGCGCCGGCACGAGTTCTGTCGGCTCGGCAGGAAGGCCAACAGTCGGAAAATCCGGCGTCGAGGGGCTAAGGACGACGGCGGGAGACTGAGGAGGGATGTCATCGTTCGCTGTGAATGTAAGCGCGCGACTGGACGTGGCAAATGCGAGAGAAAGGGGAGGGTGTGAGCGGGTGCTTGGCGCTGAGGAGGTATTCGTGGTGGAGACGGCCGACGAGGGGGCGTCGGTGCCCTGTAGGGGGTTCATGCAAGTATGTGTAGCGCTGCTGGATGCTGGTGTGCTGCCCCGGTGCGCTGATGAAGCTGATCGAACCCGAAGAATGAGTGAGGCCGATGAGGCTGGGAGAGGAGTGAGGAAGGACGGAGACGGACGTTCGGTTGCTGCGAAGTCGTGACAGGAGTCTAGCTAAGCCTTCCGCCGTGCTCACAAGCGGTCTGAGCGGTATGCGAGAGGAGACAAAGGTCGAAGCGGAGTGCCAAACAACAAACGCGTACAAAGTCGCGTCGTTAAGGGTCAGGCGGAGTGCGAGTGGGCAAAGGCTTCACTGACGCTGATCTCGTGCGTGCTGGAATACTAGGACTGTTATAGTGTCTGCAGAATCACGCTGGGTCAACGCGAGCTCACTGGAGACCATCCAATCGTCCTCCATGTCAATCACGCCGCCGCAGGCCTGAAGAGGCGCAACTAGTGGCACAGCCGTGCGCAATGACAATGCACAGTGGATCATAGTGAAAGCGGACGAGTAGTGGAAACAACAACGAAGAGATCAAGACATAGCGACCATGTTCTCCGCGTCGGCACCAGGTCCTTGCCCCCGTCGCATCGCGCGGGCGTAGCTGCGAGAGCGTCGAGGTATCAGTCTGTGCAGGAAGAGGAGAAGCAAGGAGTCGAAAGGACGACGCACCGGACTGCACGCCAGTAGGCAAGACAGCTGCCAATGAGGAGAAAGGACTGCGACAGGGAGCATCTTCCAGGTCAACATGCTGATGTGACAGACCACATAGAATTGTCCAACGAAAGAGGTCTTCGACTCACCCCGACCGTGACCAACGCAAATGCAAACCACTCGTTCGCCGCCTCGTTCATCCTCCCCATTTCCTCCACCGACAACCCATCGCCCTGCAAACTCGGCATCGCCGGCCCAGTCGGCGTAGCCTGCGGATCGCTCGCATCAAGCACGTTGCCCAACACGCCCGTCAACTGCGTCGGAAGGCTGCCGAATACTCCAGAGGCGGTAGGCGTGGCAGGCTCGACGGGCGTGTCGTCGGAGCCGCCCCACCAGGTCCATCGTTGCGAGTCAAGCTGGGAAGAGCCGACGGAGCCGTTCAGACCGGATCCGTTGCCGGGAGAAGAGGGGTCGAGGGGGAAGTCGGAGGCGTGGTCGGTACGCTGCTTGATGTAGAACTGCGGGGTACCGCGCTCTCGTCAGTTGTGAGAGCGAGGAAGGGCGACGAAACATTGAGACGCACGCCAAGCTGGATGAGGGTGATGCCGAGGCCGGCACGAGAGCCGTTCTTGGCAGCGTGCGTGGTGTGGAGAATGTAGGTGAGAAGGAAACCTGTGCGGAAAGGCGCTTCCCCTCAGCATCCGTGAAAGCACAGGCATACCGAAGATCTGCGAGGAGTTGCGCGCAACGTACCGACAAACTGGAAGGACATGGAAACGAGCAGGTTCCAGGCAAAGCTGAAGAGGTTGCCGACTGGCAAGCCGTCAACGCAGATGTCGTCTGCGCTGAACGAACCACCAGGCGTGATGACGGTCGTCTCCCAGTAAGCGGGTGAAGGGTCGAGTTGTGCGGCTTCGTAAGGCTGTGCAGAAGGGCCCATGAAGAGGGGAGGAGAGCGTCAGCAGCTTGTCATCAGACGAACGTACGCCGCTGAAAGATTGTACGCACCGGCAGCACCTCGTTCTTGTCGGGACCCTCGCCGACCACGTCCAGTCCTTGCGGGTTATCCGGCTTAGCCGCCAAGTTTGCAAAGACGCCGTCGTTGCTCTGTCCTCCACCGAATACTCGTCCCGCTGTAGCACCGGAAGACGAAGGCGGCGCGAATTGAGGTGGTCGTGCGGGGAGAGGAAGAAGGGGGTTGCGAGTCTGGGCATGCGGAGGAGGGTATGTGGAGGGTCGAGACGCCGGCGCATCGGTATCGGTTTCCTCCGACTCGTCCTGCGAGAAGAGCAGGCCGTGCGACTCGCCTGCTGCGCTGGAGGCGTCGTTCCACCCGCTCGTCTGACCGCGTAAGCGAGCAACGAGACCTCGCCAGCCGCCCACTGACCCCGCCTGGGCCGCCGAAGAACCGTTTACACCCTCAGACTGTCCGTAAGCTCGTCCTAACCAAGCCTCGCCGACCGGCTGGCTGTAGTCGCCCCTCATGACGGACGGCCTTGTCCTGAGCGGGATGCTGGGCGTTCCACCTACAACACTTGCCGGCGCTCCGGTTCCGAGTCTGAGCGGCTCAGACTGCGGCTCGAAGTCATAACCGCCTGGCAGCGTGTGTGTCTGGGAGAAGGAGCGCCGTGGAGAGGATGCCGAGCCGGCGGCGGGAGGGGTGGCGGAGGTGGATGAGAGTGGGTCTGTCGAGTACGGCTGGTCGTACGAGTAGCCTTCGAGGCTCTGTCGTGCTCCTCCACTGCTACCGCCGGCCCTCACGGGCGAATGTGAGCCTGTGTTCTCGTCCTCATCGTCCGAGGCCTCCTCGAACGCGTCAAAGTCGGGGCGGGCGGGCGACGGATAGCTGGCGTGGCCGAGCGAGCGTTGCTGTCCCAGTCTGAACAGCGCAGCCATCCCAACTCGAGCAAGTGTGGGAGGTCGCGAGCCAGAGAGGCGAACCCGCTCCTCAACAACGACCATCTCCTTGCTGTGCGCTGTATGACACTGTGACTGCGCTGGATGCTGCCAGACTACTGCTAGACACGCTACGATGCGATTGCCCGCCTTCCTCCGTCCCGTCGCCGGCCACCTCCCTCTCCACTCCTCGACCCGTTCTGCGTCGCGACCGATGCACGTCCTGGGCGATAGCGACGAGGAGGACGGCGCGGAAGGCGCGTACGGGAGACGGGAACGCGACGAGGCAACCATCCCGCTCACCTCACTCGACCCAGACGACCCCGACTCGCCTTCCTACCCGCCCTCTTTCTCCTCGAACCGCATCTCCTCCCGCTCGTCTCCCTTGTCCCGCCTGCCAACTCGAAGAGTTCTTGCAGTCCTCGTCGTCATCGTCGGACTGTACAAGCTCGCTCGACACGCCTACGTCTCAGACTACGGCCGCCTACAATCGAAACTCGACGAGTACTCGGCGCGGTACAACCCCTGGCACCCTCGACCCATACCCATACAATGGGTCGACGTAGAGCTTGTTGCGGTGGTGAAGGGGCGGAGATATCGAGCGCAGAGGGAGCGGGAGGACGACCGGTACTGGGGGTGGAAGGCTCTTCCGTATGCGCAACCGCCGGTGGGGGAGCGGAGGTTTCGGGTGGCGCTGCCGTTGACGGAAGCGAAGGGCGACGAGACGCGGGAAAAGGTCATGGACAAGTGGGACGAAGGTTGCGTAAGGCCGCGACCGCGGGAAGACCGGATGGACGGGGAGCATGAGCACTTTGACGGCCACGAGGACTGCTTGAAGTGAGTTGAATTCGGTTTCGCACGGTGTTTGAGTGAATTCCTGAACGGTCCGAGGGCGAGCGAGCCGTCGAAGCGACTGCTGCACTGCCGAATCTAGACCGGCGCTGATGGCTTTCGTCGCGCAGGATCAACGTGTTCTCGCCGGTACAGCGACCGAACAACACACTTTTGCCTGTGATGCTGTGGATTCACGGAGGTGCGATCGGGTTTCACGCAGCCTCCGTACTCCCGCAATGCTGATAAACCTCGTCGTACAGGCGGCTTTGTCGGCGGAAGCTCGGGCGAGGAGAAGTACAACCCGCGAGCGTTGATGCATCGAGCGATCGACATGGAGCAGCCTTTTGTCTTTGCCAGCATCAAGTTCGTTCCGTCCCGTCCTTGACAGCCATCTTGATGCGTCGCTGACACTCTTTTCTGACAGTTATCGCCTCGGCGCCCTCGGCATGACCGCTTCACCTCCCGAACCCGGTCCTCCTCCCGTCGCGCCTCACATACCCGTCCAAGCTCCGACCGATCTCGACCTGAACGTCGCCTTCAAAGACCAGCTGGCCGCGCTTCGATGGATTCACGAGCACATCGAGCAGTTTGGAGGAGACAAGGACAAGGTCGTCATGGTAGGACATTCAGCGGGAGCGATGAGTGTTGGCTTGCATTTGCTGTATAGCGGCAACCTGGGACTCTTCCGAGGTGGTGCGTTGAGCCAGTCCTTCAGCGCTCGAACGACGACGGAAGCTCATGACCCATCCTCTGCGCAGCTTTCATGCTTTCCGGCGCGCCGACTTCGTGAGTGGGCAATTCTGCTCGTTCCTGCCTCGATTTGCCGAAATTGTCGCAGAAGGTTCTTCATCGCAGGCCAGGTCTGCTCACACCCCTCCATCTGCAGCTTCCCCGTCCCCTGGCCACACGATGCCTCCGCCCGCACTCTTCACCCCCTCCCTGGTCCCGCCCAATGTCCTTCTCCCATCCAGCGCGAACACGGCCCACCTCGAAACGATGCCCTCCTTGCATGCTTGCGGAAGCTACCAATCGAGAAGCTTTACCAGGCGACCAGGACCTTGACCGACGACTCGCCCAGCAATGCGTGGTTCCCTTACTATCCCGTCCTGTACGTCTCCCTTTTCCCTCGTGCTGCGTTGTTCGAGTCTAGCTAATCCCGCGTCGAGGCTTAGTGAGGGAGAGTGGGGAACAGGCGAGGGCATGCACGACGCCACTCGCGGATCTGGCGGCTGGCTCAATGTCCGCCCAAGCGAGCGCATCAACCGCGGCGACTACAACAAGGTTCCGGTTGTGCTCGGCTCGGTGCTGGATGAGGCAACGCGGTTCGTCCATCCTGACATCGGTGATGGCGTCGAGGAGTTCTTGGAGGTCGTCAAAGGTGCCTTCCGACTGCTTTGTCTTCACTCGCACTGCCGAGAACCTGACACGGACTCCGCCCCGCAGACGTATTCGATTTCACCTACGGCGCCGTCGAAGACATCCTCGAGCCGATCCTCGACTGGTACCCCGCCGACCCATCCTTCGGCAGTCCCTTCCAAACCGGCAACGAAACTTTCGGCCTCTCGCGCACCTACAAGCGCCTCTCGGCTTTCCTCGGCGACATCCTTTTCCAGGCGCCGCGGAGACATCTTCTGCGCGAGACGCCCAAGGACTTTGGCGAGGACAGCTGGAACTACCTGTACCTCGAGCCGCGTGAGGGTGCGCCGCCACGACTAGGCGGTGTGTTTAGCCTTCTCACTTTCGAGCACCACAACCATTTGGGCCCAGATAAGCTGACAAGAGCCCGCTTCCCTCGCAGTCCAACACGGCGCCGATCTGCCCGCCTGGTTCGGCAATCCTGAGGGAGATGACGAGCCCATGGTTCAGCTGTCGTGGGAGATGACCGGCTACCTCATGTGCGTTTCGTCTTCTCTCGTCATGTCGAAGATAGCCACATCCTGCCACTCCTGCTCCTCGCTCGCTCGCCTGGTCCGGCTAACGCTTCTTCCGCATTGCAGCAACTTTGTCAACCGCCTGAACCCAAACGGAGCAGGTCGTACGTCTGCCAGCTCTCCGCTCCTGAACAAGCGCTAATGAAACGCTTTTCTCCCTCTTCACAGTCCCTCGCTGGCCACAATACGGCATGGACCGCCTCACGCTTCAATTTTCCCGAAGCAATACGACCATCGTCAGCGATAGCGAGCGACTCGAGACCCTGCGCTTCCTCAACATCAACAATCCGATCTTCGCCCGCTGAGCGCAGTCGATGATGGGAAGGTTGCGCGTCTTCGGATGATGCTCTTCCCTGGCGGAAAGCTGCAGCATGTCCGGTTAGAGGCAGACGTGGGTCATGGAGGTCCAGCACACCTTGCATCCGGCTTTAGGCGCCTCGAGGAGAAGGAGGGCTGGCCGGCTTTCTATTCGGGTTCTCGGTACAGCATCAGTCCAACAGCATCGTATCACTCTGTCGTTTGCACTTTAGACGGTCTGTCACCTCTCTGCACGAATGGGACTTCGACGAAGACAAGCGACATCGCTTGCGCACGCACTTCGCTCATCCACAGCAGACTTTCTCCTCGTCGAATAGTCAGAAAGGTTTATTTGAAAGCAAGTTTCGCCCGTATCGCCCCTGCGACAGCGGTTGCGTCGTCGAAGTCGAGACGAGCGACCGCTCTCTTCCTCTTCCGACAACGCCTCATGCCTGGTCCGGGAGACCTGACGCCGGTGCGTTCACTGTCGACGCCAGGCATACGCCCTGCTGATCCGCTCGCCCGGTTCACAGCAAGCAACTCCTCCACCTCCCCACTCGATCCCGACTCCTCACGCTCGCCAACCGCATCCAATGTCCCGCTCGGCCGCTCATGCAGGAGACGACTCGACCATGGGCTTTGCTGAGGACACGAGCAGCGCTGCGAGCAGCGTGTCGAGCCCCGGGGACGACTTGCTGATGAAGAACGAAACGGGTGAAGAGGACGAGAGGATGCTCACAGAGGGTGAAGAGGTACTCTCGCAGGCTCTCTGAGACCTTTGACAAGCTAGTGGGCTGACCCTATGTCCGTCCCGCTACACAGACGGCCGTCCCCAGACCCTCCTTTTTTCGCCTCGCTCCCTCTGTCCCCGCCAGCTCCGCCTACGCCCCTACCTCGCCCACCAAGCGCGCAACCCGCTCGAACGCTGCTGCGGGACCTTCGTCGCGCCACGGGGCCCACTCGTCAAAGCGCGAGAGGGCCGCGCAGATGTTCGCTTCCGGCGAGGGCGAATTTGAGCGCGAGAGGACTGCTATCGAGGGCAGTAGGAGGGGCGGAAGGGGCGGCGGAGGAGGAGGTGAGGACGGCGAGGGACGGAGTGCCGAGGACAATGTCAAGCAGAAGCTGCTCGACAAGGACTATGCCGGCAGGCGTGAGTTTGGCCTCTTGCTGTCTGAAGCATTCACGGCAGTTGTCGCTGATCTGACTTTCCTCCTGAATAGTCAACTTCGACCCGTTCCTTCAGCAGGTGCAGGCACTCAGGCAGAGCAGGGAGTCGGCGCCGACTGGCCCTTCCGCTCCTGCCGGCGCTCCAGCTTCCCCTTCAGCTCAGGCGACGCCTTTGCCTCCTCCCGCCCTTTCCACCACCGAAGACGGGACCCCCGCAGCCCCAGCCGCTCCCACCGCTTGAGCATCGGCAGTTTTGCATACAACGCATTTTCCCGTACTCTCCTTCCTCTGTTCGTCCAGTCGTACTCGTCGTTCTAAGCTGTCAATATACCCTCCCTTCTCTCCGCGCAACTCGAGCGGCGGGCCTTGCAATGATGGGAGAGACTTTTGACGTAATCTTCATTCGGCGGGCGCCATGGCCGCGTCCACCATCTGTACAACGTTCGCCCCAGCAACCCTCTTCGCGCTCATTCGCTTTTCAGGCCGCCGCCTATCGTCTCCAGACTCGTGTGAATGTCGATGGTGCACCTTCTTCCTCTTCTTTCTCTGCCGCTCTTCCTCCGAGTTCGTACTCGTCGACGATCCTGACAAGCTCGAATCAGACGTGCGCCGCGACAGGAGAGACTCTGTCGTGCTGGTACCGTCGCTCTTTCGGTGGTGGTGCCGCCGTCGAGGCTCCTCCTTGCCTTCCGAGTATTGGGCCGAGAAGGGACCTCCCTTCTGCTGAGCCTCGCGAGCTGCGAATGACGGAGGGTATGTGCGGCGCTCGTACGTGTCGAGGAAGGGGTCGACCGCCGAAAGCGGTCGCTGAGCGCGAGCGACGTAGGCGTGGATCATCGCATCCCTGCTGGCCGATCGACTCGGCACTGCATCAGCGAGTCCGAGCTCTTCGTCGCTCGACCACGCCGGACCTGCGTAAAGCAGCGGGACTGTCTGCGCCTGTCTCGCCAACGCCTGCTTCTGCTCCCGCAGCCTTTGCCGCAAGTGAAGTTCGCTCTGATAGATGATGACGTTTGCGTGGTGCCGAGTCGTACGGAGATCGAAGCTGACGAGCATGGCGAGCGCGAAGCAGGAGACGAGGGCGACAACGAGAACCGAGAGAGTCTGGATGGCAATATCGCGGTCGTGCGGCTGACAGGTGACGTCCTCGCTGTTCACGTGTCAAGCTGTTAGCGATACGAAGGGGCTCGAGCAGCAAGATGCAACAAACCAGGACATGAAGGGGTAGAGCACATCGACGAAAAGCGCAATCGACAATCCCAAGCCGGCAAACCACATGACCTGCGACGTCAGGTTTGGGTAAGCCATGCCTTAGCGGAAGAAGCTTGAAGACGGACGATGAGGAACGAAATGACAGGGGAGACGAGCTGCCAGACTCGGCTGAACGGTGGCGGTAAGAAGCGGGCATACTGCGCGAAGCGAGGGTGAGCTTCCTGTCCTAAAGCAGAATCATAAGCCACCTACAGCAAGCGTCAAGGAAGCGACGACGAAGATCGCAAAGGCGGAAGCGCAACAAGCGACGAGCAGGATGTCTTCGCCGCTGATCTCGCTGATGTCCAGTGCAAGCTGCGCAGGCAACATTGTCAGCAGAATCATGTAGAAGCGCGGACACGAAACGCACCCGGACAAGCATGGCGAGAGCAGCAAACGAGCTGAGGCTGCTCAGCGCCATCGCGACAGCCGCCGCTCGAGCGGGCAGGAAGATCACCGACATCTCCTCGCTCGGTGCATTCTCGTTGAGGTAGCCCATCGTCGCGGAGTGGGAGAAGGGAAAGCAGGAAGCGAGCGAGCGAGAGCGGTCCGGAACATCCGCGGATCCTGAACACGTCCTGTCGAGCGAAGGGTCGCCGCAAACAAGCGGTCATGCTCGAGAGGCCATGAATCGATGGCGCGAGATACTGACAGTACAACACCTGGCAGAAGCGTCTAGACGGAATATTGCGCCGCGAGACCTGCGTCGTCCCGAAATTTGCGGCTGATCCACCGCGAAAAGAAGATTGCCGAAGCGGAGATGAGGAAGACGCTGTCGAACAATCGCGAGAAAACGTTGAAATCGGGCAGGGTGTCGAGAAGCGAAGTGGTCGAGGCGGTCGGCGAAGAAGGTAGCGAGATGAGCGAGGTGAGAAGGTAGATCGCCTGCGATGCGAAGCGTCAGCTTCCGCAGTAGGGCCAGGAACATTCAGCCACACCATGAGTTGCGCGAGGAACAAGAGCATGAAGGAAGCGCTGATCCCTGCCGAGGCGGCCTTGAAGATCTGCAAGTCGAGCGGTCAGCGAGCGGGCTGTCACGAACTTCGCCAGATACCCACCCTCGATGCGCTGCCAAGCACGTTTCGCATGTTGGCGAGCAAGATGCCGCCGATAAGAGCAAGGCCGATCAGCCGAGACCACGTCGCGACGTCCAAGTCGATGTTGAGGACAACGGCAAGGCGGGTGAGGAGCGACGTGAGCAGGTCAGTTCCCTGCGGTGCCGGCGCTCCCTCCGCCGAGGTGTGCTGATGCGACTGCCGCGTGTAGCCGAAGATGAGGTTGATAACGGACTGCGAATGAATCCTAAGCCTCGGAACCCCAAGCTGCCAGGACAAGTTGTACGCACCACGAAGATCTTCCACACACAGTACACGCTGAACAGCCAGCCGACTAGCAGCCACACCCGCCCCCTGAGGCTCCGGCCCATCTCCCTCATCGCCTTTCGCCGCCGCAACCTCGAGACATCCTGCGACATCTGCCGCTCCATCTTCTCCATCGCGGCAACTTCAGTCTCGACACTGTTCAGATGCAGCGCCGCAGGGTTTGAGCTTGTCCATTTCGAGAGGAGCGAACGGGATGAGGCGGAGTCGGCTTCTCGTGCTGCTGAACCTTGCGCGAGCGCGAGCGAGCGGTATCGCTGCTGAAGGTCGACTCGGGCGCGATGCAAGGCTCGTTCCGCCTGCGCCATGTGTGCGTCTGTAACAGGCTCACTGTCAAATAACAGAGGTCAGCATGCAGACGCGAGAAGGAAGGAAAGCCCGACGCACGCAGAAGAGACGGAGCGCCACTCGTAGGCCTCCCATGCTGTGTTCAGCGCACCACCTCCTGACAGCGACGCGATCAAAACGACTCCTGGTACGCATACCCGGGAAAGCAAGCTGTTTACAATGCCTGCGCGAAAGCGTAACGTCAATTTTCCGTCGTTGCCAAGATGAGGAAAAGCGCAACGAACCAAACGTGTGTGAGCCTTCGGTGACGAGCTTGTCGGCGATGAGCGAGCCAACATTGTAAAAGAAGAAGAGATAAAGGGCGAAGGGCGGGAGAGTGAGAAGGAGGGTTCGAGTGACGGTCGTCCGGGAGCGGTGCGTGACGAGGAGGCAGAGGACGAAAGGGATGACGAAGACGATGATGGAAAGGAGGGCGAGTAGGCTGATCGACCAGTTGTAATGCCGTGCTCTGGAGGGCGGAGCGAGATCAGCGGAGAAGTCGGTCGCAACGAGGGCGAGAAAACACACCGGTCGCTGACTGCGTCTCCAAACAGCAGGAGCGTGAAGAGCATACAGCTCTCCGAGAATGCCAGGCAGAACAGCGCCTTTGAAAGCCTCGTGTACGCCCGTCCCGCCGTCGAAACTCCCGCCTGTCCCGGCGAAAGCGAGTCTCGTCGGTCCGACACCGACGCCGCCGCAGACGCGCGTTTGTTTAGTGCAGCGCCCAGCCCATCCTCTCGCAGCCGGCTTGCGAACGAGCTCTGCCCTCCCGCTCCCGCCCCACCGCCGTTCCCGCTCAGTCCCAAGTACCCGCCCTCAGCCTCGTCAAGCTCAATCGCCTCGCTCGTGGGCGTGTCGACATCGTTGGACAGACCGTCCTCCCGTATCACTTCGCGCAGATCCGCGAAGAGCGACTTGTTGACGTAGAGTCGACAAGCGGCGAAGTAGGCGAGGCGGGCGGCGGAGAGGAGGACAGTTTCAAGCGCGATGGACGGCGCAGGCGTTGTATTTGGCGGTAGTCCGTTCATGCGAGCGATTCTCGCAGCACCAGCACGAGGTGACCGAGGCGGCGGACGAACGACTCTTCCTGCTTCACGCGGTGAAGAGCCTTCTGAGGGCGATTTCCAAGGCCTCGCCTGCAGCGAGCGATGCTGAACAATGCTAATGTTGCGAAGGAAGTACAATCAACGGCCGCGCTCCTCGTCCTCGTCCGATTCCGTCTCTTCCAGCCGACCATTCTCTCCTGCGTTGGCCGCTCCTGGCGCTGGCGGGGTTGCTGGAGCGGCAGCCGGGGTAGGCGCTGGTTGCTGCGGAGGTGGAGGGTGCGCTGCGGGCCAGGCGGCGGGTACAGGCGGTGCAGGCCGATGAGCTTGGGGGCGCTGGCGGAAGTAGACGAGCCATCTGCGCAGCCACAGGTCAGCGGGACGAATCGCGACGAGCCGATGATGGGACGCACGCAAGAAGCATGCACAACGCCACGATCGCAACGGTGCCGCCAAAATCTCCCTCGTCCTCGAGGTGGAACTCGTCGTCTTCCTCCTCCCTATGCCCCCGTCCGAACCCTCGCTGGTCCTGGTACTCTCGCCAATCGAGACCTTCTTCATGCGCTTCGATAGCGCGCTGCGCATCCCTGCCAGCTCCTCCCGCTGCCGCCGCCGCACCCGCAGCTCCTCCGCCCGCCCGGTCCTGCTGAAGCGGCACGACCTCCGGCTCGGGTCCAGGGTCGACTCCCCAGTTACGCTGGATATCCCGCCAAGCGCGTCCGAAGCTCCACACGCCATGCTCGGCGAATCCTGCGCCGATACCGTCGACGTCCGCCTCCTTAGCGAAGAGGCTGAGAGCGTGAAGCTCGTCGTCGCCGGACTTGAAGAGGGCGTGGTAGAGTGCACGGGCGTAGAGGCTGATGAGGGAGAGCGTCGAGGGGAAGTAGGCGTCGTGCGAGGTCTCGAGCGCCATGTCATACTGCCGCTTCGCGAGGTGGAAGTCCTGCGGAGGGAGGCAGTCAGGCCGGCGAGTCTCGCACAGAGCCAAGCTCACGCACCTGTGGAACGCCTTTCCCGGTCTCGTGCATCCATCCCAGCGCCCACATCGCCATCGCCGAGAACTTGGTCGTCGCAGCGCTTTGATAGCAGCCGGCCGCCTTTTCGAGCTGCGGCACGCCATCTTCCGTACCGAGACCGGCGTAGAAGTAGTCGCCCATCTTGACGAGGGCGTCGACGTTGTCTTGAGCGGCGGAGCGAGTCCAGTAGGCGAGAGCGAGGCGGTCGAGCTGCTTTGTCGCAGGTGAAGGAGTAGGCGCGACAGCGTCGAGCAGGGGAATCCGAATCCGCTTCTTGTCTGCCGAATAACGAACCGTCAGTCCTCCAGTTGCCCGAACATCCTGAGGCGCCAGCTCACCTCGGTCGAGGATCCAGGCGACGTTATTCTGCGCCGGCTCGTAGCCCCGCTCCGCCATGATCCAGTACCCAAGCAACGCCGTCCGTAGATCCCCACGCTCTCTCGCCCGCTCAGCCTCCCACCACACCTCATGAGCCCAGTCTCCTCGCTCAGCCACACGCTTGTAAAACGAGACGGCGACTGGGCACGACTCGGTTGCCGATGTCGAGCGGGCGGCGAGTTCAGCAAGGTAGTAGTACGCTTGGAAGTTGTCGGGGCTGCGGAAATTGTCGGGGCGGACCGCGTGCTCGAAGTAGGTCGTCGCGGCTACAAAGTCGCCCATGCCTGGCGAAGTCCGTCGCGTCAGTTCGGGACTGAAGCTAGATATGGGGCTCGAGACGCACCAAAGTGGTACTTGCCGAGGTTGACCTGCGCGTCGGACGAATCCTGCTGGGCGGCGGCGTGGAAGAGCATAACTGCCTTCTTCAAGTCACGCTCGACGCCCAGTCCATCGCGGTACATGATGCCGAGACCGTTCGTCGATTCGCGGTCGCCCTGCAACCTAATCGTCAGCTGAGAACGCGCCTGAAGTGAGCGATGGAGACGGACCTGCGCGGATCCGCGTGAGAACCAAAGGAACGCCTTGGCGTAGTTGGCGTTGACGCCCTCCCCTCGCAGGTACATCTTGCCGACGTATCCAGCCGCCAATCCCGCCACCATCGTCGTATGCTCGTCGACCTTATCGTTCTTCTTGTCCTTCGAGAGGTCGTAAAACCCGACCTTGGGAGCCTCGCCAGCTCGCTGCGGGTGTGCTGATAGCGGTCCCCACTTTGGATTCCACTGCGCCTCGCGAGGGTCCGAAGGCCAGACCTTGCGAGCGAGGCGAAGGAACCACTTGCTCGCTCGGTGAAAGTCGCGTCCGCCGTCCCACAAGTTGTCCGTTTTGCCCGCAACTCCCGGCTGTAGTCGTCCCCGTTGCGCACTGCGCACGCCGCCAAGTCCGCCGGCGCCGAAGCCTTGATAGTACAGGCGGCCGAGGCGGTACATGTAGGCGGGATCGCCGCGCTCGGCATGGAAGAGGTGAAACTCGACAAGGTCGTCCCACTCCAGCTGCGTCTGGGCGTTCGAGCCGCCCGTCACCAAGTTCGACCTCGTAGATGATGCACCTGGGCCATACGGACCGCCTTCAAGGTCGGAGAGGCGGATCTTGGGCGGAGGAAGGTGTCGACCGCCTGGTGGACCCGAGTTGAACGAGATCATGGCGGCCTCGGCTGCTGCCTTGTACCAGGGCAAAGCGTCCTTGCACGACTGCTTCGTGCCGATGCCGGCCCAGTGACGGTAGCCAACGGTCATTGAGGCAGGAATGTGACCGGACAGAGCGGCGAAGGTATAGTGCAGGAGGGCCTGAGGAGTGTCGGGATTAGCCAGAAATCAGGACAAAACTTCCGCTAAACGCACGCTTCCTTGCTGCCCTTTGCCCTCAAGACCGCCTGCTGCGCCGCCGAAGTTGCTGCCATACAAGAAGCCGAGCTTATATTGCGCTTCTGGGGAGCCGTACTGCTCAGACGCGAGCGTGTAGAGGCGAAGAGCTTCGGCGGGATTGGCGGTGAGCGAGAGCTGACCGGTCTGCGGGGTTCGAGGTCAGCAACCCTAGCAAAAGCGAGCGAAAGGTCGGCGTACCAGGCGAAGATCGCCCAACAAGACCCACGCTGCCGCAGATCCTCGCTCTCCCGCACGCTGCAGCAACTTCGTCACTTCGTCCATCCCTTCCTCGATCTCTTCGCGCTCAAGCACGATTCCGCCCTTCAGAACCGCATTCTCCAGCCGGTCCTTCCAACCTTTCCCGTCTCTTCGTCCACTCGAAGACGCCTTCCCGCCTCGCGCAGTCCTGTCCACCGCAAATCGCTCAATGGCGCCCTTCAGAGCCGTGATCGCACCTTTGACGCTCCAATCTCGCCACCCTTGCACCCTTCGCTTAGCGGCGTCGCCGGTGTACAGGCGGCCAACTCGCAGAGCGAATCGTCCAACCGAGGAGCGCTGGAGGATCGGCTCTATCTGCGCCGAGAAATGGTCGTCGAGCATAGCGATGTCGGGAGAGTATGAGGAGGGAGGAGGGGGAGGGGAATGCGAGGTGAGTGTGTCGAGGAGGGAGACGGCGAGGGCGTAGGTGTCGGCGCCAGAACCAGATTCTAGAGGGTCTGCGCCCGCTGTTGTATCTGAGCCGAAAGCAAGCTGGGCGTTCTGCGATGGTGAAAAGGGAGTGTCAGCGAGTCTTGAGCGGTTGCGAAGACGTCGCCTGGCCGATTAAGGCGGCCGCGCTCGGCTTCACGGCCTCTCTGCAATCGTGATATCGCCGCACAGGGCCCTACTTGCCATCCCTGGACTATGCCAACGTCGGAAGCACCACTCACTTGGTCGTCCGAGCCACGCAGCGCGCCGCCGACATCTCCTGCTGGCCGCCTGGCACTATTGCCCAGTTCCGCTCTCAGCTGTGCAGCCGTCGAGATACCGAACGTGATCTGTTGCTGGGGCGGCTGAGGTGGTTGGGCATGTGCCGCTGTGGGTGACGGAAGACGAGGAGTGAGCGGGCAACAACGGCACACTGCGGCGAGTGGAGCGCACCTGAGCCACCTGTGAGCACTGTCAGACATAGCCAGCGTGCTTTCATCCTCGCCAGAGCAAGTTGGGCGTCGAGGAAGGAGCGTACGAGGAAACGAAGAGGTCCGCCTCTCCCACTCCGCTCTCGACGCGCTTGCACGGCTCGAAAGGGTCTGCGAGGAACAGGATGGACGTGCCAGAACCCCCTGCAGGCGCCAACGTCGTCACCGCCGTCAAGCAGTACGAGCGGGTGTGTTTTCGCTCTCCTCCTCGCAGTCGTGGCTTGCGCTCGTCTCGTCGGACAGCCGAGTGGATGAGATGAAGCTGACCAGCATTGCACTGTCTCTCACATTCGCACCCGTCTCTGTTCCATCGACCGGCCGCGCTTCGTTGCCCTCCATCGCCTCCTCCCCACCGATACGGCTCGTCTTGCTATTGCTGGGTCCAGTTGTACCAAGGCTACTTAGGTGCGTCGTGAACGTATTCATTATCATCAGACGCCTGCTGACATTGCGATGCGTGCCTCCGCAGACCGCCTGACTCCCTTCACCTTCCAGCGCTGGGGCGCCTCCGTCGGCCTGTTCCTCCTCTTTGCCCTACGCATCCTCTACGCCCAAGCGTACTACATCGTCGCCTATGCTCTCGGGTACGACACAGCCACTTCACAAGCCCGCCGGCCTACTAACGTCCTTACGCCCGCGCAGCATTTACCTCCTCAACCTCTTCCTCGCCTTCATCACCCCTAAATTCGACCCCGCCCTCGCAGCAGATATGGCAGAGACCGAGGCGGAAGAGGGCGCGCCGGGACTGCCGACGAGCCAGGGAGACTTGCAGGAGGACGGCGAGATGAGGCCGTTCATTCGGCGGTTGCCCGAGTTCAAGTTCTGGTGCGCCGCGTTTGCTCAGTCCCGTCGTGAACGCGTTACTGAGCAACACTCCATGTGATTCGCACGCTCGCAGGCACAGCGCAACACGAGCCATCGCCTTCTCTCTCATCGCCTCCTTCATCCCGCTCTTTGACGTCCCCGTCTTCTGGCCCATTCTCGTAATGTACTTCTGCCTCCTCACCTTCATCACCCTTCGGAGGCAGATTGCGCACATGCGCAAGTACAAGTGCGTCTCGCGTCTTCCTCCAGCTGGTCGGCTGTCGATGCCGTGCTGACTCTCGTTGCAGATACCTGCCGTTCGACATTGGCAAGAAGCCTACCTACGGACACTAATTGCGTTGCGCTGAAGGGGAATAGAACACCGTGCTATGGCGCTTCAGCTTTTGCCAGACCCGATGCTAGCTTTAAAAGTGACACAGCGAGAGGAGAAGAAGCAGCACTAAATGGTCGCTCGCGGAGGCGCCGACTGGTGGTTATCTACAGGTTATATCTCTGCCTTCTCCTGTCGTTGCCTGCGCCTCGTCGAACTCGAGCTTGACGAGTCGCTCGCTGAGGCCGAGGCCGAGCTAGAGGTTGGAGAGGTCGCTGAGTCGTCGGGAAGGAGTGCACCTCCCGCTTGGCCGATGCCCAAAGGCGGCAGTAGCGGTCTTCCACGTCGAGAAAGCTGTGACAAAGTAAGAGGGTCAGTAGGCGACTTGCAAGAGCGAACACGATTTGCGCATATCGGCGACAGCCTCACCAGCTGTTTCGACAAGCTCCGCTCGTAACGACCATGCCGTCGTCCTCGTCCTCGTCGCGGCTCATCTTGCTGCTTTCCTCTCCACCATCTACAGATTGTGCCGGCGTCAGCTTTCCCGTCGTTGAAAGCGAGGAAGGACGGACGTAAAGGAGTAGCGCGACAATGAGGATAAACGCCAGTGCGACACCGCCAACACCGAGGTACAACGTCGTTTTATCGCCCGAGAAGACAGTGCTGCGCGAGGAAAGAGTTGGTCCCGGTGGTAGAGACAAGGTGGAGCATGACTTTGCGGACCTTATGCTCGAGCTAGCGGGAGCAGTGCTTACTGCTGCCGGCGCCGTCAGAGGAGAAGCTGTGGCGCTGTCATGCGGGAAAGCGAATCAGCATTGAGCCGGACGAGGTTGCGGGGATATATTGAACGCACGCAGCGGTGGCGGCCGGAGCAACAGGTGCAGGGGTCGCCGTTGACGCAGTAGCGGCACTGGGAGCTGTACTCAAGTCGTCGGGAGCTTCTGCGGCGTTGGAAGCTGGCGACGAGCCTGTCCCGGCTGCTGTGGTCATGCTCGCAGACGAAGAATCTGCCGTGTGCGTCTCCTTCCCGCTCGCCGATCTGCCTCCTCCTGCCGTCACCCCGGCAGAACCCTTGCTCAATCTTTCGCTTGCCGAGTGCGAGTACGAACTAGCCTTCCCTCCACCGCCTGATGCAGACTTGCTTGCGCTCGAAGCGGCCGCGATAATAGGGATATTAGGCGACTTCCCTTGCGCGCCCTTGCTGTCGTACACCCAGAACTGTATTTGGTCTGCAAGCGAGCAAGTCAGAGCGGGAGCGAGTTCAAGGCCGGAGGACGCGTACGCACCGCCGACCGTCGTATCCTGTGCGAACCACATGAACCGGGCCGTAGTGAGCCCTTTTGATTCGGTCACTTCATGCTTGTTGACCAATCTATAACGTGCAGGGCTGTCAGCGCTTACTTGGGAGGGGATGGGAAGTCGACGCGCATGCGAACTGTATAGGGCGGCAATCCTCCACTGATAATAGCGCATGGTTAATCTAAATCTCAAATTGGGGGGACAGGCAACTCACTCCCAGCCAAACGTCGCCTGCTTGCCCGGCTCAAGCGATGTCGGCGCAGTGACAGGGAGTCCAGTATCCGACCCGCAACGAGCGTTCTTGACAAGCAATAGCAACGCGACTGACCCAACCGCGCCTGGCAGCCGTCGCAGGATCATGATGCGGGTCTCCTACCTTGGGAGTCTGCAGCAGGCGGACGGAAAGAAGGAAAGGAGGGGAGCAGGCCTTCGGAGAGTCCGCGGAAGGTGAGGAGCTTGTCGCCTGTCAAAACGAGGCAGCGCCCGCGATGCCCTCGAGATCATGCGCGTCGAGCGCTGCAGGAGCCTGAGGAGACGGACAAAGACCGATGGTCGGTGTCAAAGCATCGAGGGAGAGCGGGAAGGTGGGGCGGCGGAGAGCGCAGAGCCGGAAGGTAATGCGCTGGAGGCGATGGCGTGATCCCCAGAAGGATCTGTACAGCAGACTATGCCCCGTTTCGACAAGACCATAGCATCAAAGCGTTGTGGTCGAGCGCAAGAGCACTTCATCAATTTGCTGGAGAAGGTTGCCAACGACTTCTCGCAGCTCGACACGCTTGCGATGGACGTGGCTACCCTGAGGGCACAGGCTATCGACTGGGGTGCGCACATCGTGTCCCTTTCACCGCAAGTCGCGCGCTAACCCTGTTCTCACTCCCCCAGCTTTGGACTGCCCTCTCACGACCCTCGCCTTCGCCGTCCTCGGCGCTGGATGGCTCAGCAGCTATGTTCTGAGCTTTGCGACGATGATCAGAGACCTGGCGAGGCCCGGCATCCCCGTACGTGCACCCGAATCTGCCCTCGTCACCCGGAGTTGACCTTCTGTCTCGCCCATCGGTCTTGCAGCTCAAGCGCTTTGGCGCAAACAAGGGCGCATGGGCAGGTGCGTAGTGTATGCAGCGTGCTGTGACGAGCGTGAGGCTGACCAATCGTGACTCGCAGTTGTTACCGGCGCGACGGCTGGCATCGGTCGCGACTTTGCTCTCCAGCTCGCTGGCGCCGGCTTCAACATTTTCTTGGCCAGTCGTACAGCTTCGAAGCTCGACGAGATTGCGCAGGAGATCAGTGAGTCGGCGCGGAACCCTGTAGCGCAAGAGTGCTGACCTTCGCCTCTTTCAGCCGCCAAATACCCGTCTGTCAAAACGCAGGTCCACGCGATTGACTTCTCCTCGCCTTCGGCCGACTACGCCGCCTTGAAGGCTGCTCTCGACCCCCTTGACGTCGGCGTCCTCAGTCTGTCGTGCTGGACTCGCCTCGCTCTTCTCCCGCTAACGTCCCGTCCCACAGTCAACAACGTCGGCAAGAGCTACGAGGAGCCCACCTTCTTCCAGGACTTGTCCGACCAGGACATGACTGACATCGTCGAGATCAACGTGTGAGTCGCGGGAGTAGGCAGGTCGACCTCGTTAAGCTGACTCTCCTCCGGGCGGTAGCAACGCAACGATGAAGGTGACCAAGCTCGTCATCCCCGGCATGATCTCGCGCAAACGCGGCCTTATCCTCACCGTGGGATCCTTCGCGTCGCTCATCCCGTCTCCGCTCCTCGCCGTCTACTCGGGCAGTAAAGCCTTCCTCTCGACCTGGTCGCAGGCGCTCGGCAGCGAGCTCAAGGGCACCGGCGTCGAGGTCGAGCTGCTCAACACGTACTTTGTCGTGCGTCGTTTCGTCCGCTTCATTTCTTCGAGCTGGACTGATCGCGCGACTCTCGCAGGTCTCGAAGCTGAGCAAGATCCGCAAGAGCTCGTGGATGATCCCGACGCCGAAGACTTACGTCCGTGAGTCATTTCCTTTAGTGCTGCCCCTGCAACTGACATTTGCTGACACCCGCCTCGCTAGGCTCGGTCCTTTCGCACATTGGCGTCCGTGGCGGCGCTGTCGGCCAGCCGCATATATCAACTCCGTACCACGGCCACGCACCTGTCCAGGCTCGTCCAGGCTCTCTCGCCACTTCGCACGACGGCTATCAGGCTAATCGCTCAACCCGATCAAACAGTGGGTCGTCGACCACCTTTTCTCGCGCCAGTTCTGGCTCGACTACAACCGCAAGCTGCATCTCGACATTCGCAAGCGCGTGCTGCGCAAGAGGGAGCGTGAAGCCGCCAAGGCGGTCAAGGGCGAGTGAGGCACGGAACCGCTGGCTTATTTCGGTGCGCAGTCCCTCCCGGCCCGTCCTTCGAGGTAGCTCTACGGTACCTTTGGTGGTGGAATCGTCTGCAACGCCTCGGGCTTGACGCCGTACCAGCAGCGGTCGTGCATACAGGCGCAACTAGTCTCGCAGGGTTGGCCAGACTTCGGCGCCGGGCCGCCTCCCCTGCGCTGAAGACTCTCTGCGCTCGAGTAACGATTGACACATGGCGACAGCTATGCGCGGGTGCAGTGGGGTGGGTCGCGCCGCCTTCCCGCGATGGCTTTTCTCGACGCATTATTTCCGCTTCTCCGCCGGTCGATCCTCCGCTGCCACACTCATGCGTGGTCCTCATGCTTTGATTCCGGATGATCGATTCGGCCGCTTGTCATTCGTACAGTAGATCTCGGCCATCTGCCCGCCCCGCGCTTGAGGCAGGATGCGGCGGCACGAGGAGCGATCTCCTCCCTGCTCGCTCGCTTCAACGACTCACCGGGCCGAACGGGAAGTCGTCGCGTCAGCCCGTCGGGCTCACACCGAGCCGTTCAAGAACCCCAGCCATTGCTGGGGCGATTGCCCGACGCAGCCTGGAAAGAGTCACGGCCCGGACTCCGGCTTGCGGGCTGCTCGAGGGGAGACGGGGCCAGCTTGCAGAAGTCATTCTCGTTTGCAGCGGCCTCTCTCCTCTGCATTGAGCTTACCTCTCCCACGACCGCCAAGATGCTGAAGACGATGTCGGCCGACACCGCTAGCGCAGCACGCGACTCTTCGAGCTCTTCCTCGCGTCCTGTTCGAGCGTCTCGAACTCGACCTGCGTGCACCCCGCCTAATATGCCTGCGGGTGTATCGCCGCTTGCGCACCCCTTTGGCGACGACAGTGCCTCAATCCGCCACGAGAAAAAACAGGTGACGCTGGCGAGGAGCAAGAGGCTAGATGCGAAGGTTGCAGTCGAGGATGGCTCATCCTCGCCGGCGAACGAGAACAAGCGCGCAAGAACGGCACCACCGCGCGACCAGCCGCCCCGTCCCGCCAACGCCTGGATCTGCTACCGCTCGACCAAGGTCCACGAGCTGAAGACGTCGAAGGCCTTCGCGAAACTCCCGCAAGCCGACGTCTGCGAGTCTTCCTCGCTAGAATCCTCGTCGAAGGACAGATGCTGACACTCGTTCGCTGCAGCCAAGCTGATTGGCCAGCTATGGCGAGAGGAAGCGCCGGATGTTCGACGGCACTACGAGCTCGACGCTGCAAGGCGAAAGAAGGAGCACAGGGAGGCTTACCCAGGTGAGCAGCCTCTCGCAAGGGACTGAAGTTACGCTGATAGGGTCTTGCAGACTACGTCTATCGCCCTGTCCGTCGCGAGAAGGGCGAGCGTCCAAGCCGTAAGAAGCCGGACGAAGCGGTCGCCCAATCTGCGCCACCTTCGAAGCGCCTAAGCGACTTCCCGAGCGTCCTCTTACCTCCCCTGCCATCGGCATCAATCGATCAGTTCCCACCTAATGAGTTTCAGCAGCACGACCACCTCTCGCAAAGCCCGCCATCCGCCATCTCTTTCCACCCTGTACTTTCGTACGCCGACTTCGACCCCACACACGCACCTCAGCCTTCCAATTCAGTCACTTGCTCGCTGCCGACGCCTCCAGCCGAATACCGCAGCGACCCCTTCCAGTCCGTCTTCCCTCCCCTCGCTCCGTTCGCGACGGGCATCACGCTCGACCAAACGAACCCGTACTCTGACGTCGAGCGGACGTACATCTCGCCGCCCCTCAGCGCCGGCTCAGCGGGGTTCGACTTTGGTCTTGACTACGCCGCGCATCCGGATAGCTATCTCGACGTGCCCTTCTCCTCCATAGATCCCAGCCTTCTCGCAGCTCTCAGCGGTCCACTATAAGCATGTCTCCTTCTGCTCGCATGTCGTCCCAGTTCTCGTGTTGTACTCAGCCGTTTTGCACTTTATCTTCCCTCATCTCCCGGCGCTCCGTCCGCTCCTCGTGTTCAGCCCGTCTCCTCGACCCGTTTTCGTCCTTCTCGCTATGCGCTGCGACCGCTTGTAACTCCGCCTTCATCGTTTCCCGCAGTCCAGCCACGACAACATCCCACGCTCTTCGCACCGTCTCCCACAACTGTCTGTCGCTCAGCTGCAGGCTCACCGCATCGAGCCAAAGTTCTCGTATGCGTTCTAGTCGCGCGAGAGATGGGTTGGTCTGCCATTCGTGCGAGGCGGGATGCGAATTCGAGGCGGTCGAGCGTGGTTGTGCGAGGAGCGAGTCGAGGAGGTGCGCGGAGGCCATCATACATGTACCGATGAAGGATGGGCCACGCTGGTCGATGAGGTATGCTCAGCGAGACGCGAGGTAGGAAGAGCGAGTCATTTGTCTGTGCGGAAGAGGGAGGATCTTGTCGACGACTGAGGTGCGAGAGTTTGGGAGACTGGCAAGCCCAGAGTAAACCATGCACGGGTACTGTATATCGCTCGCCGGTGTCGTCGAAATCAAAGTCGAGGATGTGCGTTGGTGTGGGAAGATGAGGGGGCGGAGGGAAACAGCGGAAGAAGGAGGTTTGGGTCGTTGCGTCGGCGATGGGGGGTTCGTCGAGGATTTCACAGGTCTCGCTAGCCTGCAACAGGTCTGCCACTTTTGACGGAACAGAAGTTAGAGGCGGGCAATAGCGTGAACGGTGACGGAACATGGACGTACCCATCTTGCGCATGCAGGAAAGCACAAACTCGAGTGGCGCTTGCGATTCTGCGAGGTCCTCGTCGAGCTCCAAGGTGTCCAGCGAGACGGGCGAAAAGGAAGGCGAATTGGGTAGGTGATACGGGACCTGCCATCGGCCGGCGGTATGCTGTCGCAACGGCGGAAACATGGACGAGGCGCGAAGCGGCCGCACGGTAGCGAGAGCGGGCGGTGGAAGTGCGCAAGCAGGATCAGGTCAAGGTGTCGGCGTGAAGGAGCACGACGACAAAGCGAAACTGAAGCGGGATGAAGGTTTGGGCGGGCGACTTTGCTTCGCGTCTGAGATTCTCGTGCACGGAGCCTGCTGAGAGAGAGGGAAGAGTGCTTCGATTCCAAGAGAGGGGATGCGTCTGAGT
>QYSD01000101.1:0-55831 GCA_009806315.1 Rhodotorula sp. ZM1
CGAGCCGCGCGAGAGTAGTCGAGCATGAGGAAGCAAGAGTTGGGATAGACGGTCTGCGAAAGAGGAGGTAAGCGCGGCCGAACCTCCTTGACGGGTCGACCGAGACGCACCTCAAGTTCGACCTCGAGCTCTTCCACCTTGGTCACGTTCGGATCGTTCGAGTCGAGGTAGGCGATCAAGCGCTGGTGCATCGTCTCGAGCCGGGCTTGCAGACCGCCGTAGCGGAGGTCGAGGACTTCCCAGCCGAACCTGTCCAGCAATGAGTCAGTCACAGTCTTCCGACCAAGTGCTCGTCTGCAAATGAAACGCACGGCTTATACATGTCGAACCAGTTCTCGCTGAGAAGAAGAATCGCATCAGCCGAGTCGACCCTTGAAGTGCCGCGACACACGCGACTCACCGGTGCTGGTCATGCAGCTCCTTCACGAGCGCCCGCAGCCTGTGCATCCGGCTCAGGGGCTCCCTCCCACCAAGCGCCTCGAGCTCCTCTCTATCGCCGCTCTTGTACGCCGCAACAAGTCTCTCCCTCAAGTGACACTTGAGGCTGAGTACGCTCGCGAGAAGGTAGGGCAATCGCAGCCGGCTGTTGAGGGGGAAGTCGTAGACCGAGTGAGGGAGCGAGACACGCGTCATCGTGCTGAAGTCGGTCGAGAGCGCTTGCTCGAGGTAAGAGGCGAGCGCGGAAAAGTGGTGCTCAAGGTCGAACCCGCGGTACTGCGGCGAGAGGAACGAGAAGAAGGGTTCTGCGACCCGTCGAGAGGCGTCAGCAGATGGGCGGAGTAAGGAAAGACTGAGAAGCGGAACTAACCTTCCCAGAGCAAAAACTTGGAGATGTTCGGCGTGTAGTGCGTTCGAGCGTCAATGGGCTGACTCTCGGGCTGTGTGTCGCTGCTCCGAAGGGGGGAATCAGCTGTTCGCGCCTCCTAACGAAAAGAAGGTAGACGCCAAACGCACTCAAGTTTGCTCGCATAAACATAGTCGTCCAAATCCGCCCCGACGATCCCATCAAACTTGCGCCTGAACAGCGCCGCGTCGACCTCGTCAACTTCCCGCGCGGTGTAGGCGAGTTCCGAGTGGTAGAGGATGCCGGGGAGAGCCGAGTAAAGGTCGAACTCGTTCCCTTCGTCGCCCCAGATCGTGCACATCGTGCTGGAACATGAGCGAGTCAGCTTTGGACGACGAGGAGGTAGAGCGGCGAAACGCACTGCTTGACACCGGCATTCGCTTCCTTGCTTGCCTTCATGCTTGCCCGCACCGTCGCAAACGTGAAAGGCAACGCCGTCCAGAACCTGCGTCGCCCGCAGTCAGGTCAGCCAGCGTTCTCACTCGAAAGACGGAAGGAGTGCGACTCACCGCGACCAAGTCCACACACCACTCGCCATCCAAGGCGCCTTGCCCGCCAGCTGCCAATGCTGCGCGATCTTGGCCGTATAAGGTCTCGAGTCGGTGTGGTAGTAGCTACGGGCGGTTCTTATGAGCCTCGCGGGGTTGGGAGGGGGAGAGAGTGAACGCACTCCCAGAAGACGGTCTCGATCTCGGACGGGATCGAGTTGGCGAGTTCGGCGGTGACGACCGAGTTGGGGTCGTAGTAGCCGGAGAGTTGGTTGTTCTTGGCGGGAAGACAGAAGAGCACTGCGCGGGAAGGTCGTAAGAGAGCGCCCGAAGGGTAAGTAGGGAGGAAGCGACGCCCTATCGGACCAGATCATCGGGTCGAGGCCTTGCTCAACGCAAATCTTGTTGACTCGTCGTAGGTGGTCCGTAAACTGTCAACCCGCACAACTCGTGAGCTTGCGGCCCTTTCCAGCCTCGTCCAGACGAGTCAAGTCCGGCGTCGGACTTTTCCGCCACGAACCGCGAAGACTCACCACCTGCGTCCCGTCCTTGTAGCCAAAAATTTGCCTGTAACGTCCTTCGCTGACACCGTGCGCCTCGTCCATGCCGATGTGGATGCGCTTCGAGCGGAGCGGGCCCGAGATTGAGCGGATCATCTGCGACGGAGGAGACGAAGTGTCAGTCCTGACTAATTCGCATTACCGCAGGCCATTCCCCCGTCTCCCACGGGGGGAAGAGGTCTCCGAACAGCAGGCAATAGTCAAGGAGCTGACCTTCTCGATGAAAGCGTACGTCTCCTCACTCTCCGCGAGCAGGACCTCTGCCGTATCGCGCAGGTGCCCGTACTTCGGCCATTGAAGCATTTGACCGCTGTGAGGAGGCGATGGGCGATGATCAGCTCACTTGCCATCGGTGCGAGAGCAGGCGATCGTCCGGGGACGATAACTCACAGGTGACCGAGCGTCTGAATGCAGGGAATGACCTCGATGCCGCTGGGAGACGTTCAGCTCTTGTCAGTGCAGACCCCTGGTGTGGACGAGTGGGACGCGCGATGGGGAAGGAAGAACACACAGTGCAAAGGCGTAGTCGTCGATCTCGCGCAGCTCGGACTCGGTGTACGGGCCGCGGAAGTAGCCCGTCAGGCTAATTCGTCAATACGCGCCTTGGCGAAGCATATTCATGCGTTCGAAGCGAATTGCTCCATTTTGCTCGCAATACTTGGCGGAACGAGACGCACCGAAGAAGGGTTCGCCTGGGATCTGATACGTATCTTCGCAGTAGAGCTGCATCGTCCCAGTACCTTCAGCTTGTAAGCGAAGCGAGAAAAAACATCGGTGCGCACCTGAAGCATGTTCGAGCCCATGAGAGCAAGATGTCGAAGAAGCGTCTTGACTCGCTCGACGCGTAGGACGCCGTTCCGCGAGCAGTCAATCATGACACTGTAGGAGAACAAGTCGTCAGCAGAATGCCCAAAGTGCGAGAAGACGCTTCCTCTCGCCCGCAAGGCGTTTGCGAAGGTTAGCGTCAACTTCAATCGTCCGCCCAACTCACCCGACAGTCTCAAACAAACACTCCTCTTCCCTCCTCAGCTGCGCGCCGACGTTTCCGGTCCACTTTATCTCGCTGCCTTTCGAGCCGTTCGCTTCCGGCGCGGGCGTGCCGTCCGTATCCATCGGGGTGCTGGCCCCTGATCCGGGAATATTGGAGGCTGAAGGGAACGAGGAGGAGGTAGGAGAGTGAGGAGAAAAGGTTGCGAGACCGCGGGAGATGCCGAAGATGTGTCCAAGGGCGCGGAAGGCTGCGTCGTGGACAGGTTTGGCGAGTCAGCTCCTCTGGCGTGCTCGTCACGACGTAGCTGACAGTATGCCGAGCCCGCACATACCCTCGATAGGGCGGTTGTAGGAAACCTTGATGCTGAACTCTTCGCCGTCTGGCAAAGTCGTAAAATCGTCGTGCGAACACTCGATCACCATGGCGCGTGGCCGCAAGTCGTCGCGCTTCTCAAAGCTGCCACGGTATCCACACGGTCAGCCAGCCTGACGAAACGAAAGAACTCGCGAGCGCACCGGATTGTCCACACCCAAGACCCTTGTCCCGACAGCAGACCCGCACCCGTCTCGACGACCCTGACGTTCTCCCTGACTGCCTCCCTCGCAATTTCCCTCAGTCCGTCGCTCACATCGTCGGGCAAGGCGTCCGAGGGGATGGCGAGGTGAATCCGGGGCAGAGTGGAGCGCGAGTTGCCTGGGATCGTGCGGGACGAGGCCGTGCGGACTGGCACTGCTGGCCTGACCTGGATGGGCTCAGGGAGCGTCTGAGTGAGCGAGGCGAGCGGCGACGCCTGCGAAGCCATCCTCGACGTTGCGGAAACGAGGCGACGTCGGCGTACGAGCGTGTGGAGACGAGTGAGAATGCACAGCCTCGAAAGACAGGAGCCAATCAACACGTCACTCCTTCGCAAAGTAGTCCCGCTCGAAATGTCGGCGGGTGTCGCTCCTCCTTCGCTCGCCTCGCTTTTCTCCTGCTCTGGCTAGACCGTGGCCCTCACTCACAGACGTACTAACCCTCACTCTGAGCGTGACTTGCGCTCTCGCTTGGTCCGCGGACTCGCCGAACAGATCAGTCCTCTTGCTGCTCTCCTCTCGGAGGAATGCTCTGCTGTTTAACTTGCTCGCTTTCCGGCTGATTGGCGCCCTCACTCTCAAGGTGACAATGTCGGGGCAGAGCAGCTTCGTGCGTGCCTCTCTCTCTCTCTCTCTCCTCGCCCCTCCTCGCACTGACCTTCCCAAACATGATTCCTCCAGAACCGACAAAAATTCGCGAAGCAGTCATGGCAGGCCATCTCGACCCTCGTATCGCTAACCCCTCTAGCCCCCGTTCCATGCGCGATCTACGGCGGACGCTGGATGGCTATCATCGACTTGCTCCTCGTTGTGATTGGCGAGTCCAGTCCTCTCGCACCAACTGTGTCGCGCTCTGACCGAACTACGACGACAACTCAGCCGTCATGGGTATCCGCTCGAGCTACGTCGACTTCAACATCGCCAACGCTTCGCTCAATAGCATCAAAGCCTCGCTGTCGAGTATGAACACTCAGTTCTGGGTCTCGGTGACGGTGCCGTATTGTCTCTTCGTCGGCTGTGAGCGCCACTTGACACTCCTTGTCGGTCAGAAAATGGCAAACCTGACCGTTTGAGTCGGACAGTCGCGGTCTGGATCATCTGGGATGTAAGGCTGCTTCCTTCCTCTGTCCGCAGTGGCTCGTGTCGATCCCTTGCAACTCTTTCTAGCGCAGGCATTGGAGCCGCAACATGTCGGGTGGCGGTGGCGGCGGCATGGGCGGCGGTTACGCAGGCGGAGGCGGCGGAGCCTACGGCGACGACCAAAGCATGATGGAGCTCGGCTCGTCACGCCAGCGTGGTTACGGCAGGGCCGATCGCGCTGCGTTGCTTGGAGACGAGGAGAAGAGTGTTGGGAAGGAGGAGGAAACGTGGGAGAGAGAGGTGGAGAAGAGGAGGAACAAGGCGGCGAGGAAGATGGTGAGTGGCGGTCCTCAGTCACCTCTTTCTACCTCCTGACGCCGCCTTGAAATCAAACGACACAGCGCAAGGCAGCTCAGCAAGCGTAGACCACGCCCCTCTTTCCTCCCGTCACTCGCGTACACAGTCGCTCCACTCAGATCAGTTTCATCCAGTTGCCTTGCGCGGAGGCCTCTATTGCGTGACGTTGCGTGACGTTGCTCGTACCGAGCTACGGGGGGAGATGAGAGTGGGGTGAAAGATTGCGAGCAAATGCAAGGGGGCGACAGAGTGGTGATACACGGGTGGATCGGGGGGGAGGTGCCGCTCTTTTGGGTTGTCGAGGGGAGGGTATAGTGCGGTGGAAAGGAGGCAGGACTAGGCGGCGCGCCGAGCCATCTGCGAACGAGACGAGGTCAGTGCCATCAAGGCGGAGTGAAGGCAGACACAACGCACGTCAATGACCTTCCATCCACCCGTCTCCTCGTTATCAAGCTCCTCCTCAACACGAGTCAGCACCGCAACGTATCCAACCTGCTGGATCTTGTTTTCGTCTCCGACCGTAACCTCGTTCGTCTTGATGTCGCGGTAGGCGAGCACTTCTTGCGTTCGCCACGCGACGACAAAGACGTAGACATCGTTCTCGAGGATTTTGGCGGACATGATCTACGAGCAAATGAGCGTGAGTTGGCGGAAGCCCGGGCATAAGGGAGGCAAGGGGACGCACGTCAACGTTGCGGATGTCGAGCACCCGAGACTCCGAGACGAGCGAGGGGCCGATGGAACCCTGCAGGGTCGCAACGAGGACGTTGAACGTCTGTCGCGCAAGGCAAGAGTCAGCTCCGAATGCACCAAAGCGGAAAAGGCGCGAACGTACCGCCTCGCTACACCACTGCTTGAGAATCGGTTGGTCGGCGTTGACATACGCGTCGACAAGCTCAGGCACGATGTACTCCCTCAACTCCCGCAGGAAACTCTCCTGGGTGAACGAAGGATCCATCTCTTTGACCCACTTGGTAACCTTTGCCGTCTCGGTCTCGTCAAACAGCCGCCCGATCGTACCCGTCACTGAGCGAGACATGACGATGAAAGGGTTGTCGGATTCGGCATAGGTGTGAGACCAGGATGCGAGAGCGTCGGCGAGGGGTTTGGGCAGGCGCGAGGGCTTTGAAGATTCCGAGTTGGCAGTAGCGTGCAAGACGACCGACTCGCCGGCTCTGCCAAGACGCCATCAGCAGGGGCAGATCACGACAACGAACGAGCGATACGCACTCTGGGTTCTCCTCGACCTTGACCTTCCTCGCCGCCATTCCTGCTTCCTTGCTCCGGCCGATTTTGGCCAGCCGCGCCTCCCTCCGTCGACGCCTTGCCTCGCGGTCGATGTAGCCACCGTGCTGCATGTCATTCGCTGCATTGTCGAGCAGATCGGTTATCTCGGCTGCAACGGCCTTGTACGCTTCTGTGTCGCGAATGGGGGCGGAAGCGGTGTAGGCGGCGGAGCCAACGGCGCGGGCAGACCGGGAGAGCTGCGGAGAAAACGTTAGCTTGTGTGAGGGGTGAAACACGGCGAAACCGCTCACCGTCCGGACGAGAGCCGTCTCCTCCATTCCCTTGAGAGCGGTGCTGACGGCGTCGTTGACGTTGTGGCCGGTCTTGCGGAGCTCGGCGGCGGCAGCAGCAAGTCGAGGGTTCTCCTTGATGCTCGACATCATCTGCAAGACGGTGAACAAGCGATGTCAATCCCCATCCTGCATTTGCCGAGAGGATGATGAGATAAGAACGCACCCTCGCCCGCTCGTACATGGCCTTCGCACGCTGCATCGCCTCGCTGTCCTGGACTTTGCTGACCTCTCCGCCGAGTTGCTTGACCGAGTCCTGCCACTCGCGGTTCTTGCGGAGCTCATCGCGGAAAACGTCGATGAACGCCTGCACCGGCGAGCGCCCTTCGACGGTCGTGTCCCTGTCCTCGTCCTTTTTCTTCTTGTCGCCCGCCTCGTCCTTCTTCTCCTCGCGCCGGAACGGGGTTGACGAGAAGGGGCGAACGGCCGAAGTCGAAGCGATGGGCCGCGCGGCGCGCAAGACAGCTGGCCGGGGCGCGGCTGTGCGCACTGCTTGCTGCAGAGTTCGCTGGGCAGCCTGCTTCATCCCGAGTAGCACTTCGAGCGGTGTGGTGTGAAGCTGATGGCGAACCCCTGGGTTAGTTGTCCACCTCGACATCTTGCTCGACGCTGCGACGTGCTCCTGTGGGCTCGTACGGCTCGCAGAAAATGTTCAGAAGGCTTTCTCATTGCGAATGTCCAGCTCGGGCCCTCCCCTGGGGTGTGCTCACGCCGGACCGTCCCAGTCAGGTCGCCATCTCTCCGCGGTGAACAGGTGCAGCAGGCAAGTACATGGCTTGATTCCGCGGAGTGCTTCTCAGGCAAGGACAGACGAAGTGCCGACGCCGCGACCTTGAGTATCCTGTCCTCCTCTCGATCCTCGCCTTCGTTGTTCCTCGCTCGCTTAGGCATCCGCGCTTTCTTTTGCGGATACGAAGGCTGCTTGTGACTGACACGCTCGCAGAGGAGCGTGCTGGCCGACCTCTCCGTTCGGCGCAGACGACCCTGATTTTATTGCGCCGGCATCCCCCCTCTCAGCGCTCCTGCGGTGCTCGACAGGCACCGCGACGCAGACGTTCAGCAGACAGCATTCCGACTCCTCGCAGGCGGCTCTTTTGACTCAGCGACGAAGATCAAAACGCTGGAGAGGAGTGGTCGTCCTCAGCTGCAACTGCGGGCCCTTCCTGCGCCTTTCGGCCACAAGGATCCAATGTTCACGGAGACTCACGCAGCGCCGGCTGTACTGCTTGACCAGCTTGAAGACGAGCTGACGAGCGAATCATCCCGAACTCCCTGCTCTCCCTCTCCGCCCTCACCTCCTTCGCCCGCCGCGAGCACAGCTGCAATGACATACAGTCTCCCAACGACTTCGTCTCCGTCTTGTGAACCCAGGAAGCAAGAGGCTGCTCGCAAGATCACCCTCTCCTTCACCGCTCACCGACTCTGACAATATCTCTCTCTGACTTGTCACCCTTTCATGCTCGCACGCCGCGCTACGACGCTGTTCTCGACCCTTGCACGCTCTCCACGCATCGCCGTCTTCGCATCGACCACCTTTCTCGCCTCCGCTTTCCTCATCGCCAACCCCTCGATCCGGAGCACACTGGGTTCTTTCCACTCTTCCGCGCTCCAGATGGCATCGAAGCAGTATCCGACGAACTTGACGGAGCAGGAATGGCGGATGAAGCTGTCGCCTGAGCAGTTCCGCGTGCGTGGTTGCCCCTTCTCCCCCCACATCACCGAAAGGTGGCAAGCTAACATCACATACGCTGTCCGCTCTGATCTCGCCGCCCATCTAATCTAATCAATCCTATCGTCTCTACGAATCGCTCACATTGGCAGATCTTGCGGGAGAAGGGCACGGAGATGGCAGGGACCGGCGAGTACGACAAGCACTACCCAGGCAAGGTTGGGGAGGCTTCCATCCTCTTTTCGGGAATTTTCGCTAACGTTCTCACTTCTCAAAGGGCGTCTACGAATGCGCGGGGTGCGGACAACCGCTCTACACGGCCGACACCAAGTTCAAGTCCGGCTGCGGCTGTGTGTTGCTTCTCCTGCGGTTCCTGCTTCTCCTAGCTGATCTGTTCTCTTCCCAGGGCCCGCCTACTTCGATGCGATCCCCGGGGCCGTCGACGAGCACGTCGACCGCTCATGGGGCATGGAACGTATCGAGATCACCTGCAGCGGATGCGGAGGACACCTGGGCCATATCTTCAAAGGCGAAGGTTACGGTCCGTCATCAACTGAAATAGAGAATTGGACAAGCGCTGATACGGGTTTCCGGTTTTTGCGACTTTGGCGAACGCAGACACTCCCACTGATGCACGCCATTGCGTCAATAGCGTCTCGATCAAGTTCGACCCGAGTAAGGACATGAAGTACGAGGGGCCGACGAAGAAGGCGAAGGCTTGAGGCGGAACGAGGTGGATGACAGGAGGAGTTGGTAGCATAGGGCGATATTTGGAACGGATGATTATGCACAAACGACACAAGCTACGCGGAGAAAAGCTACAGAGAACGGAGAGGACGATCAACAACCCAAAAGAAGCGAGACGGGAACGCCAAAAGTCCGCCTACTCGACGAAGCGGACATCCTTCATCCCCCTTCCCTCCCTGAACCTCGCGTGCGGCTTGTACCCGTGCCTTCCCTCGGGGACATTCTCGTTGTTGCCCGGTTCGGAAGCGAGTTTGGCGGGTGCAGCAGACATGCGCTCGAGGACAGAGTAGTGGAAGTTGGGGTGGGCAGGGAGGACACGGCCACGACCGAAGTTGGGCCTGCGCAGAAGATCGCGTAAATTTGAGAGCAGCCGTAAATGGGCAACAAACGTGAAGCGCACCAGAAGGAGATCCTCTTCTTGCCGTGAGCATCAGCTCTCTGCGCGACCTTGATAGTTGGCAGGATCTCGATCAACCACCAGAAGCTAGTCATCGCCCGCGCGCTGACACGACTGCAGAAATCGGCGAGTCGAGCACCAAAGCTGAGCTTGTCCCTCACCGCTTCGGGCTTCTTTTCGATGGCGAAGGAGAGATGGTCGGCACGAGGGGCGAGTGCGTCGGCGGTCGTCTGCGGGGAAGGACGCGCGGCGAGGTAGACAGTCGCGGCCATAAGCTCGTTCGCCTCTGGATTGTTCTCCATCGTGCGGTCGAGATAGGTCTCGAGGTCGGGATACTTGTCGAGCGAGCGCAACGCCTCCCTCGCCTTGTCGACGAATGGACCAAAGATAGGCGACGTGCTGACGCTGTACGTGTCGAGTTCAAAGCCGGCTTCGACAGCTTCGCGGACCATCCACTTGAGCGAGAGGTGCGAGAGTGCGGGCGAATGGTCTCCGTCATAGGGGAACTCGCCGCCTCCGACATTCGAGTGCGCACCGGCGAAGTAGACCTCCTTGACGGTCGTGACGGGTCGCTCATCTCCGCCGTGCCCGTCACCTGGCTGAGCGTTCGCAGAGAGGTTACGGTCCGCCTGCGCCGCGGGTCCGATCCAGTGCTGCGGGGTGTAGCGGGCACGGCGTTCGTCAAGGGCGAAAGCCTGGCGGAAGTGGTGGATCCAGGAGGAACCGGACGCGAATGGAAGGGTGCGGGGGATGATCGAGCCGACAGATGAAACGGTGTCCTGCCATGGCCAACACGGTCAGAGCGATGCGACGTAAGACGATAGAAGTGACTCGCCCAGACACCGACAAAGTGAACCTCTATCTCGCGGGAGAAAGTGCGCTTGAAGCCCTGCGCGACCGTCTCCTTCTGCTCACCAGACTGGAAGAAAGTCGTCTCCGTCTTGCGCTTGTAGATCGAGAAAGCGAGCGGGATCGTCTCCTCATTGCCGGCGGGGAGCAGTCCGACAGCTTCGAGCATACCGGCGAGAGCACGAGCGGTGAAGGCGCCCCGCGAAAAACCGAAAAGGAACACTTCGTCTCCCGGTTGGTAGTCTGCGGCGAGCAGTGCATCAGATTGGCCAACGAAACAACTTCGCGATGCACGTCGAGAGGGGAGCCAGGCCTCAAAGCGAACGACGAGGGACGAAGGCGGCAGAAATGGAGGATGTCGCAACTCACGCTGCGAGAAGGACCGTCAGTCGCTCCCGCTTGGGACACTGGAAGCGATTCCGACGCACGTCCATCAGGAACTTGTAGCCCTTGCAAATGTGGTCTCCGAGCGAGTAGGCGATGCCCTCGTCGATGACCTGCGAGACCTTCTGGTAGATCTTGCTCGGCACCCATCCTGCTTCGTGCGTCGCAATCGTCTCGCCCACGCCGGCCTGATAGTAGAGCAAGGCTTTGGTCGGGTCTTCGTTGGCGAGCGAGAAGAGGATGGGAAGGTTGGTGATATTCGAGCCGAAACTGTTCCCGGTGCCGTCCATGAGCAGGCATAATCTTCGGCGAGAGATGCGCTTCGATGTAGGAGCACAGCGAATGTACGACGGCGCCGTCTCGAGCGGCGGCGGAGGCGTGGGGAAGGACATGATTGTCGAGGTTGAGCGACGCGCGGCGGCTGATTGACGCGCTGTACGGGTACGGCGAGCGTGTGCAACGCCTCTCAGCATGCAGGGAGAGCAAAGGAAGCCAATAAGTGAACAGCAGGAGGTCAAGGGCGGGGGTTACGGAACCCCAACCTTGTCCAGCGGGACGGGCGCATGATCGCGTCCGAGAGCGTGCCGAAAGCAGCTGACGAAAACAGTCGTCAGAGAAGAGACAACCTCCGTGCCAGGCGAAATGAAACTCGAGGAGTGCAGAGCGAACGAAGTCGGCGGAGAGGAGAGAGGCGTTGCGGGCGAGGAAAGCTGCTCCCCTCATCGTGACTCGTGGTGAATAGTCGTACGGTGTGCACTACTTGTGCGTAACGATACGAATTCAGCTACGATGCCGTTCTGGATCGACGTCCACTCGCTCCGCCCCCGTCGCCTTCTCGAACTCGCCAAAGTCGTCGTCGTCGTCGTCCGCTCCCTTACCCACCGAGCTCCTCAAGCTAGGCGCATACCTTCCCAAGCCATCCACATCATCCGCATCGAGCTCTTCTGCCCCCCGCTGGCTAAGACGCTCGCTAGCCAGGACCGAGTCGCCGTCGTCCAGTCTTTCGACGCCTCCTTGTTTCCGCCGCACTGCCTGCGACAGCTCGACGTCGGGCGTCGAAGTCGGTGCAGAGGATGCGTCGTCGACGGGCAGCCCCCCAAATAGCTTGGCCCACCAGCCTTGTCCTTTCCGCAGGATGGGCGGATCAGCGGTAGGCGGGGCGCCAGCCTCGACGTCTCCGCTCGCGCCTGTAAATGCTCGCGCAAAGCTAGGCTTGGTAGGCGAGTCGAGGGCGGAAGAGTCGGGTGCGGCGGGGTCGTCGAATGGGTTGCGACCGTGGACGGACGAGGCCGTCGAGCCTGATCGAGCGGGCCGAGTGCGCTTCGGCTGCTTCTTCATGCTGAGCATGACGACGCCGGCGATGACGACCGCGATCGACGCCCAAATGAGGAGGAAGATCGAAAGGCGGTACGTCTTTGTCTGGTCGAGGTAGACGAGCGTATTGAGGAACGCCGAGACGGTGTAGGTCGCAAACATGACGGGAATGACAAAGGTCGAGTCGTAGGCTTTGAGGACGAGGTTGAGCGCGTAAACTTGCGTGATTGCACAGACGATGAGGAGGATCACGATCAACCACGTGAGTGGCGAGGTGAACTGGTTGGGCTCGTTCGGGTCGCTATGTTGTATCGCGCTCGTGACGAGCTGCGCCGTAGGCGAGTCAAAATGCGAGATTCGACAGCAAGCGCGGAATCGAACGCACCTTGACGCCGCTCTTGGCCAGGATGAGCGTCTGTCCGGACAGCAACCCGCTCGTGACAGCCCAAGAAAACGCCGACAATTGCCTGATACTCGCATCCGGCCTCGGCTCGCTCCACCTCTGCACCGCACGCTTGACGACCGTTCTCGCCTTTCCCTGCGCAATGTGCCAGCCGTCTCGCCAGCTTTTGACGCACCCGACCCACCCTTCGCCTTCGTACGGGTTTGCCATTCGCCGTCCGCCTCCGCCACCTACCATCGCAGTCAGGTCCGCCTCGTCGCGATCTGCGTCTCCTCGCTCGTCCAGCACGCGCGCCTGGCACACCTCAAACACGATGCGGCTCAACCACCACAGTGAGATTGTCGCCACCTCGAGCATGACGAGGTAGGCCACCCAGTCTCCCCTTCCCCAAATGGTCTTGAGCAACGAGAGTGAGAGGTTCGACTCTGCGTCAATGGCGGGCGTCTCCTTGCGTATGTTGGAGAAGACCACGACGCCGACGACGCCGAGGATGATGACGACAGTTCCGAGGATGTCGAGCCGCGTGACGGGCGTCGAAACGAGGAGGTAGGCGAAGATGAAGTTGAAAATGAGCGAGGTCGAGCCTAGGGGTGCGACGTATTCCGCGCGGAGGTACTCGAGAGCGAGCGTCGAGCCGACTACTTGCGAGGCGATGTAGATCCCCAGCCCTAGGAGCCAGTATATCCGCAGAAAGTCCGGTTTGCGCTTGGAGGGAGGGAGAGCTTCTTGGCGCGTAAAGTCGAGCTTGGTGATGTTGAGTCCGAGGGCATTGGACAGACTCGCGGCAAGGGTGATGAACAGGCCGATCACAAAGTCGGTAGCGCTATGAGAGGAGGAAAGGGTCGTTCGATTGCGTATGATGCAGGGTCGAGGAGGAGGAGAAGAGTCCGGGTCAGCGTCATCGCGGGGGTCCCCTGCACCGTCAGTCAGCCATGCACCTGTACGTCCTCGGCGTGTACAAGTCCGCCTCATTCTGCATCCTCCCTCTTCAACCGAGTGTCGTCAAGGTTGTTGTTCGGAGGTGTGGGAAGGAGAGGGAGCGGTAGCGGCGGTTCGGTAGAGAGTCAAGGTAGCTCAGACAGTCCAGCAAGATGGCCAGCGACGGTCCCTGTTGACAGCGGTGAGACGGTCCTGGTGAACGAGGGGTCGAGCGAGGATACGGCGACCGGCTGACCTCGAGCTTTCATTCCGGGATGACGCTGAACGCTTACGACTGATTCACAAAAACCAGAATAGATTCCACCGAGGCGGAATCGCGATGTTGCAGCGGTCTACTCGCGTTCCTCTCCTGCAAAAGCGCTTGTGAAGCGCATCGCGTTCCGTCTGTCACTGTTTGTCACGCAAAGATGGCGGCCCTGGACACTGACAAGGTCAGCACTCGATACTCGGCAGGCGGCCCAAGGTAGCGAGGGACGACGTAGGCGAGTCGAGGCATTCTGACAACTGTCGCCAAGCGACGGTACTGGTGCAGTGGAGGACGAGCAGCGGCGTGGCAGCGGCAGCGAACAGGTCGTGTCCGGTCGTTAATTGGCGCGTCGGATGGCAGCTGGTCGTTCGCGACAAAGAAGCCGGCAGGCAGTTGTAACGAGCGGGAAGAAATCGCAACATGACCGAGCGGTCTTTGGCGACAGCGAGTCCAAACCGGGGCTGTGCGACCGTACGATTGAGGAGGGTGCCGAAGCTAGCCTTCACGCGCGAATCACGCATCGTCGTTCGAGGGTGACAGACGAGTCCTGACGCTTCGAGTACCCTTTCCACGGCACCGGCGCGACCCCCGTTCACTTGAGAGACACCTCCAGCCGTTGTATCCCGCCTGCCTGCATTCCACCGTCCCTCATACCCTGCGTCGAGCGTGCTGACCCCATCGACGAGCAGGAGGAGGGGTCGCCGAGCGTGGCGACGAAGGCACCTGGCGCAGCGGGAGCAAGATTGGCGGGTAGCTGTGATGTCCTGTAGCAATTTGAACCATAGACAGCGAACTTTGAGCGAGTTGCTCGCGCGCGGAAAGGGGCTGTCGGAGCGAGAGCAAGTCGTGGTCGAGCTCGCGTCGTTGCCTTGGTCTCCGCTTCTCGTGTCGGATTGCTCGCCAAGTCTAGCCGCCATGCCGTCCACCCGTGAGCACAACTCGTACTCCCAGACCAGCCCACGCACGTCCGCTGACAGGCTCGCGCTCGTCCCGTCTCGCCCGCCCGCCTCGTCGCAAACCCTGCACCCGCTCACCACTCACGCCCACGTACACGCCCTGAACGCCTCGTGACGGCCTCGCTAAACCCCCGACACCCTCAACGACCCGTTTGAACCGCCGCTCGACCCCGCCGTGCTGTCGTCGCCGTACAACGACCCCCTTCACTCCCTCGCTTTTCCCGACTCCGCCTCACCTCCCTCTCTCGCCCCATTGTGACTACGAAAAATGCATCGGTTGGAATCAGGTCTTTACGCCAAGGGCCGCGTCACTGGCTTCCAGCGCGCCAAGAGGAACCAGCGGACCAACACCTCGCTCGTCCAGGTCGAGGGCGTTGCTGACGCCAAGGAGGCCCAGTGGTACCTCGGCAAGGTGAGGCACATGTCGAAGTTGCGCTTCATGGACGTTCGGGCTGGCCGCGAGTGACAGGGCGCGAGGCGAGGGTACGGGGGTACTGGCGGCAGGCGACCGAGTTGTGCCATCGGTGAAGGCGTGCGGGGGAAAGTCGATACGCGCACGAACGGGCAGGACGCACTGTCACAGAAGGAACGGATGGCGGAGCGAAGTAGGGAGCCCGCATGACGGCGGATACTCTCGAGCTGAAGCACTCACGACTCACGGAACCGTCCATGCTGACCCATCGCGCTCGTGTGCGTACTGCAGCGCGTCGCCTACGTCTACACGGCGCAGAAGGCGATTGGTGGCTCCAAGGTCCGCATCATCTGGGGCAAGGTCACCCGCCCCCACGGCAAGTCGGGCATGGTTCGCGCCAAGTTCCGCCAGAACCTCCCGCCCAAGGCGTTCGGCCACTCGGTCCGCATCGTGAGTCGCCCTGGCGCTTCGTTTTGACGAGTCCGGACGAGCGAGCTGACTTGTGTGCTCTCTCCGCAGATGCTCTACCCCTCGAACAGTCCGTCTCTCTTTTCCGCCTCACCTCGCTGCAAAGCTGATCCTCCCCTCTCAACGCAGTCTAAGCGATCTTCAACTTCAGCAGCGCTTCCCTGATCCCGGACCCCGAGCAAGTTGTCACCGATTAGCCGCCCTCCTGTCTTCTCCCTCCTCTTTCTCCGACCACCAATTCCCTCGACCCACACTCTCTCTCGACATGCCACGGATGCAAAGGGAGGATTTGATTGTTCTTTCGGTGTGTCCCTGTCGTGGAATCGAGAGTGTTTGCGGCCCCTCCCCTCCTTTGCTGTAAGGGCGGGGGAGTCGAGGATGAACGACTGGGCTTTCGTGGCGCGAGAGAACGGAAAAGAGGCGCTTCGTAGAGGAGTCTTGGACTCTCCTCGCTTGCTAGGAAAGCCGCTTCCCCGCCGTTTCGGTCGTCGCTCGTTTGCCTTCCGCAACTCGTCGTCGCGCAACCTCGCAGATCGCGCTATCTGGTGGAAGAGGAGGGAAAACCTCCGCAAGCGCCGTAGACAATACAAGCTCAAAGACCGAGTACAGTCCGTCTCGCCTGTGCGCGCCTACAACCGCTGGCCCGGGGAAACCCCCCGGTCTTCAGGCCCGTCGCGAACAGAGTCCAAGTCCCGTTTTCTAGGCCTCCTCGGTGTCGACGATCTGCGTCACTTTGCCCTGTGCGCAAGTAGACACGTGTGAGCAAGCAGAACCAAGTCGCAGGGTCACGGAGGACACGCACCTTGAAGTCGGTGGTGGGGACGACCGAGACGAGGGTGTAAAGCTTCTCGTCCTCCTTGGCGCTCTCGTCGTCGTTGCGCTTGCGGTGGAGGCGGACGCGGAGACGGTGGGGGACGTTCTTGATGCCCTTGCCCCAGATGGCGGCGTTGACCGACGGCTCGAGGAGGACCTTCTTGGTGCCCATGGCCTTCTGGGCAAAGGTGCGGACGGCCTTGACCGCCGAGGGAGCGCGCTGTTGTCCCGGATGAGAGAGTACGCGAGAGGGAGTAAAGGGAGGGTTTGGGGGAAAAGGGGATTCGTCGGAGCTCAGTAACGATGCTCCGACCTCTCGTGCCCTCCAGTTTCCTGGATTTCTTGCGGGGATCACGGAACGCTTAAAGCGGGGACGGGGGGAGCGAGACCTACGTGCTTGAAGCCCTTGCCGTGGACCTTGGTGTGGAGGTGGATGGTGTACTCCCTCGCGACGACGTCGGTGAGGGCTGAGCGGGTCTTGCGCTCGGTGTTGGACTGTCCACGGGCCATTGCGACGGCTGTACGCGCGAATGCAAGAGGTGAGCGAACCTGATTGACCCCGACGTCTCCCTGCGCTAGGACAGCCGCAATCCCGCCTCGCCCGCCCGCAACCCAGCCAGCCCATGTTCGTGCCGTCGTCCGCCGAAGCCGCACAGTTCACCCGAACCGATCAACCTCGTCCCACCGAGTAAAGGTGCGTCGAGCGAGCGAGCGAGGTCGGGACTTGGTGCAAACCCTGCGGTGCTGGGACAGGGCTGCGACCACACGGCGGGCAGGCGCGAGTGGGTCGTCGCAGGCAGAGCAGCAGACATAGAAGTAGACTGGTCCACTCACATGAGGAACGGGGAGAAGTTCGCTGGAGAAAGACAAGAGAGACGCGCGAGCCCCGTTCTTGACCTCGATTAGCTCGAGCCTGTAATCAGTTTGTATTCGGAATACAACTTCGCAATATCACGAACCGGGATAATCGGTTCGAATACAACTCGAGTCGCAACTCACTCGACGCCTCTCCTCTTCCTTACCACACCCGCTCCTGCTCGTCGAGCTCCCGCTGCGATGGAGCCAGTCTCGCCACAGGCCAACCAGGGGCTCGACGACGGCCCGCCCGTCCCCGCCACCTTCATCCCGTCCCACACCGCGCCCGAGAACGACGGCGCACTCAGCCAGACGCTGTCCGAGATCCAGGCCCACGCGGACGAGAACGACGTCAAGGACGAGGAGGGTGAGCCGGCAGACGACCAGCCCGAGGAGGTGGGCAAGGACCCAGAGCGGGACCTTGATGAGGAGGACGGCAGCGAGAACAAGGAGGAGGGCAAGGGAGAAGCAGAGGACGACGACGAGGAGGATGAGGTGCGCCCAGAGTGCTTTCCGTGCCGAGCAGTGGCCCGCTGATGCCACGCTACGCCCACAGGACGAGGACGAAGACGAGGACGAGGACGACGGCCGTCCTCGCAAGAAGCGGGTGCGTCTGAGCTTCTTTGGACTCGCTGAGACTTTCTCCAGAGTTAATTGAACGACCTGCGCGCTTTCAGAGACGGCGGCGCGGCGGAAACCAGTTCCTCGATATCGAGGCCGATGTCGATGAGGATGAGGACGAGGAAGAGGAGGAAGGAGAAGAGGGTTTCGTGGCCAACGGTGCGCTACCAATGCTGAAGACTGTGAGAACTTCCTGCTGAACCGCCTCTCGCCCACAGACAATTTCATCGTCGAGCGCCGCGAACCCCGCCGCGAGGCGGACAGCGGTCTGCCTGCAGGAGAGGACGAGGGCGACGAAGGAGGTGGAGACTTTGACGGCGATGCCTCGCACAGGCGGTTGGACCGCAGGCGGATGGCGCAGCGGGACAGAGAGGCGGCCGAAATTGCAGAGGCGCTCGACGCGAAGTACAAGCGGAACAAGTACAGCACGTCGGGCGCAGAGGATTGGGCACCGAAGGCCTTGTTGATGCCGAGTGTGAACGATCCGTCAATCTGGGGCATTAAGTGCAAGGTGCGTACCGCCGTCGAGTCCCGCTTCTCCACCAACTAATCTTCTTCCCTCAGATTGGACGCGAGCGCGACCTCATCCTCTCCATCTCTCGCAAAGCCGCCGCCCTCGCCGCGTCCGACGGCGCGCCCATGCAGATTATCTCGGCCTTCCAGCGCGACTCGCTCAAGGGCTATATCTACGTGGAAGCCCGCTCCGAAGCTCACGTCCGCAATGCCGTTCACGGTCTGATCGGCTTGTACATCAACGGGCCGAAAGGGATCTTCCTCGTCGACATCGAGGAGATGCCCGACCTGCTCAAGACGAAGCAGAAGAAGGTCGACCTCCAGGCGGGCGGATGGGTCCGCTTCAAGCGCGGCAAGTACTCGGGCGACCTCGCGCAGGTCATTGCACCTTCGGAGAACGGAGACGAAATCGCCGTCAAGTTCATTCCGCGTATCGACTTGACACCGAAGGATGAGGCGTTGCAGACAGGTTCGGACGGTAAGAAGCGCAAGAAGGGCTCGTCAATGCCGATTGCTTTCCGACCGCCTCAGCGCCTCTTCAACGCCGACGAGATCGGCAAGATCTACGGTTCGAAGGAGGTTACGCGGCGTGGCGGCGGAATGTTCATCTTCCGCGGCGACGAGTTCTCGAACGGGTTCTGCGAAAAGGACATCCGCCTCTCGGCTCTCACGACCGAGAACGTCCAGCCGACCATCGACGAGCTCACTCGCTTCCAGGGTGACTCCGCGAATGGTGCAACGGGTGCGGACGGCAGTCTCGACCTAACGCAAATCGCGGACGCGACTCGTACCCTCTCGAAGACGATCCTCCAGCCTGGCGACCACGTCGACATCTTCGAGGGCGACCAGAAGGGTGTCTACGGTACCATCGAGTCGATTATCGGCGAGTCGGTCGTCGTTGTCCCCCACGCCGACCTCCAGCTCGAGGGCACCAAGATCGAGGTCCCGGCCCGCAGCGTCCGCAAGCGCTTCGGGCCCGGTGACCACGTCAAGGTCATGCAGGGAGCGAACGCAGACGAGACGGGTCTAGTCGTCAAGGTCGAGGGCGACGTCGTCACCTTCCTCTCGGACCTCTCTTCCACCGAAATCTCTGTCTTTGCCAAAGACGTTCGCGAGGCGGCCGAGGTCGGATCAGGCGTCAACGTCATTGCCGGCTACGAGCTGCATGACCTCGTTCAGCTCGACCCGCAGACTGCCGGTGTCATCATCAGGATGGAGCGCGACCAATTCCGCATCCTCGACCAGACGGGCTCGGTTCGCTCGCTCAGGCCGAGCCAGATCAGCGGCAAGGTCGACTCAAGACACGCCGTAGCGACGGACAAGGACGGCTATGACATCAAGGCTGGTGAGGTCATGAAGGAGACGCTGCCGGTGCGTTTCTCCTGCCTTTGCTTCCGCAGTCTCAGGTGCACGGCTGACACAGACTTTCTGCAGAACAACCCGACCAATGGCCGCCGCGGAAAGGTTCTGCACGTATACCGCTCGCTCTACGCTTTCCTCCACTCGCGCGACGTTCCCGAGAACGGCGGCGTGTTTGTCGCCTACTCCCGCAACCTCGAGTCCACCGCGCCTCGACCAAACAAGCCCAAGATCGGCACCGGCTTTGGCGGAGGAATCGGCAGCGGCATGAACCCGGAGCGCGCAGCTATGTTGGGCATCAACGGAGCGCCTCAACAGCAGCCGCAGGTCGCGACAGGCGTCAGCTTCCGCCCCGACGGTCGCATCAACCGCCGGGTTGCCGTCACAAAGGGGACGTACAAGGGCAACGCCGGCATCGTCAAGGACGTGACGGGCAACCAGGCGCGCGTCGAGCTGCACTCGTCGAACAAGGTCATCACGGTCGATCTCGCCAAGCTCAAGGAACAGAAGGACGATGGCACGCTTGTTGAGCTCGTAGAGTATGCGGGCCGTGGCGGTGGCGGAGGCGGGTACGGCGGCAGGAATGGCTTCGTAAGGGATGGCTCGTCGTTCTCGACGGCGTCGAATTTGGCGCCGCTTGGTGGGGCTGGATACGGCGGTGGCTACGGAGCTCGCGCTGGCTCGCAAGCGTCGAGCGGGTACGGCGGTGGAACGGGGATGTACTCGGGCGGGAAGACGCCCGCCCCTTACGCAGGTGGCAAGACGCCCGCGCCACGATACGGCGGCGCGACTCCATTCGGTGGTGGCGTGACACCCTTTGGCGCCGGCGGAATGGGCGGCGCGACGCCTTATGGTGCGGGTGGTAGCGGCGGAGCGTTCGACCCATCCGGCCGCACGCCTGGTTACGGCGGTGGCGCCTCGAGCGCATGGAACGCCAGCTCACGCACGCCGTTCGTCCGTTCCGGAGGCGCTGCCAACGACGCTTTCAACCCATCCTCCCGCACACCCTTCCACCCTGGCGCAGCTCCCGGCCCCGGCGCCGGCACGACCCCCAATCCATACGGCAACACCTCAGATTTCGATAGTGGTCGCACGCCCGATCATCGTCGCTTCGCAGGCGGACGCACGCCTTACGAAGGAGGCAAGACGCCGGCATACGGAGCGAGCGGAGGACGGACGCCTGCATACGGCGCGCGGAACGTCTACGGCGCAGCGAGCGCGCCTACTCCCGCTGCGACTGGGGCGCCGACACCTGCTGCGACCGCTGGAGGCTCAGGCTGGGACGACGACGAGTGGGGCTCGGGCAGCGGCGCTGCGAGTGCGCCGACTCCTGCGGCTCCTCGCGGCGGCGACTACATGGGTGCACCGACGCCCGCAGCGGGTGCTCCTACACTCGGCGCCTTCCTCGGCGCGCCTACGCCTGCCTTCACGGGCGCGCCAACTCCCGCCGCGTACCCGTCTGGCCCGACGCCCGGCCCGAGCGGCTCGTACGGTGCCGCAGCTCAGACGCCAGGGAACGCGAATGACTACCCGTACCAGACTCCTGGTGCATACGCTGGAGCGGCGACGACGGCTGCCGAGCCCATCGAGGAGAGCGAGATGCAGGGCGGCATTGTCATCCCGCACCCGAGCGAGTGGGTCATTCCCGGCGTCAAGATCATTGTCAAGGCGAGCGGCTTCCAGGGTGGCAGGTTGACGGGCCAGCACGGTGTGTCTCGTCGCCTCCTCTTTTCGCCAACGTCCAGCTGACTCACCGTCTTCCCGCAGGCATCGTCAAGAGCTCGAGCTCGACAACGGTCACGTTCACGCTGGACCCGTACGGCGACCTGATCGAAGACTTCCCGATTGGCGACGTCGAGCCGATGCCGCCGTTCCAGCCCGACCAGCAGGTCCTCGGTGCGTTCGTTTGCCTTGGGCTTGGCTACCTTCCGCAACTGACGTGCAGCCTCTGACGCAGTCATTGCTGGTGACTACCGCGGCGAGCGCGGTATCACTCGCTCGCAAGACGAGCAGGATTACTGGGTCGAGCGCCCGGGCGGCAAGCGTGCGTCAACCTTCCTCCCGTTTGCTTGGTCGGGAAACACTGACGGATTGTCGTCTCCGCGCAGCCTCGATGATTGTCAACGTTGCCTACCTCGTCGAACTCGCGTAAACACAGCAAAAGGTGGAAGCTCTTCTCGTTGCATCTGGTTGTCTCTCGTCTCGCTTGTATAGTGTGTCACGCTTGTCGCACCTCGTTCTGCTCCCTCATCATCATCATCGCTTGTGTAGGCTTGACGGCAAGAATGTCATTGGCAGTTCTACTCGAGCAGCCACAAATGAGACGACGGGAGTTGGCGCGAGGTGGTCCACAAGCAGCCTTCCGCCTCGTCCCAAGGGTCTGGAGCAATCGCCGCTTCTTAGCAGGTAGCGCTGTGCCTATTGACAGCACTGCTTCCTGCACCGAGTCCCCCCGAAACCTGGTCGTCGAGTCTTGCCTCCGCAGCTAATGATGAGATTCGAGAGTTGGGAGAAGTCGACTGCACGAGTCGCGCGAGCTCGGGACGCGGCGCAGGCTACAGTATAGATGCTGCAGTACACAGCAAGCGCAGTTACAACACCACCCGCCGTGCGAAAGCGCGGGCTTGACGGGCCAGCGTCATAGAGCGCGATCTCGTCCCTTCGACCTCTCCTGCTCACTCGCTCACGCTTGCGCACGCTCTGGACACCCGGAGCGACTCTTTACCGCCTCGCGCGACCCTGTACGCCACCCGTCCAGCAAACCCCGCCCACTCCCGCTCAGAAGATGTCGTACGCTTCTGTCCTTGCAAAGAACGCTCCTCCCGAAGAGCGCCAGGTCCACCCCGACCCGAACCTCCTCACCAGGCCCGAAGACATCGAGGGCACCCGCCCCATCTCGCCCGGCGCACCCGCAGACGACCTCGTCGCCGACAAGGTTCACAGTGCGCCCTTTCCCCCCGTTTCCTCTCTCGTCGTTGGCTGACATCGTTTGCACATCCTGCAGTCGTTGACCGTGACGAGATCGAGAAGCTCCGCGAGGCTGTTGCTCATGCCGACGAGCCCACGTCGACGACCGACGACCACTTTGCCGAGGCGCAACAGCACCAGCTCGAGCGCGACCAGGCCCGCCTGAAGGCGCAAGCGCAGGCCGAGCTCAAGCGGACGACGGACAAGGTCGAGGCGGTTGGTAAGGAGGCCGAGGAGAAAGGCAAGGAGCTGTACGACGAGGCCAAGTCCAAGGGCAAGAAGCTCGAGAAGGAGGCCGAGGACACGTTCCAGCAGGGAAAGAAGGAGGTTGGGAGGGCGTGGGAGCAGGGCAAGAAGGATGCCAAGGAGTTTGCCGGCAAGGTCGAGCGTGAGGGCAAGAAGGATGTGCGTGTGCGGCGATTCCTTCAGCCTGGTCGACCTGCTCACGATTCCGCTGCCGCAGGCCGAGAAGCTGAAGCGCAAGGCGTCCGAGGTCGAGCGGGAGGGCCGCGCGCTTGCCAAGAAGTACCCCAACGCCGCAACCGGTCTCGTCGGCCTCAGTGCGTCCCCTTTCGCCACCCCATCCGCTTCGACAGTCATTGACCCGCCGTCTTACAGCCAACGCTCTCTTGATTGCGATCCCCACTTACTTTGCTGTGAAGCACTGGCACCAGCCTCGCTGGGACCGCCGCGTCGTGTCGTTGGTCACCGTCGGACTCGGCTCCATCTTTGCCGCCGAGGGCGCACTTGGGTGGTTCGAGTACGACAAGGAGCATGGCAGGCGTTAGAAACCCGTCTCTTCTCTCTCCCACCTTCCGCAGTTCGAGCAGTGCATCTGTAACATTTACTTTCTCTCGCGCATCTCGCGTGCAGAGACAAGAAAGCGGCGCATTTCCTGCATGCGAGATAGCGCTAGAGGTAGTCTACGTGCCGAACTGTCCCGACTTGACCCACGCCTCGGGCAACTCGCGCGCAACGTCGAACCAGGTCCGCTCGACAGCGACGAGCTCGCCCTGTCCGACAAAGTCGAACAAGACGAGAGGCTGGTACCGCCTCGTGACCCGGATATCAATCGGCTTCGACTCGTCCTCCGTCGCTGCGGTCGCGCCAACAAGGTCGTCGTCCTCCTCGCGCGCCCGCTTCCGATCCATTTCGCGACGCTCCGGCACGCCCTTCTTGTTCTTCCGCTTCGCCTGGCCTTTGACCTCGACCTTTGCGTCTCCGCCTCGTCGCAAAGCCTCGATGTCGATCTTGGCGACCCAGTTCGCACCCCAAACGACTGCCACGCTCGACTCCGTGTTGGCTGTCGCAGCGCTGCGAACAGCCGCCCGACGGCTAGGGTGGATATGCTGCTGGTCGTCACCGCCGTTCGCGAGCGCTTCCGCCGCATCCGTTCGCCGAGGCTCGAAGGCGATACCGAGAACCGGCTCACGGATGTCCATCAGGGCGTTGTACTTGCGGGACGAAAGCGGGAGACCCCAGGGGTGGAAGCGCAGAGAAGTGAGGCCGAAGAAGAGGAGGGCGTTTGAGGGAAGGGGAATGATGAGAGTCGGTTCGGTGGAGGTAGAGGGGGCAAAGCTGAGCCAGCTCGGGACAATTGGAGGAGTAGGCAGAGTGGTGTAGAGCTTCTGAGTGGTGAGGTCGAAAATGCGGACTGTTCGGTCCGACTCGGCTGTTGCAAGGAACCTGTTGTCGCCCGAGACAGCGACGCAGACGATGGCCGACGGAACGCGCTTCGTCGGTGCAGCCGAGTCCTCCTTCTCAGTGTCACTGTCGTCCGTGTCGCTCGCACCATTCATGACGACGTCCTCATCCGCCTTAGCGCTTCCGTTCGGAAGCCCGTTTGCCTTAGTCTTGCCCGCTGACCCTCCGCCCTCACCAAAGACCGACACAACCTCGAACTCTTCGTCCTTGCCCTGCGGAAGCTCGATGACAGCAACGGCCGAGCCGAACGCGGACGAGAGAACGAGACGCTGCGAGTCCTTCGTGAAGGTCAAGCACGACGACCCGGTGCCGAGAGATGAGTTCGACAGGCCTGCAACGAGGGCGTCATTGAACGACTTTTGCCGACGCGGAACGAGTTCGCCGCCTCGCCAGGACATGCGGAACAGCTTGGTCTCGTAGAGGTCGGAGACCGCAAGCCACTTGCCGTCGTGCGAGACGGCCGATGCAACAAGGTTGGTTTGCAGCTGTAAGCGTACATTGTCAGCAATCGTGAACTGACTCCGAACAATCTGCGACGCACCTTGAGCTCAAGCTCCGCCACCTTTTCGTATCCAGTCGTTCCGACTTCCTCCTCCTCGTCCTCCTCCCCGCCCAACCCAAGCGCGAACTTCTTCCTCCCCCACCTTGCCTTCCTCAGCGGCGCAGCATTCGCACCGAGACCGAACGTACTGCCCGCGCGCTTGGGGTCGTCGAGCCGCCAGATCCCGACGCCCCTGTCTCGCCTGCAAACGAGCAGTCGAGGCGCATCAGGCGTGCCCGTACCAGCTGCGACGACAAACGGTCGTCCGCGCTGCGGGACGTAAGCGGCGCGGCGGTGGACGGTCGATTCGAACTCGGTTGACGGAACGTCGGAGACGGGGTTGGGAAGGGCGGCGCGCTTCTTGCTGGTTGCGGAGGTCGAAGAGGCGGGAGAGACGGCGGTGAGAATGAGGGAGAGGTCGAGGCCTCCAGAGGTCATGACGGGGACGATGGTCCTCTTCGACTGGGCGGAAGGTGCAGAAGAGGGCAGCGGGAAAGAGTAGGGAGGGGAGATGACAATGGCGCGAACGTCGTGGGAGTGCAGTCGGCGGCCGGACGCCTGGATCCACCGTCCGGCCGGAACACCGTGTACGCGCGACGAGGCGACCGTAACGAGACGGAACTCGACAGTCTTCTGGTCCACGCCGCTCGTGAAGATGGAAGTGCCGTCCGAGCCGAGCGCGAGCGCGAGCACATCCGCCTTGTGCGCACGGAAGCTCTGCGTCTGCGTCCCCATCTTGCCGTCCCAAAACTTGACGTTGCCCATCGAGTCCCCACTGACGACCGTCCCGTCTTCGAGTATCGAGACCGCCCAGACAACCGTGTGCTCGCCCTTAAGGCGGTCGAGCGTCATTCGCAGACTGCCTCGCCAGACGCCGACCACAGAGCCCGATGTTGGGACGTCGAAGCGGCGGATGGTCGAATTGGAGCAGCCGGCGACAATATGACTCTCGGAGGGCGTAACGAAGTGCATGGGGAGAGACGAGCCAGAGGGCGAAGACTCACGCTCCTTGCCCTTCGAGACAAGCTCGATGGGAGGTCCCCAGGCAAGCGAGAGAGCGCGAACCTTGCCAGGGCCGCCCACCTCGATCTTCGAAACGAGCTCGAGCTCGCCGTCGAGTATGTTGAGGATTCGAATGGTCGAGTCTTCGCATGCGATGGCGAGCGCAGACGAAGAGCGCGATGCGGCGACGGCGAAGATAGGCGGAAGGGTCGGCAGAGTCGACTGAGGCAAGGGAGAGTCAGCACGCATTGCGGCCAGCACAACAGGCCGACGTACCTTGACCATGCCTACAGCCCGCCCACTACCAGGACCTCCCCATTCCCATTCGACGAGCTCACTGCCGACGCCTCCGACACCAAACAACCGGACGCCCTCGCGCTGCAACCTGCGAACCTCATGCTCGGCACCTTCTACATCGCCCTCGTACAAGTCCAGGTCGTTCGATGAGAGCGTCGTCTGATGCGTCCAAACAAGGTGAGAGAGGAGAGACGTCGGTTTGCGCGAGTTGCGCTGCTTGGGAAGAGGGAAAGAGGAAGGGAGGGTCTGGCGAGGAAATGGTCGTCAGCTCGACTTACCGCGAAGCAAGTTGCTTTGTACACACCCGCCACGACACCCAGCCCTGGTGACCGCCCCAGAGCATCAACTCGACGTCCCCGTTCGCCCTGCCAACCGCAAGAACGCCCCTCTCGCCGCTGTTCCCTCCGAAGCCGAGCAAGCCGGCGTCGAAGGACTCCGGGGTGATTGCGAGCGCCGAAACGCCTGCAGGACTCCAATCAGGGAAGCGGCATCGGTGCACAGGCAGTCCCTTCCGTCGGCGAGCATTGGATCCATTGACGGCAGCGGCGGAGGACGGCGGCGGCGATGCGGTGGATGGCGAAGGCTCGTCGAAAGACACGTCGTCTCCGTCGAGTTCGAGGTTCATAGCGAGCCAGCAAGCGACTCGGCCAGCGCTGTGGCTCTGTCGTGTGTGAGGTCGAGTCGAAGCCAGGCAGCACCGCCTGCGAGAGGCCACAGCTCGACGTCGACACTCTCTCGCTGGGCGGGTCATGCTCGGCCAGGACGTGCAGCAATACATCGCTTGAGCACCATCCAGGCCATCCGAACGGGAACGAGCGAGGCGCGCAGCTTCCCGGACGACCGCGTCTTCGATATCATTGGCCAGACCGAAACACAGGGTCTTCTGTTCACACGGCGAGTGTCTGTACTGTGCTGTACTCATGCCTTCGTGCCGCCCTGATTCGCCTCCCACATCCGCCTGAAAACGCCGTCCTCCTTGACGAGCAGCTTGTCCGGCGAGTCGAGTTCGACGATTCGGCCGGCATCGAGGACGAGAATTCGGTCGTAATCGATGACAGTGGGGCTGCACGACAGAAGACTCTTGAGCTGACTGTCGCACACGGAGAAAGGAGAGGCTGAACGCACAGACGATGCGCTATTGTCAGGACCGCAGCGTCTCGGAACTCCTCGCGGATGATTTGCTGCACTTTCGTATCGAGCGCGTGGTCGAGCGAGGCCGACGACTCGTCGAGGATGACGATGCGTGAGTCGCGGAGGAGACTGTACGTCGAGAATCGCAGGCAAGTCAGTCGAGAAGGCTGCGAAAGCGGGATTTCTGGAACACACGCTCGACTCAGCGCAATCAGCTGGCGCTGTCCCGCAGACCAGTTCGCACCTCCTGCGGCGACTGCCGAGTCTAGCGAGATCGTCGACGCTGGCTTGGCCCGTCCCTCCTCAAACCCCTGCTCTACCACCGCTTCTCGGACATCCGGGTCGAGCAAGTGCGTCCTCCTGAGCGCTCCGATACACTCGCCATCGGTATGCTCGTCGAACGGGTCGAGGTTGTCGCGTAGGGTGCCCTCGAATAAGGTCGCTTCTTGCGGGACAAGCGTGATTCGCCTGCGCAGCTCTTCGAGCGAGACGTGCGAGATGTCAAGCTGTGGTTACTTGACTGTCAGTACGGGATGCGAAAGAGAAGCGGAGGACTCACGCCGTCGACAATGATATGACCGCTCGCAGGCTCGATAGAGCGCAAGAGGGATGTTACGAGGGTACTCTGCGATTGCAAGGTTATCAGCATCGCGGATTTGCCAGAAGAACAAGCTGCGTTCTCACCTTGCCGGAGCCTGTGCGACCGACGACTGTCGATTCAACGGGGAATCTCAGCTCTCAGAAATGAGCTCGACGAGGAAGCTTGGGATTTACTGCCGATTCGCTCGCCAGCCCTCACCGAGAACGACACACCATGTAGGACCGGCGGAAGCCTCGCGTCGTACCTGTGCGGAAGTAGGTGAGCGACACAGCTGGAAGCGGAGACCGCTTTGCGCACCGCATGACCAGGTCCTTGACCTCCAGCAAGTTCGACCGATCAGCCGATGACGGCCAATTTGCGGGCGGCACGACGCCTCCTGACGGTTCTTGCGGCACTTTTTTTACGTACTCCGTAATCCGCTCCAAGCTATTCATAGACAAGACGAGGCGGCCGTATGCGCTGCAGAGGAAGTCGAGCGCTTGCAAGACGCCTTGACTGGACGTGATGGCGATTCCGGCGAGACCGGGCGAGATGCGGAAGAAGGTGGCGAAGATGGCGGTCGTGAGGAGGCAGAAGGCGGACAGGACTTGCGTCCGAATGGACAGCCAGATCTGCGGAACGAGCAACTCAGCCGGCGCTCCAGCATGAAGTGCCTCGTCCGTGTGTGGTTTGCGACGCACGTCGAGAGTCGCCGAGCAGTACCAGAAGGCGAGCGTCTCGTCGACGATGCGGCACAGACGCGTGCGGTACTCCTTCTGCTTGCCGAATGCCCTGATAGTCGTGATGCCTCGCAAGGCTTCGGCGAAGGACGCGAAAAGAGGCGAGGCAGTAGTTGCCGCAATTCGGTTGACGTCGCGGTTAACGACGAGGTAAGAACGGAAGATGGTCGAGTAGATGAGGGCAAAGATGAGCGAGGCGCCGAGAGCGGCAGGGAGTACGATCGAGATGACGACGAGAGCCGCTATGAGGAAAGCCATCTGCACGGCGAATTCGGCCTGCAAGAGGGGTGTCAGCTCGGCACTACGGGCAGGACGCAAGGGGGGCTGCCTACCATCGTCACTGCCAGGCCATCGTCGACAACGCCAATGTCCTGCGTGAATCGATTGACGATTGTGCCGAGCGGGACGAGGTCGAACCAGCGCAGCGGGGCGTAGACGACTCGAGAAAGAAGCTGGCGAAAGAGCGATTGAGAGGCGAGGAGGGATGCGAGCGAGATGAAGACCGCGGTGAGTACTATTAGGATCGACGTACCGGCGCCAACGAGGCCGTAGAGCAGAATGTAGTGGTTCGTGTCGACCGTGCCATCCTGTTGAGTAGCCGCTTCTCCCCATTCTGCAGAACGTACGTGAATTCAGCGCACGACATTGTCGGAGGTGAGGGAGACGCTTACGTCGCAGCACGAACTGCTCCAGGAATGTGAAGATGGGTCGCCCAACCACAGAGAGAAGAACAAGTGCCCAGGCAGTGTAGCCCGACGAGCGAAGATAGCTGCGGGGTTGAGGGCGTCAGGCTGAAGCTTGTTCCAGAGGGTCCGCCACGACTTACGCCTTGTACATCTCGCTCTTCACTGCCCCGCTCGTCCACCCCTCGACCTTGCCAGCAGTCACTCGCTCCTTCTTCGGCTCGCCAGCTGCATCGTCTTCGTCTCCGTCTGAGGCCTCTTCATCGTCAGGCAAGCGTCTCAGCTCTTCCTCTACGGTGTCGCTAGCCTGCGTCAACGACGACGCGACCGGGCCTTGCGCGATAATCCTGCCGTTTTTTAGCTGAACGTGGTAGGCAGCGAGCGGAAGGACCAGGTCAACGTGGTGCGTGACGAGGATGCAGGTGCGGCTGCGGATGAGCGGACTGGTGAAGAGGTGGGTGAGGAGGTGACGAGCAACGTGAGCGTCGACGGCGGAAAAGACGTCGTCAAGGAGGATGACGCCTGTCGGAGCGTAGACAGCTCGAGCGAGGGCGAGTCGAGCCTTCTGTCCACCTATCGCGAGAAGGCGTCAATCACGAATCGGCTCAATACGGCGGATGGACGATACGTACCGCTGAGGGAGACGCCCCGCTCGCCGACAAAGGTCCTATCGCCGTCCGGCAGCAACTTTAGGTCCTTCTCGAGCGCGCACGCCCGCACAACCGTCCGATACCGCTCTTCGTTGGCCGGGTAGCCGAAGAGACTGTCAAGAGAGAACCTTCAGTTCGAGCAAATGCGAGCGCGACGACCGTATCCGGACTCACATATTTTCCCGTACCGTCAAAGACTCGAGCCACGGATGCTGTGCCGCGTACGAGACGGCCGGAGGCAGGTCGACCCTCCCGGAGACAACTTCGAGCTCGCCAAGTAAACCGAGCAGGACTACGGGATGATCTGTCAATCAGGCATCCAGGGAGAGAGCAGCACTGGGTAGACGCACGCGAGCTCTTTCCGCATCCTGTCGGTCCCGAGACGATCGTCAGCTGTCGCGCGGGGAAGTCGACGTCGAGGTTGACAAGCACAGCTCTGCCATCGTTCGCGCCGGCGTATCTGAGAGTGGCGTCCTCGATCACAACGGCGCCAGTGGCTAGGCTGTCCCCGTCTGACATGCGAGGCGAGACTTCATCTTCAGCGAAGAACGACTCCATGCGCGAGATCGAGACGCGGAGCTGGAGGATGCGGATGCCGAAGCCGGGGATCTGGTTGAGAGGGCCGCGAACGCTACAATTCAGGCTTCAGATCAGCTCGTGCGCAGTGTTAGGTAGGATGCGGGATCTGCTCACAGGGAGAAGAGGGAGAGTGCGGTGAAGGCGACTGCGATCGTCAATCTCTCGCCTTGCAGCTTGACGTAGGACCAGAATGCGAGGAGCGGGACGAGGAGCGACATTGACGCCCAGAGAAGCGTGTAGGCGTATCGAATGAACCAGTCCTTGACGAGCCAGTCGAGTTCAACCTTGCGCTTCGCCTCGACGCGCTCGATGAACGCCGCCGACCAACCAAAGAGTTTGACTGTCCTGACGTCGTTAACCAGCTCTTGCAGTGCGGTCTGACGGGCATCTCGTGCGGTTTGGCGCTCCCGAGCGACCTATTCCAGCTGGAGGTCAGCTGCCTGCTCTCTCTGTCTCCTGCTACAATACAGGTACTAACCTTGACTGCGATCTGACCGAGCCAGTAATTGACTGCGACCATCGAGGGTTAGCTGCGTGGCATCAATCGCGCTCGTCTGAAGCGACTCACTGGGCACGCTTAGAGCGAGCAAGGAGAAGCCGACGAGAGCGCTCCAACCCATCAGACTGCGCGCGGTAATATCAGCGACCGCTTGATGCGAGGATAAGAGTACTGTACTCACCTGTACAGGAAGATGAGGCCGAGCGCGATCTCGAGTGGTGCGCCGTAAATGAGGTGCGAGTCGCAGCCCATCCGCAGAACCCGGTTCACGTCCTCCGAGATCATTGTGATGATCTTACCAACCGATGCCGCGCTCTGTTCCGGCTCCTCCATTCTCCCCTTGTCCGCCTTCTTCTCCTCGACACCAGCCTTTTCTCGCCGCTTCAAAGCCTTCTCGAACAATGCCACAGTCAGCTCGCTCCTGAGCCGCATACCGATACGACGGGCATAATGGAAGTGTCGCTGCTGCGCGAGGGTCTTGAGAAGGGCGGAGAGGAAGGCGAGGAAGGTGTAGAGGTAGGCTCGCTCGCGAGGTGTCCATGGCGGCGAGTCGGGCATGATGCGGGAGACGAGGGAGGAGGAGAGAGTCGTCGCTGAGGCAGGAGAGTCGGTGTAGGCGAGTGTAAGATTCTCGAGGATCTTCTGAATGAAGTACGGCCGGAGGTATTCGGAGGTCGAGGCGACAAGCTTGAGTGATGCGTCGATGGCGATGTCACGGGTTGAGGCACGAAGAAGTTTGCGCGTAAGCGTCTTGCTACGCAACGAGGCGAAGCGGCGCGAGAGGACTTCGGCTCGATTGTTCAGGCTTAGAGACCAGACGTCGATCGGCCTCAGCGACCTCGACTTGGCGATCTGCATGATGTCACTCATCCATGAGTATGTGAAGGCGCCCCAAACAGTGTTCGAGTCTTCTGGCGAGCGGGGTCGAGGCGTTTCGGACAGGTCTTTGCCGGCTTCGGCGCGCTCGGCTCGAATCACGATGTCGAGAGGCGGAGACAGAGGCATCTGAAAGATGACGGAGATGAGCAAGCAGATAAGGAAGAGATCGGGAAGGCGTTTGAGATGTGCGAGAGCGGGGAGGTCGGCGGTTGAAATCGTGCTGTACATGCGCAAGTCTTGTAAGACGGCGAGGAGTGACTCGAGGAGCATAACGAGGTAGAGCGAAAGTAGCGCGAGTGGTGCTGTCGCCGTTCGTCGCCAGAGCTGACGGCAGAGTGCGTACGCCTAGACAGAATGCGTCAGCTCGCCCGCCGACGTGGAGCGCTCGGAGGCCGCTCACCCACGCAATCCCGTGGCCCGCATAGAGCAGTAGCTCACGCCTTGGCCCAGACCGCCTGAGGGCCGCAGCGAGAAGTATCGACGCCCACCCAACAACCTCGAGAAGGGGGACAAGGGCGACGGTGACTGGCGGTGGCGGCAGAATTGCTTCGGTTGTTGCCTCGAGTATCTCTACGTCCCCTGCACTCGCTGTCCCGGCGCCTTCAGCCTCCAGGATATCCTCGTCATCAACCCACACGGCGAACAACGGCTTCTGGCGAGGGCCGGGCCCCTCATCCTCCTCCAGTCGGATCCGCTTGGGCTTATAGCGCTTGTTCAACCGCTTCAAAAATTGTACGAGAAAGAGCATGGCGGCCCATGCGAGCGGGACCCAGGGGATGAGGGGGATGAGGGTCGAGGAGGAGAGGGGGTCCGACAGCTGCGAGGCGAGCGCCGGCACTGCCGCAAAGCCGTGGAGGTGGGTCGCATCTATCATTGTAGCATCTCTACGTTGAGCAAGCGGCTTCTAGCGGGTAGCGAGTTGATAGCGACCCGTCAACCCTCGGCGAGTCTTCCTCACGCACTCACCCACTCCGCGACTCTTCCACCAGGTTCCTTTCGGTGCTGCTTCAGTGAGTGTCCTGGACCATTCGAGCTCAGTCAACTCGCGTCTTTGCCCTTTCTGTGGAGCTACGAGGCTCCTTCCTCCCCTCTTCTCCTCGACTCGAAGGCGACCCCACGACGTGTGACAACACGGGCTGACAGGCTTGCCTGACTGGCAGTACCCAGCAGTACATCTCACGCCATTATCCTCCCCTTCCCAGCTCCTCCCTCGGTCTCGTCATGCGTGCGTCCACTCTCATCAGTTCGCGTCTTCGGCTCCCCCTCTCAGCTGACACCCGCGCGCGCGCAGCTGTTTTCTCGTGGGTTGCTGGCTTTGGTGCGGTAGGATTCCTCACCCGGATGTACGCCCTCGGTATCCAGAAGCGTCCTCTCTTTGACAGTATGTCCCCTTCGTCTTCGCCAGCGACTCGCGTGGCCGGCTGCGATGCCGTGTTGGCCTCGAGACGGGCATGCTTGAATTGCTGAATCGGAGCGTACGTCGACTGCGCGGCTTGCTGACAACCCCTCTCCTCGCAGACCTCGGCGGCCACGCGCTGTCATCACTGGCTTGGGGAGGATTCGGTTACTGGGCATACTACGCAAAGTAAGTCAACCTCTCCCGAACTATCGTCGAACGAGAGCTTCGCAGCGCGCAGGTTTCCGCTCAACCACCTTGCACTCTGTGCTGACTCCTCCTTTCGTCCTGCAGCCAGCGCAACATCGCGGAGATCGAGGTGCGGAAGGACCAGATGGCGCGCATCCGGGCACGGGAGGAGTTGCCGTCGGGCGACGAGGCCGAGGCGGGTCACCACTAGACGAGTGAGATCTCTCGTCAATAATGGTTTTCCTGTAACTCGGACGTTCCTCCTTCACATATCTCGCGTGCACAGGCGAGACTGAGACCGTGTGTACCGAGAGGTCAAGAATGCTACGCAAGACGCCGCTTCGCTCGCTTCGACACACTTCTCCTCACGCGCCTCTTCGAGCCTTCTCCTTACGTCGCCCGCTCATCCAACCGCACTCTTACCGCACCCTCGACTGGACCGACGCCGGTCCAGGCGCAAGCACGTATCCCGCCGTCGTCCCTCGCATCGTCTGTCCCGTTGCACCTCTTGCATCGCTCGTGTGGTCGACTTCCATCTGGACGACGAGCGATGGACGCCGCGAGGAGGCGAGTGGGGAAGGAGTGGGGGGCGTAACGGGTGCGCCGTAAGTTGCGCGAGGAGCGGGAGAACGCTGGGAAGAGGACGAGAGTGGGCGTGCACGGACTTGAGCGACGCCGGGACGCTCGGCCGAGGTGGGAGTCAGGAATATGGAAGGCGCAGGAGCTGTGGCAGGAGCCGGAGGGAAGAAGAGGCGGAGGGAGCTGGGAGGGTGTTCGATGCCTACTCTTGAGAGAGTCGTGAGTGATGTCGCGTCTGCAATTGAGGAAAGCGACACAGTGAAGATCTGACGCACCTGCGCTGCCTCGCCTGCTCGGGACGATCCTGCCGCCGCGACTCCGCTCCATCCTCTCGACAGCTCGCAGCAACTCCGCAACCACTTGGTCCTCGCCCGGCCTTCCCCCTCCTCTCTTGCTCACCGACAGAAGAAGGGTTGAGTGGAGCAAGTTGAGTGGAATGCGGATGTTGGTCGGGACGGGCGAGGGGTTGGAGGCGGTGGCGAGAGGGTGCCACGGGACGAGAAGGGCGCCGTCTGCATTCGCTCCCGCTTCTTCAACGTGCGCTTCTTCGACGTGCTGGCAAAGTCGTGTCATCGCTGCGTGACTCTGAAACGACGGCGGCTGTTGCGAAACGACGTGCGACTGCTCGCCGACCTGCCGCCTTCCTCCGTTCGTCCCAGCCAGTCCCGCCATCGCGCCAATAGTGCTCCGCTGCCCGCTCATCGGGAAGAACATCTCCATCCTGACGTTCTCCACAGGAAGCGACGGCCTTTTGCTCTCCGGCAACGACAGGCGCCTCCTATTCGCACTCGTCGGGAACGCAAAGTCGGGTGGTACGCTCGGCAAACTGGCCAGGCGGCGGTACGGGTGCATCCGGTTGTCGCCGGTGAGTGGTTCACGAGATGCGCGAGGACCCACGTAGGCTTGGATGCGGCTGTAAGGCGAGGGAAGCGAGTTCGAGGGGAGTTGGCCGTTCCGAGGTGCCGGGACGGGGACGCTCGGGTGGTGGGAGGCTCGGAGTGCCTTCAAGAAGGGACTCGAGTACTGCATCGGGTTGTGCGAGGGCGGTCCACTGTCGTGAACGAGAGGAGGGCGTGCGGAATTTGAGGATGTCGAAGCGCTCGGGTCTGGCGCAGGCTGCACGTCGAGCAGTCCGAGGTCTCGCAGCGAGGGCAGCGTGAGTGCGCAACTCGACTGGACCATTGAGGGAGGCAGTCCGGTGCAAGAGAAACGCAAGAAAGGGACGAGGAGCAAGCGAAGGGACGCTGCGAGTCAGAGGGACCGAGCGAGACGGCCGGTTGCAGCGGGCGACCACGCTGGGGTTAGTAAACGTCGGATGCTGCATGTATTGCAACGCCAACCAGCAGCGAGGAGCTTGTTGCAGGGGCAAGCGAAGAGACCTCGCAGGAGGCGAGGGAGGACCACGGTGTCCGCTCAGCGACGTCCGCGAAGCGTCTCCAAGTCAGCAACCAGTATGTCCAGCCGCACAAACACATCGGTGTCGTCGGAGAGAGCGCCGAGCGTCCCAGACGCCGACAACCCTTGATTGAGAAGGCCCGCTACTTCCTTACTAAGCCAAACACCCTCGCCAACCTCCCCTGATGCTTCTCCTTTCCCCCTCCCACATCTTCCTCAATCCTCGACGTAGTCGAGAGCAAGTCGAGGTTGCCGTGACTCGACTTGCGGCTTCTGTGCTCCTTGCGCAACTTGTGGTGTCCTCCTCCTCCGCTTGTTGACCCGCCAGAGACTTTACGCCGTTCGTCCGGTCCTAGAGCGCCTGAAAACGCCGAGGTAGGAAGCGCGAGAGAGGGAGTCGATCGACCAGGCGCAAAGTCGGACGACGACCTTGGCGAGTCGATTTCGCTCGCGAGCGACGGGCCTGAAACGCTGCGCTGTCCTGGCGGTCCAGCAGCGAGCAACGCTTCGCCTGCGCCGGCGAGCGAAGGTTGGTGCGCGTGCGAACGGGACTTGCGGATGAGCTTGTTGTGCGCGGGTGCGGCTAGGTGAGGGAGTGGAGGGTGTGGAGGGGACGGGTGCTGCGTGAGCGGCGAGGTTGGCGGTACCGGAGGAGGAGAGGGTGAAGGCGGATAGGACGAGTTGGCGGGAAAGGCGGTAGGTGCGGGCGCATGAACCGGGACAGGCGCGGCGAGAGGGTAAGGGAGGCCGTGTCGGGCTTCTTCCTCCGCATATAGCTCATTCCGCTCGCCTCGCGGCCCTTTGATTGCGAAAGTTGGCGCGACTCTACCCCCCGCAGGCACCGGTGAAGCAGTGGTCGGCGTGGCCGTCTCGCCAGACTCAGACACCGTCCCGACCGCCGACCTAGCCGGCGACGGGCCCACAGTGACAGAAGGCGCGGTACTTGTCGGCGTTGCCTGCTGCGAGCCGCCCGAAACGGATCGCTGGGTGTGGCGGGAAAGGGAAAGGAGCGACAGTCGGCGACTAGCCGTCAGAGCGGGAGAGGAGAGAGGAGACGGCTGAGGAGAAGTGGTGTTGTGATAGTTTGAAGACGGCGTGCGAGGGGTCGAAGGCGGCTCGCTGGTTGTATCGACTGGTGGAAAAGGCGGTTGAGGCGGAACCGAGGCGGGCGAGACAGGCGCGCTGTCAAGCGGAGTAGGCGGGATAGGATCGCCAAGTTGCGGCACGACCGTGACGTTTGCAAACGCATATTGCTCGCCGAGTCCACCCGCAGTTGCCGACCGAGTAGCGCCCGTTGACACCTCGTCTCCCTCGCCTGCTACTGTCGGCGACGGCACAGAGATCGAGAGCGCTGCTTCGCGACTTTTGCGCTTCGACCGGATCGTCTGAGGCGAGTTCTTCGATCGCCGTCGCAGCTCCCTCGAGGCCCTGCGAGCGGTCTTGACGTCCTCGCGATGTTGTTGGACGAGCTGCATAACCAACACTCCTCAGCCAGAGAGCTGTTGTGATCATAGCAGGGCGACTCACGCCATCAAAGTCTTTTTGGGTGCTGAAGCTGTACGCATATTCTGCCGGCGAGAAGCCCTCGTTGTTCCTCGGCTCTTGGTCGCAGTCAAGGTCGATGAGGAGCTTCATGACCTGTACGACAGGTGCCTCGTCAGTTGTTTGCTGTGAGAGAGCAGCCGGGGAAGGGGACGGACGGGCCAGTGTCCCCATGCACAGGCGTAGTGAAGAGGAGTGTTGCCGTTCAGGTCGGGCGCGTTGATGTCGGCGCCGTAGTCGAGCAGTATCTATGAGGTAGTAGACAATGAGGCGGAGCGGCTGATCGCACGGAGGGAGTGGACAAACCTGCGCCGCCTCGGCCTGTCCCTTGAGTGCCGCCGCATGCAACGGCGTCATTCCTCGAGAATTGACCCAGTCCAGCACGAATCTGCGCATATCCCCACGAGTCAGCTAGAGAACACCTTTGCGGTCCGCATCAGCAGATCAGATAACGCACGCATATCGTGAGAGGTAGAGCTCGAGGATTTCGACGAAGCCGTCCGCCGCTGCGATGTGTAGGACTGTCTCGCCGAGTACATCCTGTCCGTACAACTCCAGTGAGCCGTCGCATCCGCGCTCAGGTTGGGCGGAACACACCCTCGAGACCTCGTCATCATCGACTCCCTCTTCCAGCAGCCATTCGCACAGGTCCGCCCTCCCCTTGTGTGCCGCGAGATGCAAGCTCGTCTCCCTCGTCTGGGGGTCCGTGTTCCTGTAGTCCCTGTTCCCAGCATCGTCTGTCGGCAATCGGTCTGCGAGACGGGTGAGAAACGCGAGCGTCGTTCGAGGGGTCGAGGCGGCGAGGGCGGCGCGGAAGCGCGTAGTGGGATCCCTCCCGTTGACAAAAGCCATCCGTGGCAGTTGGTACTCTAGCCCAGCATCGGCGTCTAGAGTTGTTGGGGAGCGAGGCGGTCGATGCCGGGACGACGAAGAGGAAGGAAGGGCCAAGGACAAGCGAGACCGAGGTATTAGATATTGGCTTATCTCCATGGACTTGACGGCCAGCTGATGACAATCTCCACGTGCTCTCAATTCGCCAGCGCGATCGAGACTTGTACTGACGACGTAGCCGTTGCGCTCGCTCGCCTCGTTCGCTTTCAAGAGGTCTGACCGGCTAGAAGTGACTGCCTCGAGTGTCGACGACGCCTACGACGACGCACAAGCTCGACCTAGCGACGCAGCATCCCCTCCTTCGCCAGCCCAGACCTACATCGCTCTCGATCCGCAAACAACCCTTCGCGCCTCTTTGCGACCAGCCAGCGAGACTGAAGCTTGTCTGTACGCCTAAGAACGACACTTGCTCGGCATGACGACCCGCGAGAGCCCTTACCCACCGGCAGGGACCATCCAGCAGCCTCCTGCCTCCTACGCGCCTCCTCCCCAGATGCAACAAGTCCACAACTACGTCGGCAGCGGTGGTTACGGCAATGGCAACGACTACGGTGGAGGAGGAGCCAGCCAGGCGGGCGTTTACGGGTGGGGCGGAGGAAATCAGGCGCAGCAGTACTACCAGCAGGGACAGGGCGCGGGAGGGCAGAAGCCCCCGCCTCAGGCTCCTCCGCCCCAGAACGGCGCCGGCATGGAGGGCAAGTTCGAGGACGTCAAGCCGAAGTTCAACGACGTTATCTTCGCCCTCCTGTTCCTCGCTCAACTCGGCGCCTTCATCGCCATCTCGGTGGTCTCGCTCCGCGCCTTGCCCGCATCGGAAGGATCCGTCGGTTTCGGCCAGTCTGGTGGAACCGCCGCGACGCTCAATGCCTCGACAGCCTGGCTCCTAGCCATCATCTCCGGCACAGCTCTTGTCCTCTCGATCCTCCTCCTCGTCCTCGTCCGCCTCTTCACCAAGATCATTTTGGAGATCTGTTTGCTCCTCGCGGTCGCCATGAGTATCGGTTACGCGGTCTATATGTGGGTGGAGCGCTACTGGAGCGGTGCGATCATTTTCACCATCTTTGCCGTCTTGAGCATCATCGCGTGCGTATTCCGCTTGCGTGTCTGGAGCCGGAAAGCGCAACTGACTGAATGGATATTTTCAGGTACCCTGGAATGCGCCGACGAATCCCTTTCTCGTGCGTCCCAGCTGTTGGCCGGACGGAGAACATTCCAGCTGCTGGAAGAACTGGCTGACGACCGGAAGAAGCGAGCTGACCCCGCAACTCGAGCAGGAAAGCCCTCCTTCTCTTCGTCATCCGCGTCGCCAAGATCCATCCCTCCGTCTACGTCATCGCCCTGATCGGCACAACGCTTACAGCCGCCTACTCTGCGTACTGGGCCATCTCCGTTGTCGCAATTTACCAGAAGTGGTCGCCCAACGCCGAAGGAGCGCGCACGAGTGGTGGAAACCCCAGCTCGGGAGCCGTCATTGGGTTGATGGTGTTCGCCGTGTTCAATCTCTACTACACAACGCAATTCTTGACGTGCGTCGGACGTTTCGGCGGGGACTTAAGCATCTAGGAGCGACACTGACCCTCACGACCCGATCCTGCAGCAACTTGTTCCTTACGGTATGCTCATTTAGGCTCCCCTTCCCCGATCAGGTCGCAGAGCTGATGCGAACGTCCTGCGTGCTTCGCTGCAGACGGAGGCTGGCATCTTTGGCGCCTTGTGAGTCTCGTTCTTTCACTCGCGCCATCCTCCACTTCCTCCATTCTGCCGCGCTCGAGCTGATACTGTATATCAACAGCTATTACGGCGGACGCGACGCGAAGAAGGTTGCGTGGGGAGCGTTCAAGCGGGCGTCGACCTACTCGTTTGGCTCGATCGCCTTCGGTTCGCTCATCGTCGCCCTCCTCGACATCCTCCGCGCCTTCTTTCAGGTCTGTCGGTGCTCTCCAGGCGTAAAGCGTAAGAGAGCGTTGTTTGCTGACGACTTGCGCGAGCAGATCCTCCAATCCTACGAGTCGGGCCAAGGCGACATTATCGGCGCCGCCGTGGCTTGCGTCGCCCAGTGCTGCGTTGGGTGCATCGCCTGGGCCGTCGAGTACTTCAACAGGTATGCTTACATTACCATATCATTGTATGGCCACGCCTACATTCCGGCGGCGAAGGAAACCTGGAAACTCTTCCGCGACCGCGGCATAACGGCCCTGATCAACGATTGCCTCGTGGGAAACGTGTGGACGATGGGGTCCTACGCGGTCGGTGGGTTATCGTCACTGTTCGCGTTCGCGTTCGTCAAGGCATCGAATCCGAGTTATATTCAAGGAAACTCGGGGCTGGTGGCTTGCATCACCTTCTACGTGCGTTCTCCGCCGTCGTCGATGCCCAAATGGAGAGCTGACCTGCCGTTCATTGTCCTCAGGCCTTTGCGATCGGCTTCTTCATCTGCCATTCTCTCGGCTACGCCGGTCTCTCTTCCGGCGTCTCTACAGTCTTCGTCGCCCTCGCCCACGACCCCGAAGTACTTGCGGAACGCGACCCAGAACTCTTCGAAACTATCCGCGTCACCTACCCGCACGTTCTCAACCCGGTTTGAAGATGGTCGTGAGGAGGCCGGAAGAGGGAGTCCGCGAAGCTGGGAGGAGATGGAGGGCTTGGAAGACACTCTTACTTCGTCGCGCCTCGTTGCGCTTAATCACAGATACCCCATTGAACAGCCCAGCGGCGTTTCGAAAGCTTGCGAGATGGAGAGGAATCGTCGATGAGAAGAGAGTCACAGAGGCTTGCTTTCGTTCTCGTTACTAACGTCGCCCCCGGAACACCTCAAGAGTACTCTATGTGCCGTGTTCAGGCATTGCAGGCATGCAACCAGGCCAAGTTTGCTAGTCTAAAGGAATCGACGACAGCAAAAAAAAAAATCTCCTCCGGCCACCTCCTTCCTCCCGCTCAACGACGCAGGTACATGACCAACGACGCAATCAAACCAAACAGCACTGAGAGGATTGTGAAGCCTCCTGCGGCGTCGCGGATCGTCTTGTGCGTCGCGAGTTCCGAGGAGGAGACATTCCATCTCGAGGGGATGGGCATATCGAGATCGTTGAGGATCTGGGTCGCGACAAGACGCGCGCCAGCGAGGACAATGGGAACACTGCAACCACGAGACTCGTCAGTGGCTGTTGATCGAAGGACACGCATGTAGCTCTACTCGGGGAGCAAAGGCGGGCGATACAAGCGAAGATCACCGCAACTCACCCAGTTCCCGGGTGCGCAGACGCGCCGACAAAGTAAGCATTCTTAACGCTCGGGTGACGGGTCTTGGGGCGGAAGGAAAGGACGTTGCTGTTGCAAGGCGAAAGGTTGGGGAGGTCAGCACGCTGGGCGACAACGTGAGTGGCAGCATAGGCGGCGGGGCGCGCGAGATTCACAAGAAGTCGTGACTGAGACCGAGGATGCTGCCGCGGTGCAAGTTGAACTTCTCGCCCCAGGTGATGGGCGTGTTGATCGTTTCGTGCTCGATGGAGCTCCGGAGGTCCGTGATGTCGAGGCGGCGCTCGATCTCGCCAATAATCTTGTCCCGTGTCTCTTTGACGACCTTGTCCCAGTCGGAAGAAGAGGGGAGGGCGGCGGAGATGTGCCCGACCGGAACGAGAACGATAACGGCATCCTTGTCGGCGGGAGCGGCGCTGCGAGTAGACGTGAATGAGTGCTGAACGACCAATGACGAGGGAGAAGAACGCACGAAGGATCGTGACGGCTGGGAACATTGACGTAGAAGGAAGGTTCATGCGGGATGCGGTGGTCGCGGAAGATTGAGTCGAAGGACCTGAACGGAGAGACCTACGTCAGCGCACGGTCTCAGCTCGTGTTGAAGCGCCGTCGGCTCACTCTCGGTACTCCTCGGCGAGGAAGATGGTATGCGAGTCGAGCTGGGGTATCTTGCTGTGGAAGGAGGGGATTTATGGTCAGCATGCTCTTTCGAAGCAAAAGAGCGGAGTGGTTCGAACTCACCGGTTCATAGACCAGTAGAACGAGATGGACGAGCAGCTAACGGGCTTCTCCTCGAGCTGCTTCGAGTAGCTCGTCTCCTCGTACAAATGCGCCATGCTCCACACCAAGTCCGCGTTGACGAGGACGATGTCGGCCGTCAACGTTTCGCCCGTTTCGAGCTCGACGCCCTTCGCTGCGCCGTTCTCGACCGTGACGCGCTTGACGGGGCTGTTGAAGCGGAACTTAGCCCCGCTCTTTTCGGCGATCTGTTGAAGGGTTTGAGGAATCCGGCCGAAGCCGCCGAGAGGGTATAGGATGCCTTCACAGTGCTCAGTGTACTGGAGAAGGTTGTAGGCGCCGAGAGCGTCGAAGGGAGACATGCCCTGCAGGAGAAGGACGCATTAGCGGAGGAGCTCGAGAGCAGTAAGTCGCTGCGCGCGACGGCAGAGTCGCAGAACGCCTGAACTCACGAGGTACATCGATGCGAAGGTGAACGCTCTCCGCATACGCTCCGTCTTGAAGTACTTGGTCGCGCGCGAGTACTGAGTCGAGGTGACGCTCATCAGCAATCCTGCAGTCCTCAGCGAGCGTATCAGCACTGATGGGTTGACGTACGACAGAGACAAAGGGATGGAGCTTGCGGAGCTGGATGATCAGAGACGGGCGGACCATCGAGAGGAGTGAGGTGAAGTTGCGGTGGAGGACGTGGACCATCGACAGCTCGTAGTGCGCGTGTCCCTCCTTGAGAAAGCCAAGGAATCTGCGAATACGGCGACAAGGTTAGCGAAGCACAATACCAGGAGAGGCTAGAGCAAGCGGAACGCATCTCTGCTCCTCTCGCTCTGGTTCGTCCTGTCACTCACCCTTCAAAACCCTTCTCTCCCTCCCATCGTTCGACCTGCTTCTTCATCCTCGTCAAGTCGCTGCTCATCTCGACGACCTCCTTGTCGGGAAAGACGATCCGGTAGTTTGGCTCGCACTTGACGAGCTTGATGCCCTCGTTTACAAGGCTCGTCCCGAGATCGCTGAACGTCTCGTCGAACAGCCGCGGGATGAGGAACAGGCTCGGGCCCTGGTCGAAGCGGAAGGACTTGGTCGGATCGGTAAAGAGGGAGCACCGTCCGCCTGCGAAATCGTTCTTCTCGAGGACTGACGGTGAGCGAGACTCGTCAGTACCCCGCGAATACGACTCGCACAGCTCCCACGTCGTCCGATCGAGGCAGGACGGCGGAGGAGACGAGGGCGCGCACCTGTCACGTCGAACCCGGACTGGGCGAGACGAGCAGCGGACGCGGTCCCTCCGACGCCCGCGCCGACGATGAGCACCGAAGGCTTTCCCTTGCCGTGTCCGTTCGAGGTCGCCATTGCTTTGCTCACGAGTGGTCAAGAGGCAAGAGCAACCCGTGAAGCATCGCACCGCCCCAGCCTTCGAATCGGCGATCGAGCGGAGGACTTCCCGGAAGCGATCGCTCGCACCTTGCGTTGTTCGGCATCGCATCGAACTTGTCGTTCCTTCTTCACGGGCAACCGCAAAAGACGGAGCCTTGCAGAACTGGGGTAAATGGCTGGGTAAATCCCGCTGGATTCGTCTCACCAGTCCACCGGCGCTACAGCTCTACACCTCCCTCTGCAGCTTTTCGTGGCCCGGAATCATCTTGCAAGCCGGGCAACAGTCGCAAAGACTCGCTCGACCGGCGCAACGAGCCAAGCGAATGGCCGACGGAGAACCCGATGGTGAATGGCCTGTTTGCCGGGGTGGTCGGCATCTTCAGAGGGTACAGATGGAAGAGCAGGACGCACATAGCCCACCGTGACCGCCACAAGGCCGGAGTTGCCTTGGATGTAGCTCGACTCGAATTCTCGGTGCCTGCGAGACTGTGACCACGCTGTCCGCCCTGCTCCGCGTGTAGGCAGTCCCGCAAGGCTGAGATACTGTCATAACACGCGTTCGCCGTCTGAAGCGCATTCGAGCCGGTCGAGTCGTCCTCTTTGAACCGCGTCAATCTGCCTTCTCGTCCTGTTGGGCCGAAACCTGCTCCCGATCCGCCCTAGCCAGCTTCTCCAACATCTTCGCAGATCCTCCCGCCACACCCGTGACATATGCGACGCCCACCAGCCCTAGGAGCACCGCAACGACCGGCATCGTCGATTCCGGCACGCCGCCAAAGTGGACCGGTTCGAGCAGCATTGTGACGGGGACCTCAAGGGTTTGGTTTACCGGGAGAGATGAGACGAAGGAGGGAAAGGCGGAGATGAGGAGGTGTGGGAGGTGAGGATGAGGAGAGGAAGGGGGAGCGCGGTGCGTGGAGAGGTGGAAGCTCGTTGGGTGCTGCTCGGCGGGCAAGTCAGATTCCGCGTCAAAGTATTGCAGAGCTGTACGCACTGACGCAGGCCACGACAGCCGCACAGTCCGTATCTCCAGTCCCATCGCCCGCTCAAGCTCGCCCAGTCGTCCAAGCACCCCCAGCCGCACCTCTTCGCCGGCCTTCAGGGGTACCAAAAGCTGCGTTGAATCACGTTGGCTCTCTTCTAGGCGGACAGACAACGTTTGCGGCGAATTGATTTCGAGGACATGTGGGCAACTGATGAGAGGTCTGTAAGCTCCACAGCGCGCGAGAGGGGATGCGATGCCGTGTACACACATTGGTGCACTGCGCGCAGCATCAGGAAGGTCTGCAAGCTCGAACGGCTGGCGTGAGACGAGGATTTCGGTGTTTGCGAAGACGGGGGGAGTGACGGTTGCGAGCAGGACGAGCGAGGCCGTTGCGACGGATGCGAGACAGCGTAGCATACTCGGCGCGTGAACAGAGGTAGACGAACGCAGCAACAGCTAGCAGCGGGAAGAGGGCGGAGGGCAGAAGAGTAGGAGGAGGACAATGAGTGACCCGAGTCTCATGGACGGGTCCTCCAGTGTTCTCTTCGTGGAGTCCAAGCCCTCGAACGCACACGGCACGGAGCGAGAGAGCTGTAGAACAACCTTTGCACGTCTAGGGAGGAAGATACGAAGGCGGGAGAAGTACAACAAGCACGATTATAGGCGTGGCGAGAGATTATGAACAATCTAACGACTATTAGACGAGTTCAGATGTGCTTACGCCTTTGGCGAGAGTCGTGAGCGAACCGAGGGAGTCCTGCGCTGCCCCTCAATCTCCTCCCTCGAGAACCAATGCCCATGCAACCCATACGGTACCCTCTGCGGCAACTTGACCTTGCACACGACGTCCTTCATGTTCCAGGCATCGATGACCCACAACTCGCTCCTGGCGCCTTCGATCGCACGGCCCGTCGAGGAGTCGAGTTGGCGCTCGTCGAAAACGTAGGTGAGGAGGTAGCCGTCGTCTTCTGACCGGGCGTTCTGGCGAAGCACGAACGAGCTCTCCTGTGCGTAGTGCAGCGGTGGGAGCTCGAAGACCCGGATCGGCTCGTCGTGATTGGAAGAGGTGCGCTCGCCTGTCCGCAGCGTCTGCTGGGCGATGACTTCGAGGACGCCTCGCGAATCGACTGGTTGTTCCGACTGTCCCTTGCCCGCATCGTCGCGCTTCTTGCCTCGCTGCACGAGCAAGTCGACGTTGACTTTGACGAGGCAGTCGATCTTGGCCGCTGACCCAAGCGCCGCATCAAACGATCCGTGCTTCACCGAGCACCCGTACACGTATTTCGACGGTCCGACAACGCGGTCCTGCGGTACGGTCGGGAACTCGAACGGGATCGCCGCGAGCGGGAAAGCGTGCGAGGGCTCGAGGGTGACGGAATCGGACGAGGACGCGGGGAAGCGGTAGTAGTAGAGCTGGCAGGACTCTTTAGCGCCTGCGGGACGGGACTGCGACTCAGGAAGGACGAGGTTGCCGGCTGAGTAGATGAGGCGGGGAGAGTTGAGGCGGCAGCAGACGAGGTTGACGGCCTCGACTTCGCTTGCACCGGTCGAAGCTGGCTCATCGTAAGCAAACGCCGTGTGGAAGATTATGCAAGCCGGAGCGAGGTACCACCTGACGAGTGTCGGTGCGTGGCGAGGCAAGACGCCAAAACGAGCGGGCTTGGACGGGTCGTACGAAATGACGGGTTTGCCGCATGCGAGGTTGCGCGGGTCGAGCGAGAGGGGCATGTCGAGTAGGATCGAGTGCGTGCGCGAGGCGGCCATGTCGTGCATCATGCGAGGTGCGGCGATCGGGACGGGAGCGGCGAGAATGCGAGGGGTTGGTGTCGCCTTTTCGGAGCGAGCAGCGGGAGGAGATGTGTGGGTGGAAGGGATGACGGAGTAGTGGAGGTAGGGCGGGAGGAAAGACATATGGAAGAGCATGAGCTCGCCGGTATGCGGGTCGCGCTTGGGCTGAGATTCGACAAGATCAGCACAGAAAGCGTCGAAAGACAAGCAGGCGACTTACATGCGCCGTCGTCCACTCTTTCATCCAGCCGAGCATCCCACCCTTCTCTCGTAGCCCCTGCTCGCCATTATCGCCTTCGAGACTCCAGAACCCGATCGTGTCAAGTTCCGGCAACGTGATCCACGTCAACGGCCCGCTCTCGCAGCTCGCCAGGGCCCGCCCGTCGTGCCACAGGACTGAAGTGTTGGCGACTGAGAGATGTCGCAAGGGTGAGTCGGTGAAGAAGGAGCAAAAGGCGAGAAAGACGGCGCGAAAGATGGAGAAGAGGATGAGGTGGATGGACCAGATTGAGCCGAGGAGGGTGGCGATAGAGGGTAGGATAGGACGTGTCACGCCAAGCGCGTGTGAGGCCAGGAAGACGTCGGTGAGAACGTATTTGTTGACGAAGAGCGGAGCGATGCGAGGTTTCGAGTCGAAGGGGGAGGCGGAGGGAGCGGGCTTGAAGTAAACGCCCGTCAGCATGCCGTCGCCGTCGAACTGTCATTGTCAAATGTTAGCTCTCGCAACTAGCGGACACGAGGCCGAACCCACCCAGTGGTAGGCAGGTCCGTCTGCGGAGTCATCGCCTCTCAACTCTGCCAGCACAGGCTCGCCGCCGTTCCGCACGTACATCCTGTAGGGCGTCTGTTAGCCACGCCTGGCGAACAGCAAGGAGCACTGGTACGCACCCGCCGACGAGCTCTTGCGGGAGCTGACCTTCGCAAGCGCACTCCTCGAGCGTGCGCTCCTCGCGCACGGGGAGGTAGTTCCCCTGCTTGTAGGTGTGTTTGGGCTGCGTGGTCATCTCGGCGCTCGAGTCCCTTCTCTGCGGCAAAGGCAGCGATGCCCGTGGCTGGCGCAGGAGAATCTGAGGCCGAGGCGAGTGCGTCGATGTGAACGGGGCGGAGTCCTCAGTGGCTGGGGGAGGGTGCGGGTGTCGTCGAGCGTGAGAGTGTGTGTCAGTCGTCGCTGTCCATGTGCCAATTAGACCTGCGAAGTGTGAGTTCGCGGTGCGAGTTCGCGGTCGCAACAGTCTCTCGCTCGCACAGGTCGCGGTGCACTCGACCGAAGTTGCTGCGGCCAACTTTAGTTTCGCTACGTCAGCCCTTTCGGTCTATTACAACGCCGAATACGAACTGAAGGTATTGACTCGGGGTAATCTTCGAGCCCTGTCGCCGCGATCGAGCGATCTTGCTTGCCTCGTCCTTGTCGGTGTTCTCGCTGTTCTCGGGTGGTCGTAGTCGTGCTCGTTCTGATCAGCTGTGACCTGCTAGACTCGCTCTCGCATGGGCGGACTGGACTACTGGCTCGTGTGCGTACACTCGGACCCCGTTCACTCGCATCCTCCGAACTCACCCTCGTGTTGCCTGTCCCGGGCGACAGCCACCTCCGCTGGACAATCCCGCCAGCGTTAGTCCTCTGGAGCACCTTTCGCAAGCTCAGGACACGACGCGATGTCTACAAGACGCTCTTCCTCGAAGTCGTGCGTCCATCCCGCTTCCTCCGTCGGCTTGATGCTCAATCGCTGACTGGCCTCTGCCCGTCCCGCAGATCGCAATCACGGTTCGTGAAGCTCATATGGCTCTACAGACGAAGACAGCTGACCGAAACTCGCGCAGGCAACGATTCCCTGGGATTCGTACCTCATCCGGCACAGGGTACGCCAAGTCTCGCTCCGTTCTCTCAAAACCGCCGGCTAACGCTTCTCCGGGACAGATCTGGTCGTACCCCGAGTCATCCGTCGTTGGACCCACCCTCTTTGCGATACCCTACGAAGAGATCTTCTTCTTCTTCATCCAAACCTACATCACTGCGACCGTCTACGCCCTCTTCAGCCGCCCCGTCGTGCACGCCGTCCTCCTCCCGCGGAAACCTAGCGACGGACGGGTGGTGCGATACATCGGGACGGCCGCGTTCTTGGGCATCTTTGCGCTCGCGTGGGCAAAGTTGGCGGAGGGAGGCGAGGGGACATACCTCGCGTTGATCGTCGGATGGGTCGCGCCGTTCCTTGCGCTGCTCTGGTGCGCTTCGACACACTTGGAAGCGCGACATCAAAGCTAACGGGCTTCTCGCAGGTTCATCGCCTCGAACCACATCCTCGCCATGCCCCGCTGGGCAGTCGGTCTTCCCATACTCCTTCCGACGCTCTACCTGTGGGAGTGCGACGCTCGAGCACTGCAGCGTGGGACGTGGGTCATCGAGAAGGGCACCAAGCTGGGCTTGGCTTTCCGCGGCCTCGAGATTGAGTGCGTCCGCCCACGACCGACCTTCTCGCACCTGGCTGACATTTGTACTGGCGCAGGGAGGCCGTCTTCTTCCTTTTGACGAACGTCATGATTGTCTTCGGCCTCGTCGCGTGCGACTATTGCCTCGCCGTCCATGACCTCTGCTCCTATGACACCCGCACCTCCTCCGCCTTCCCACCCCTACGCGACTTCCTCCCCATCCTCCTCAACACGCCCGACGCCGCACAGCGACAACGCATCGAGGACTTGCAGGCGGCTATCGAGATCTTGTCGGTTCATTCGAAGAGCTTCTCGACCGCGAGTCAGGTATTTGAGGGCAGGCTGAGGCTGGACCTCCTCTCGCTGTGAGTGCAGCATTTTTCTCGTATGCAGACTGGAGCTGACGTCATGACTCCGCAGCTACGCCTGGTGCCGAGTCTGCGACGACTTGATTGACAACGCGTCGACAGTCGCGGCAGCCGAATTCAACATTGACAAGATCTCCGGCTTCCTCGACCTCCTCTACCCTCCATCTTCCTCCTCGTCCATTTCTCTGCCTGCCCGCGTCTCGAACAAGCATTTCGAGGCAGCTCTTCCCGGTTTGAGCGAGCCCGAACGAAGCGCGTTCCGCCTTCTCAGCCTCCTGCCTATCGCCCGACCGCCGCTCGACGAGCTCCTCGAGGGCTTCCGGACCGATCTCTCCTTCCTTGCGCTCTCCGACTCGAAGGGCGGCAGCACGAACGGCAGCAGCAACGGCAAGTCCACCATTGCCGCCGAGTTGCCCATCAAGACCGACTCGGACCTGCTCGTGTACGCCAACAACGTCGCCTCCTCTGTGGCCGACCTCTGCGTCCAACTCGTCTGGGCGCACTGCACGCCCTACTCCCACAGTCCCGCGCACTCGGTCCCGCACGACCCGAGACTCTCAGAAGCAGAGAACGCACAAGTCCTCGCTGCGGCGCGGGAGATGGGACAGGCTCTCCAGCTCGTCAACATCGCTCGTGACGTGCCCGCCGATCTCAAGATTGGGCGGATCTACCTCCCCGGAACCGGGCTCGACACGCCTGTGCCAGAGTTGACGAAGGCCAGGCGGGACTTGCTTGCGCGTGCGAACGAGATGGCTGCGCACAGTAAGGCGGCGATCGAGAAGTTGCCGCAAGAGGCGAGGGGAGGGATCAGGGCGGCATGTTTGGTTTACCTCAGCATCGGGGACGCGGTCGGGAAGGCGTTGGACAAGGGCCAGGTGATGGAGCGCGCGAGGGTATCCAAGGGCGCAAGGGCGCGCAAGGCGTGGCAGGCGTTGTGACCGGGCTCAAGCAGAATCGTTACGTCTCTCTAAAAGTTTGTGCATATTGGCTGGAATAGATGGTCTCGCTGGTTCTTCACCTCGAAGGTTTGGCAACGTGGCGAGACGAGAGAATCTGGGTATTGCAGAGTTGCGAGGGACGCACACGAAAGTAACGATAGAGGGGTAAAAAGTCGGTGCAAACCGGCAGAAGAAGCGAAGCGAAGCATGCGAGAGAGGCGACGAGGCGAACGAGGGCGACTACTGCTCCCACCTGCGGAATCAGCGTGTCAGTATGGGGTCTTTTTCCAACAGAGAGAATCCTTCACGCACTTCCTGGCGACCATCGAGTCGGGTGGACGAGTCTCGACCTTCCTCTGCAAAGTGTAGGACTGGGTGAGCGAGTGATGCGTGGACAGGCGCAAAGCTCCGCACCTTGCTGACATCCTTCCAGTCAGTACTGAGGGCGGTACCATTGCTCTCCTGGTAGCTCTTGATCATGGCGCGGCGCTGGTCATCCGTCGCATCGGCGTAGAGCTTCTGGAAGAGCTCGTTGAGCGCCTTGTCGCCGCCGGCATTCGGGTTCTTGCGCAGCTCCTCGGCGAGAGCCTCGTCTTCTTTGGCCGACTGCTTGACGATGTCATCCCAGTTGTGGCGCTTGCGGGACGAGGAGGGATAGCTGTGGTCGACCTTCTCCTCGGTTGCTTGGCCCGCACGAATGCGAGGTTAACGATGCACTCCTCGAGACAACGCTTGTCCACACAAGCAATCTCGGACGACAAGCAGTACCGTACGAGCGGTACGTACCTATCTTGACGGTACTGTCGTCCTCGCCCTCCAGCTTGTTCCACTTGACGCCTCCCTCTTTCTTCTTCAGCTTCAGCTCGATCTTCGGCTGTAACACACGGTGTGATGAGGCAGATACGTTGATAGCATGGGCGAGCGGGTCGAGGTCAAAGACGACGTCGGAACCGGTGGGGAGATGGACGGAGAGCGAGAGCTGTAAGACCTTGAGCGGGTCAGCGCGGGAACAGGAGCGTGCATGGAGTGGTCGAGGACTCGCCGAGTGCTCTTGCAGCTCCACCCTGAGGTCCTCCTCCTTGACGTTGCGGATGAAGACGCTCACGACAACCTCGCCCTCCGTCTGATACCTGGAAGCGGTGGGAGCGGCGTGAGCACGGCGTAGCAGCTCAGCAGAGCATCAGGAGAGCAACAACGGACCACTCGTGGCGGATCTTGGACATGATGAGCGAGCTTGCGGAGCGAAAGAAGCGGGAGGAACAGAGCGACTAGCAACTCCCCTCGGCGGTGAGAACGTACGAGGCAGCGGTGTGTGCTTCTCAGCGAGTAGAAAGGAAGGCAGCGAGCAATTCAGGCGGCGATGGAGGGCAGCGAGGAGCAACAAAGTCTGAAATGCAAGCGAAGGAGGGAGCGCACAATACAGACGGCGCAGCGTTCTATACACAGGCCAAAGTGAGAGTGACTGACGTGGGAAGGAACGGTCGAGACCGCCCATGCAAGGAGAAAAGGAATGCGATACAGATGGATGGAGCAGCTTAACTTGCGAAGTTGCGGGCGAAGTTGACGATATGTACGGACGCGAGCGGGCGGTGTATGAAGGCGAGAGTCGTTGCGTCGTCCGGTCGAGGGTAGACCGAGTGTCTGTGCTGAGGCGGGATAAACAAGATGAGGGAAGGGTCGCGTCGCGTAGGGCCAGCCGCCGCGCTTCGACTTGGGAGGACGTTGTGTGTCGCTGAAGGGGTATGTACCGGGGGTGCCGGCGACAAGGGATGGGCCCGTCGCCATCTAAAAGGACGAAAGGTTGGAACCGCGACGACGCCCTCCGCCGAGAAGGAGGTTGACGACGGCGGCGGAGACGAAGAGGCTGCAGGAGCGCGAAAGTCAGCGTTTCGATGGGACTGTCACAAAAGACGGCGCGACTCGCCCGACTGTGAGGCCAATCGCGACCTCGACAAGCGATTCGGCCGTCGCGAAGCCGCTCGAATAGGTGTTGGACGAATTGGCATTGGCGAAGCGGAGAAGACCACCATTGCTGAGACCAGATGGGAGCTGAACGAGGACGCCTACGAGCACAAGAATCAGCGGGGCTTCGGTGGGAGACAAGAAGCGGAGACGGGGCCCACCTGGAACAGCGACAACGAAGGCAGAGCCGCGAGTGAACTTGCCGTAGACATTGCTGAGGAAGCCGACAGCGAACGAGCCGATGGCGGACGCGATGTCGGAGCGGTTCTTGAAGGCTTTGCCGGAGAAGTAGTTCGAGACGAAGCCTGCATTCGAAGTCGAGATCAGCGGGAGACTCGCGCATCGACAAAGTGAATACGCACCGGCGCAGCCGATCAGGATCATGACTGGTGTCTCCTTGCGGAAGAGCGGTTGACCGTTGCGGACGGAGAGCGTCAACAAGTACACCGGGATCGTCAAGAAGTCTGCAAGCTCGAGCGGTGTCAGCACACGTCTCAAACCCTCGAATCGACGACCCCTCGCAACGCACACCACCATGCCGGGATCGTGTCCATCCACCAACCCCTGGCATTCGCTCCGCGCAAGGAGCTGCAGGTATAGTCGGTAAGGCCGTAGATCGTGAGGCCCGTTCGGTTGTACAGCTCGCTGCCAATCGAAAGACCGAAGCCGAGAAAGAGCGAATACAGGATGGCGTAAACGAGGCGGACGGAGCCTGCGCATGACAAGAGTCAGCAAGGTTGACGAGCGAGAGAAAACGGTACGCACCCGAGATGATGGACCTGTTCGCAAGCTCGAGCGAGCCGCACAAGACGATGTAACCGGGAAGAATGAGGACGACGGAGCCGGATACGACGGAGGCGAAGCAGAAGTACTTTGTCGAGGCGAGCGCGGCCGAGATGAACGAGATGATGCAGGCGATGACAATCCTGCGGGAGTATAAAGTCGGCGCTCATTCTGCGTACGGTATCGAGTGTGTACTCACTCAAAAAGTGACGAATAGAGGTCATTGCGCGAGACGAGGACCTGAACTAAGACGAGGAGCGAACCGAGCGGCATCGCCATCAGACAGTCGATAAATGAGCCGTAGAAGGCGGAAGGCTGGATGAAGGCGCTTGCGCACGCTCCAATGATGAGCTGCTGCCACAGGGCGTACTTGGGCGGCGAGACCATCAGTTCGTCGAGCTCTTGCGAGGCTTCCGTGACCGAGACGCGGTCGTGGATGACGTTGAAGTACACCAGGTACGCCGACATGAGCTTGCCGAGGTCTAGGCCGTTCGCCTGCTTCAGGAACTGCGGGTCGGAAGAGGGAAGTCAGCTAGCGTCGAAAGACGCTCGAACGGTCCGCGCACCTTGATGTCGGAGGTGTGCGTGGCAGCGTCGCCGAAAGACAGCATCATCACGCCCGGAATGTAAATCACTTGGCAATTGATCTCGAGGACGCGGGCTGTCGCCTGCATTTGCGCCTCGAGGCGGTGTGAAGGCGCACCGAACATCATGAAGGCACGGGCCATCTTCATAATGAACTGCTGGCGCTCAATTATGGCGGCGACGTGCTGCGTGATGAAGACCTCGTGGGCTTTGCGCTTCTCGCGGGCCTTGCGACGGCGGCGCTTCTCCTTCTCCCAAGCCTTGCGGTCAGCCTCTTCCTCCGTCTCCTTTGTGAAGTAGTCGCCCAGCTCCTTGCGAGGCGAGCCATGACCGGGCGAGTGACCGAACTTGGGCGCGTGCAGCGGCAGGTCCTTGAGGTTGCCGAGGCTGAGCGAGAATGGGTTACGCTTCTCGTGACCGGGCGATAGAGGGGGGGTCCCGTGGGCCGAACGTCCAACAACTGGCGAGCCTTGCGTTGACGAACCCTCAACACTGCCAGAGCGAGAGCGGCCTCCATCCCTCGCGACCTCGTACCGGCTGATAGTGTGACCCGCTTTGGTCGGATCCGGCGCGAGAGTGGCGTGCTGCGGAGTCGCCACGCCGGCGAGCGAGCCTGCACCGAGGACGAGGCCGCCGAAGACACCTGCGCCCGACCTGGCCGCTTCCGGGCGTTCGCGGTCCTCGAAGCCCATGGCGCTGCGAGTACGGTCAAAGATACCCTTGCGCTTCTTCGCCTCGCCGTCCTCACCGGTCGCAGGCGTGTATTCGACCGACGGCGTCTTCGAGTGGCTCTTGCTGCCGGTGTGGACACCGAGAGCTGTGCCAGCCGCGCCGACAGCCTTGCCCGCTCCACCAATGACGGCACCCGCGCCGCGTCCAGCTGTGCCGATAACGGCTCCTGCTCCGCGACCGGCTGAGCCGATGACGGCGTTCGCGCCGCGGCCGGCACCGATAGCGACGCCTGTCGCTCCACTGGCGATGCCGCCGGCTATGTTGTGCAGGCGGTTCTTCTGCGCCCGCTTCTCACGAAGCTTGGCAAGGAACTTGAGACGCTCGGCCTCCTCCTCGTCCTCGTCGGTCAAGTCGCCGTCGTGTAGTGAGCTGGCGCGGGACGAAGGGCCGAGGGAGGCGGGAGTCGTAGCGCCCGAGACGGAAGCCGAGCCGCCTTGCGCAGCGGCTTGCTGCTGCTGGAGCGCGATGAGAGCCGAGAGGATGCCACCCGCTCCGAGGCCGTTCGAGGCGTAGCTCGCGTCAGGCGGGAGGTCCTGGACGTCAGCCCGTCTGAGACGCTCACGGAGCGTTTCTCCCGTACTCTTTGACTCCTCCTCGCCCTTCTTCTCGTCGTCAGCATTTGCGCCCGTTCCGCTCGAGAAGCCGCCAGGTGCGGCAGGTGCGGCAGGTGCTTCGCTCTGCTTGCGTCGGCGCAGGCTCGAGTGGAAGTGTCCGCCCTGCGTCAATCCGCGAACGAGTCCCCAAGCCGCACGCGAGCTCTTCTCAGCAGGATCGCGCTTTGAGGTCGAGGGCAAGCCGTCACGCTCGCCGGGGTCGACGAAGACCTCCATGTTGTCCTTGAGAGCCTCGAGCCGCTCTTCAGGGTCGCCGTCCGAGCTAGCCGCGCGCGATGCGCCTCCCTCCGCGCTGAAGTTGCGCCGCCCATGCTCCAGGTCGTCTTCATCGTCTGTACCAGCATCGGCAGCCGCCTCGAGTGCACGAACGAGTTCGGCCTGCGCGCCGGGCGAAGTCAAGTTGCGCCCGCTCGGCGAAGTCGGGACTTGCTGGGCCATGTCGATGGCGACGTGCGAGTGACCCTTCTGGTCGGGCAGGTTGGCGGGCCACTGGACGCGCCGGTTTGCGCCCGATGCCTGCGTCCCCTGGCTCGCGTTGAGCATGGTATGCGACGAGGCCGTCCCTTCGTCCGCGGAGCCGTTCGAGGTGATAGACTCTTGCAGATAACCTTCATCGCTGCCGTGAGCTTGGCGAGAGTCGGACGAGGGAGGCGAATCGTTGGGGATGATCAGGCGAGGAGGGGGTGTAGGCAGGACGAGGCCGGACGGCGGGGTAGGGGCAGAGGGCGTGCCGTTCGAAGGGTAGGGCTGATTGAACGGGTTGCTGTAGGGAGTACGAGCGCGCGCAGTCAACTTCAGGTGCCCCTGCTGGACTGTGCGTCGAGCACACCGAGTCGAGAACTGATGAAGATGGAGCACACCTGCTGGGCTCTGCCATGGTGCGTGCGCGTGTCTATCGAGTGTGATCCCCCACCTGTATTGTCTACAGTCCACCAGAATGGACCAGGCAGGCGCAGGGAGCGGTTGAAGCGTCGTTTCCAAGACCGAGCGTCGAGGGAGCGCGGGGAAGTCAATAGCGGGGTGCTCGTGAAAGGGCAAGTGCTGCGTGTGGTGACTGTCGACTGGCGCGTATAAGCTCAGGAAAAGCACAAAGGGAGGAGTTTGGTGTGTTGCGAGAAGAGGAGGAGGAGGTGGTGGGCTGGTCCCTCCGTTTCTCGAGCTAATATCGGTTCTTCCGTTAGACGTGCACTGCCAAGCTCACTAAACGCGTGTGCCGATCCCTCCTCCTGGAATTGAACGCGCTGCTGCGACTCCGTCCGCACACCGAACTCCAGCGCGGCTCTCTTGCGGGCTCTAATGAGAGTACCGCTGCATAAGCATAACGTCGAGACTGACGTCAAGCAATCGGAGTCTCGAGGGAAAGTGCCTGTGCCGGTCGTAGAGAGGCGCCGGGCGGTTGAGAAGGTTCGCCGTGCAACGGTCGATTCGGAGCGGCTTCTTCGCTTGCACCTGTTTCGGGCCATAATACTATGAGACGCGGGAGCATGTGTCCGCACTGTCCGCACGTAAACGAGCAGGCGGGACGAGGCGGTGTCCAGAGAATAAAAAAGCTAGAAAGTCGCCCAATGTGGGGCTCGAACCCACGACCACCAGATTAAGAGTCTGGTGCTCTACCGACTGAGCTAACCG
>QYSD01000102.1:0-54842 GCA_009806315.1 Rhodotorula sp. ZM1
GGTCGTCGGGTGCATGAGCTTGGCGTAGCTGTGTAGGGGCGAGACAGTCCTCGTCGCCTCGGGCTCTATACGCCGGCCGGGTCCTCCGCAACGAGAGAGCGCTGACGCACTGACGAGTAGATCGCAACAGATGGCAATTCGACGGCTTCCACAGCGAGGAAGCGCAGCGTATGAAGCGAACGAGCGAGAAACCTCCAGACAAGATGCGACAGTCCATGCCATACAAGCGCGCGAATATGTGAGAATGCTAACACCGTACAGTCCGAGTAGAGTGTGAGGAGAGAAGGAGAGAGGGGATTAGAACGCGGTTGCTGGGCGAATATGCGACTCGAGGAGAGGCTTTTTTGCGAAGGTCCATTTTGTGGTCCGTTTTGTTGGTGGGGTCATCGTGCTTCGGCTCGTTGTGCGGGCGTCAGCGGACCCAGCTTCGTCGCCATCGCCGAGGGCGGCCCCGGTTCAGCCTCGACTTCCGCGCATCCCGCCGTCAAGCCCGAGACGACCTGCGCGCCCTCGTCTGCGACATGATTCGAGATCGGGTACTCGCCATCCACAGCCGCGAAAGCCTGTTGTTGAGGCGGATACGGTTGTGCGGCGGGCCAGGCTGGAGGGTCGGCGTACGAGCCATGCGGAGGGGAGACGACCATACCTGCTGGGTACGGGTGGACGAACGCCCCGTTGGTCGTGAGCGAGACGGGTGGGTGATGCGCGACGGAAGAGATGGGATAACCTGCGGAGGCGTGCGGAGGATGAGGGTGGTGGTGGTGTGGCAGTGCGGCGGAATAGGGAGGGCCGGAAAGGTGCGGAGGATAGGCGAGTGCTGGGCGGGGAGGAGAGGCAGAAGAGGAGATGGGATAGTATGCGGAGGTAGGAGACGACGCTTCGCCGCCTGGTGCGACGGGGAGAGCAGCTGTCCCGGGCGAGTAGGCCATGCCGACATGATATGGTGCGTATCGAGGATCGTGAGTCGGGCTGAGCGGCTGCATCCCGTCGACACTTGCGGGAGAGGCTGCGACGTAATAGGACGGCGAGACCAGAACGTGAGCGGGCGGACTTCGCTCAGCTTCACCGACACCGTCGATTTGTAGCGCGGTGGACGGGTACGGAAAGGCCATCGGTGGCTGTGCGTGAAGGTGAGGGTGTGTGGAGGCGGGTGAGCCGAAAGGGTAGAGCATGACGGGTTGATAGGGGTGAGGCGAGGTGGTGAAGGAGGAGGGCGCGATCTGCTGGGCGAGCTGGACCGAGCGACTTGAGGGCGAGGTCAAAGAGGCTGGAATGGACCATGTCAGTCTCACCGAGTCGCGGTCGACACAGCTAAGAACGCACAGCGCGACGTGCCCGTGTTCGACGTCCAGTACCCCGAGTCGACTCGCCCGCCCTTGCTAGACGTGTACAATCCTTGTCCCGCTGTCGACGTCTTTCGCGACGCCGTTGCTTGACCGAGTTGCGATGGTCGTCGTCGAGGCTCGCTTGGCGGCAGCTGTACAGTCTTGGCGACGCTGTTCGGGGGACTGCCGATGCAAGGAGTGCCTATCGGGATACCAGGTCAGCTCGCAGCGTCTCGACGCCAGCAACAGCAACTCGCCGTTCGGCCCGAGAACGTCTTGCGCCTGCCAGCCTTTCGGACCTTGCACGATAGAGTATTCGACCTGCGAAGGTCGAAAGTCAACGTGGATCACGAAGAGCTCGCTGAGCCAGCTGCAGACGCACTATCTCGCCCTGCACGAGTTGACAACGTAAGTGGCTGAGCGCAAGGAAGCAAGAACAGGCAGCGCACCTCCATCAAAGAACGGAACCCTCGAGGCCCGCCTTGGACGGCGAGGATGGTCGTGTAGTGGACGAAGACTGCGCGACTCTGGGTCAGCGAGACGAAGCTTGGCAGGGACGCAAGCGGAGCACCTTCGTCGTTGCCCAACTCTTCTGCCGCATCGTCAAGGATGAACCCAAAGCCCTGTACCGAGCGGTCAGTTACGGGCGGCGGGCAAGCGAAGGTACGGCGACGAGCGCTGGCGCACCTTCTGGGCGTTGAAGAACTTGCAGCGACCTGTCCTACGCTTCTCTCCCCTCGCCAACGCTTCGGCACCGACCAAGGCACCATCGGCAGCGTCTCCCACAGCGCCCTTTCCCAGGCTCATTCGCAATGCCTGCGCATCCCACTCGCCCTCAATGTCCTCGGGAGTCGCAGCAGCCGCGCCAGGCGAAGACGAGAGAGGATGGGGATCTACGCGCGACCCTTCGTCGCCGTCGAGATCGCCGCCGGTCCGAGATGAAGGTGTTCGCGTCGGAAGGGCCTGAACAAGCGCTTCGAACGAGCCTGCGAGCCCTCCTCCTTGCTGTCCTGCGTTCGCAGCGTCGTCAGGCGGAGAGGTCAACGTCGCTCGCAACCTCGAATCGACGGCGTCAGTCGACCCTCGAGGGGTACCACCGAACGCCGGCGACGAGAGAAACCCGTTCGGGAGCGGAGGACGGCGGCCGGTCCCAGCGGGATGGGTTGCAGGTGGTCGAGCAAATCGTGTCGAGGGCGAGGACGTCGGGTCCGGGCGGTCCGATAAAGACGACGAAGGAACCGCGGGCGACGACGAAAGTCCAACGAGCGGTGGGCGGGCCATGGGCGCTGGGGGACGGCTGTTCTGCGTGGGTTCAGCAGGTGCAGGCGTCTGTCCAGAAAACCCGCAGATCCCAGCAGCCAACTGGTTCGATAAGGAGACGAGTGTGGGGTGAGGATCGCGGCCGGCGAGGAGTGGAGGTCGGTGTCGAGGAGAGGAGTCTCGTCTGCGCTCGCTCGGCGGGCCTCCTGGCAGGCTTGCTGGACGTTGTGAGTAACACGCTCAGCGCAGGAGAGAAAGGAGACCGCCGGCGATGCGCGTGAGAGCAGAGCGACGGACTTTCGCAAGCGTCGAGGGCGAAGACATTGATTTTGCTGCGGGCGACGACTTCAGTCGAGGCACGCCCATCTCACCGTTCTCTCCTCCTTTTGCTGCCAGTTGTGCATCCGTAGCTTCTGCCTGGACTGCACAGACGAGAGTGACCTTCGCAGTCTCCGCCGACGGACCCTCCCCCCTCCTCCCGCCTCGCCACACCGCGTGTCGCTTGCTGGGTCGGCGAACTGCGCCACGACAGCGCCGCCACGCGTTCAAGACTCGAAACCCCGCTTGACGCAAATCAGGGACGAGATTACTTGTGTCGAGAGCCCTGCCGTAATTTTGTCGACTCGGCCGGAGGCTGGTCGGGTCGGCGCCGCTGTTGCGTGCTTGTGTCGACAGGTGCTGCAGGGTCGCCGGCGTGCTTTTATTCGGCTGGCAAAGGCAGGACGACCGAGTCGGGTAAAGTGGGCGAAGAAGAGTCTCACCTTGAGAGGCGATCCCGCGAGGGAAAGCGAGAGAAGCGAGCAAGCCAGCTTTGCGCAGAGGCGTTCCGAGAAGCAGTTACACATGCTTAGCAAGCGTTACTCAGAGATCGCTGAGCTTGACAGCCGTACTGGAACTAGAACTCGTATCGTAGCAAAGCGAGAACAGGACTAGAGTGTCGCACCCCCTGGGCAGCAGCTACAGATAGTGGAGCGGGGTTCAGGCGAACTTGGGTGACCGGAAAGACGCCGAACGGCCAATACCCATGTGGCTGCTGGCTGGGCAGACGAGGCGGCGCCGTTAGATCGCGCTCGAGCGGCAGAACGGCGCGAGGTGAACAGCTAATCTGCCCCCTTTCGGCGGGCCACGGCGGCGGTGAGTGCAGCCGTCCATATCGACACGGATGGACCACCGAGGGGAGATCTTCCGCAAGTCGGCGCAAGTGCGGAGTGAGCGCGACGTCGTTGAAAGGGGAGGGTGGAGGTGTCGGGGAACGGATGTTGCAGCGGTCGAGCCGAGCCGGACGCGCAGATGTGGAGTATGTAAATGCCGCTGCGTCGAGCCACTGGCTGTCCATGTGTCCAGTCCCGCCGGTGCACCTCGGCGTTGAGGAGCACGTCCACGACAGCGTCAGCCGCCTCGGTAGCCGTGACATGTGCACGAACAGCTAGTTACAAGCTTGTTACTAGCCTACAGCATCCAGCAGAGTATGCTTGAGCGAGTGAGCGAGGTGGACGAGCACAACCGCCTTCATCAGTTCGAGCGATCCTCTCTGACTGCGACCAACTCGCCTCCTCCCACTGAGGCGACCAAAATCGCCTTTACTGCTTCTTGCTAGCGCTTGCATCCCGCCATCCACCATGGCGTCGACGTCCGCCGGCCCCGCTCTCTCCATCGCCGCGACTCGCGCCCGCAGGACTCGCCGGCCAAACCGCATCGCAGCGCAAGGCTCAGACGACGAGTACGGTGGCGGACGGCGTCTGAGAGTGCGCGTCGGGCAGGGCGGGCCAGGACCGAACCCGGCAGACTCGGTGGGATGGGACCGCGAACTCGACTCGGATCCAGACGAACCGCTCGCTGTCGAGGAGCAGTTCATCTTGCGTGTGCCTCCGGAGGTTGCGCCGAAGCTGAGGGAACAGGTGGACAAGCGTGACGTCCCGCAGGACGTTTGGTTCAAGTTCAGGGATTCGAGGAGGGCGGTCTTTCATCTCGGCCAGAAGCTCTACGGCGCCAAACTTGTCGACTTGCCGTCCATCGTCGAGAGTCAGCGGTTGACGGGCGTGGGAGGACAGACGGTCAAGGTCGCTGACATCAGTCAGATGCTGCTCGTCGAGGAGGAGATCCGCGAGGAGGGCGAAGTCACGCACAACAAGGTCTTCAACATCGAGGACTTCGTCTACCCGCACGGCATCACACCTCCGCTGAAGCACGTTCGCAAACGTCGGTTCCGGCGACGGGCGAACAGGCGCGTGCGTTTCGAGGATCCCAACTTTCCTCGCTTTCCGTTGGACTCGCTCATTCTCTCCCGTCTGCAGACAATCGAGCAGGTTGAGACGGCAGTGGAAAAGCTATTGGAGGCGGATGCCAGGTCAGAACAGGTGCAGTTCGGTACGTTGTCCGCCTTGCGCAGCTCTCTTCCTCTCCGCTGACGCCTCTCCTCCCACAGAGATGCTCGACTACGACGTCCCTTCCGACGACGAAGACTACGACCCTACGCAACGACGAAATGACACCGAGTCGATTGGCGTGCCTACACCCCGACCAGACGGCGCCGTCTCTTCCCCCGCTCCATTCGGCGACGATGGCGAGAGTCAGCGCGCCGAGGAGGAGGACGACGAGGAGAGTGACGAGGCAGGCAGCGGGTACGACAGCGATCTAGCGAAGGAAATTGAGAAGGACCTTAACATGGCCAACAAGGGTGCGGGCGGGACGGACGAGTCGGGCACGGAAGACGACGAGGACGGGGACGGCTTGTTCGGCTCGGACGACGACGATGATGACGAGGAGGAGGCAGTGGATGCGGAGACGCTCGAGGCGCGCAAGAGGCTCAAGTTGTTGGCGGAGGAGATGGGCGACCTCGACCGTGCCATTGCTGCCAAGGAGGTCGAGCTGAGCAAGGCGCCGAATCCAATTTTCAAGGTACGCCTTACCTGTTCGCGCAGCTAAGTATGACGCTGACTCGATTCCGTCCCGCAGAAACGCTTCGAGGAGGTCATCAAGAAGCTCGCGACGGAACGCGACCTTAAGAAGAACCAACATGCTCAGGTTGCCCGCGAACTCGACAAGAAGCGCGAAGATGCAGCTGCGGCTGCGACGCAGGCCGCGGCGGACCCGCCCTCGATGAGTGCGGTCGTCCAGCCTGTCGTCGGAGGCAGCGGGACGCCCGCTTCGGGCGGCGGGAGTGCGGGAGATGCGATGGACCAGTCGTAGCGCCTCGAACTGTGCAAGGCCGCCATGTGTCGAAGACTATGGCGCCAGGACGGACTTCCGACGGTTCAAGCGATCAGGCCCGTTCCAGGCTCTTCCCCCTCACTCGTTCTTCCTCCCGCTGCTGCTGCCTTCTCTCGCACTCCTTATTCTCTCGCGCTATCCATGCCATGGTTGCTGATATTCTCACTCAGCTCGCTGCTTCTGTGCGCCCCGCGGTCTCGCGTGGTGAGTCTCACACTTTCCTCCCACACTTGCCCCGCTCACGACCTGGGGAGACCCTGACTTTGCTCAATTGACAGGTTTGGGCTGCACTGGTACTTCTGATTTGCTCTACCAAATCTGCGCAGACGTTGCTGACGCGGATAGGCAGGCGCGGATGAGAGGGGAATACCGCGCGCAGGTTCTCCTCGCCTCGAGCTTGATGCGAGCTGATGACGTCCCTATTGACACAGAGCAAAGTCAAGCCCTCGCTACGATCAGCCACACCTGGCGCCGCCTTCGAAGCCCTGCCCTCTGCGCCCTCCTTTACGACCCATCCGAGCACATATCTTCGAGCGCGTCGCCAGCTCTGCGGCGACTTGTCAGTACCGGATTCGCCCCTGGGCTCTCGTCGAGCTCATTCGCGCCAAGCCACACCGCGGACAGAATATCCAGCTCCTCGACGCCCTCGCAGAAATCGCCTATGCCAAATTCGCGGCGCTCAATTTCACATGTTCGGCCGAGGTTGACAACATCCTCGTCCGCTTGCTTGCCATGAGCCCGAACATCAAGAGTATCGACATCTTCCCGGTGAAAAATGAGGACGTGGCCAGCATGAAGTGGCTCGACATACTCAGAATACTTCGCCGACTCGAGTTGGTCGTCACCGACCCGTCGCCCATGTACACTCTCCGGCACCTCGTCTTGCCCTTCCTCCTTTATCAGAAGACCTTACCAAACGTGCGGGTCTCGATCGAGAACTTCTAGTGGCAAGGACGCATGTTGCGCACCACTGACACGCCGGCATGGGCAACCAGAAGGACGCGAGTATCACCGCACGCCTTTCTCTCCCTTGACCTTCACTCTGCGACCGCTCTTCTTGAGCAGACTGCCTGCTGCGCTACGCTCTGAGCTTCAGTAGCTCCTTCTGCTCGCCGTACTGCATTTGCAGGTGCGTCTTCTCCGAGTTCTCCGCCTCCTCGTCCTCATCAGCTCACAGTCCTCGTCGCGTAATAACAGCTCCGCGAGACTCGCCAGCCATCTGGATTCCGCCGCACACCTTCCAAACCCCTCCTAACGCTATCGACGCCGATCCACCGATCTCGCGAGCCATGTCGTCGGCCATTCTTCGCCTGCCGGAAGAGCTGCTCGACTTGATCTGCGGCTACGTTGTCGAGCTGGAACACGGTGCGTACTCGGGCGTCGATGAGTTCGCGGATCGTTGCTGACTCCTCCCCAACAGACGGCATCGCCACGATCATCGCGCTCCTCTCGACCTGTCACCAATTCTTCCTCAGCGCTCGGCGCGCCCTCTGGTCCGACCCGACACGAAGCCGGCGGCTGAGGAACTGGCATCAAGCTCTGCGCTTTCAGAACACCCTGCTCAAGACGCGGACTGGGCCGGCTAACCGTGCGACTCGCCTGGCTCGTCGATGTTCATCCGCTTTCCTACCGGCCAGAAGCTGAGAAGTCATTGACCGAGAACTGGACCCGGCACCTCTCGACATGCCCTGGTCCCCGTTCGTTGGCGGTGCTCCTCTGCATCGAATCCAAGTGGCCGGCGGAGCTTGCGTCGCTGCATCCGCTCCGGCATCTCATCGTCGCGGCGCGAAGCGTAGTTCCCTGGGTTGGCGACGATTGGCTCAACTACCTTGACTTCCTGGGCACACTTGACGTGTCCCGTCTGAGCACCTTGACCTTACGCGATCTGTATCTCGAAGCGCCCGACTCCTAGCCCCGCGATTGTTCTACCGCCTCTTGCCCTATGCCCCGAGAAGTTTGACTTGTAGCCGGAAGCGACGTGGCGAGTCCTGCCGCTGTGCTTGCGTAACGTCTGTCGGCTGACGGTTTGGCCGAGGAATCCTGCGGACCTAACCAGCCTCATCCCCCCGGAGCTTGAATCTCTCGTCGCCGAGCCGCTCTTCAGCATCGACACCATGTGCGTCGACAATGATGACGACAACAACACGGAACACCTATCCTTACCCTTCTTTGAACCCCGAGAACTTCATAACCTTCGCCACCTCGTTCTCCGCTCCGTCCTGATCGACCTCGATGACTTCCAACTCCTTATCAAAGCCGCCCTAATCTCGAACATCTTGAATTGAAGAACAGCAGCTGAGATGACTGCCAGTAGGACCGCCCGCCCGACAAGGCCAATATGGTTGGTTCTGTTGAACTCGCTTGATGACCTCAAGTTTTCGCGGTTCCTGGACCTCGGTTCCCTTCCCGTTACCAACTTCTGCTCGCCGAAGCAGGGTTTGACCGAATACTGCGCCCACCGCGACATCGAGTTGCAGTGGATACCAGTTGGAAGACCGTCGCCAGACTCCGAAGAAGCGGAAGAGCCTGGCGAGAGAATTGACCCCGACCTTCTGCTGCACAAGGACGAGCTCGTCGTCGAGGACACCCGGCATCCTCGCGCTATCCTCCAGCGAGAAGCGCAGTTCGACGATATCGACCCGTCGGACGCGCTCGTCGAGAATCCCTTCGGCTCGACGCCTTCTTCGCGCAAAGCCACACCTGCTGAGGAGTGTGCGTTCGAGGTTGTGATCGACGACGTCTCCGATTCGTCCGATACCGAATCCTCTGCGACATCCTCTCCGCCTTCTTCGCCCACCCACCTGCCTCCTTCGCCTGACGACCCTCGCCTCGCATCCGACTACAAAGCGCACGATACGGTCGATGAGCCGGACGAGGAGGCCTGGTTGGACTGGTGCAGGCCGTGCGATTTTGAGCAGGCCGACAAGGCTTGGATGGAACGTCGAGAAGTACGCTGAAGCTGAGACGTTTCCCTTCCGTAGGCGCCGTAGGCTGTGGAATCGTATGTGTACATCACATGTGAAGCAGAAGGGGCGAGAACATGTTGGGCTGTCGAACGAGAAGAGTTGCGAGCGAGCGGGACGTCCGAGCGAGCGGGACGTCCGAGCGAGCGAGACACAGATTGCCCTCTTGCTCAACAACGGAACCCGAATCCGATTGGCGGGACTGACCGCGTTCCGCAAGATGACCGACTCTACGCCTTGCGTGTCGCCATCAGGTGCTTGCTCGTGATGCGACCGATCCATCCAGGACTTAGCACGATCGTTTGCGTGCCGTCGAGCACAAGAGCTGCAGAGAACGAAGCAATCGTCGACACTGCTCGAAAGAGACGACTAGAGATAAGCGCAACGCACCAGGGCCCTCCGCTTCGTCTCCTGCCTCGAGGTTCTCCAGCAAGTACACCGGCACGTCGACGCGGCCCGTGTCTTCGAAGTAGACCGAGACCTTCTCGTGGCACTTGCTCGACTCGCCATCCTTCTCCGGCTCGCGCGCAAGTGACTTGAACTCGAGTTCCCTAACCTCTTCGAAGACGCTCTTCCCCAGCGAGTCGAACGACTTGCCGACACCTCGCACACGCACATCGTCGATGATGATCGGCGCGTCCATCGAGAACCCAAACTCCTGCTTGTAATTCGCGGCGAAAGCCTTGGCAAAGTCGAATCCATCGTCCGGCTTGCGCGTGAAGAGCGCCGAGTCGGTGCCCTGGTACCGGCAGTTGAGGAATTGCTGAACCTCGATGCGGTCGTCGGCGAAGCCTTGCTGCGAAAGCGTCTTCTTGACCTGCTGAGAGAGCTCGTCGAGACGTGCTTGCAGGCGGTCTTGCGAGCCGTCGGCGCCCCAAGTTTCCGACGACGGTTCTTGTCGCTCGAAGACGCTGCACGAGGCAAGAGCGCGTCAGCGTCTGTCAATCTATCGAGGTATGCAGGCGACGAACCGCTCGGCGAGCTGTTAAAGCTCCGACCATCAGCAGAATTCGAGACGGAGGAGGCGAGTCGAGGACGTACAGCCATGCCGTATGCCGAAAGAACGGATGAGTAGCGATGGATGAGGACTATACGAGGCGAATAAGTCAGCGTCGTCGCAGCGAGCGGAAAGGCCGGAAGCAAACGCACTCGTCGTAATTCCCAGCGTCTCCGCCAGCGCGCACGCATGCTGCCCACCCGCACCACCAAAGCAACTCAAGATATGCTTCGACGTATCGTATCCTCGTGCTTCCGTCAAGCTCCGGATCGGCCTGCACATCGTCTCGTTCGCGACCTTGATGAACCCAAACGCGACCTGGTCGAGCGACAAGGCGTTGCCTGTCTCGTTGTTGATCTGCTTGCGGAGTTCCTCGAGAGCGAAGCGCGAGGCGTCGATGTCGAGTGGCTGATCTTCGCTTTCGCCAAAGATCTGTGGGAAATACGAGGGCAGCAACCTCCCGAGAACGAGATTGGCGTCGGTGACGGCCGGGTAGCCTTGCTTGCGGTAGCAGGCTGGACCTGCAGTTATCGAGCATTAAGCACTGGGGGTAGGATTGTAATCGAGCTGGACGCACCCGGATGACTACCCGCGCTCTCCGGACCTGTAACGAACATCCCGTTCCGCCAGAACAACCGCGAGCCACCCCCCGCTGCGACCGTGTTGATGGACAGCTGAGGCGACATGACGGTGATGCCGGCTGTCGTCGTTTCGAAGACCGTCTGCGGTGGGGACAGTGTGAGCTGGGCGCAAGAAAGGTGGGGGAAAAGGCATGGCGCACCTCGTACTCGCCATCGAATCGACTGACGTCCGTCGAAGTTCCGCCTATGCGAGATCGAGGGGGGGGGGGGGGGGGGGGGGGGGGGGGGGGGGGGGGGGGGAATGGAGGGAGGAGAGCGCGGAGGTATTGTAAGAATGGTGAGCAAGCGAGAAGCCAAGGCGATATGGCAACGACGAACCCATGTCCAAGCCGACGACTGGCCTGCCACCCTTTTCCCAGCTCGTCAAGGCGTAGCCAACGACACCTCCTGCAGGACCCGACACTGCACGAGATGCAGAGGTCGGCGACAAACTCCGAACGTCCGTTGGCGAAGGGTACTCACGAATACTCTTCAACCCGCTGAAGTCGCTCACATCCGTCAGTCCTCCATCACTCCGCATAAACTCGACTGTCGTCTCCCTCTGCGCCTGCTCCTTACTCTTCGTCTCCCTATAACTCGACTCTCTCAAAGTCTCGTCAAATCCGCTGAAGAAGCCGTCGATGTATTCGCGCAGGACGGGTGTGAGGTAGGCGTCGGCCGTGGTGGACATGCCGCGCGCGACGATGCGGATCATCGGGAGCGAGGAGGACGAGAGCGAGATGTGCTCGAAGCCGATCCTCTGAGCGATGCGGGCGACTTGCTGTTCGTGTTCTGCGTGACTCCCACTATCAGTGCATGCGCTCATGAGGCCCACTGAGAGGCTGAAAACCGTGAGGCGAGAGAGCCGACGCACCAGGGAAGGTGAAGGCGTGCATGAGGACGATCGCAAGCACCCTGATCCCACCGTCATACAACTTCCTCAGATCTCGCTCGACCTGTTCCTCATCCACCTTCTTCAAGATGTGTACCGCCTCTCCGCTCATGCCCTTGACGACGCTGCCCTCGGCATGTTCCGCGCCATCGTACCCTTTGACGACCTTGCCCGAGTCGTCGAATTTGACCGCCCGCTCCGGATGCTTCGGATCGCTCGTGTATCCAAGAAGCGTCACGCGCTCGTCAACCTCAAGCACGGACGAGTACAGCACCGAAGGCCTCTTTATATCGAGATCGAAAATGCGCGGCCTCGACTGGTTGCCAATCAGCAGCAAGTCCTTGAAGCCCTTCGTGACAACCAGCGCGTGCTTGGCGCCTTTTCGCTCGAGAAGAGCATTGGTTGCGACTGTGGTCGAAAGACGGATTGAGTCGATCTTGTCGACTGGGAGACGGTCTTCACGCTTGTAGGTGTTGCCGGTCGCGATCTCGAGCACGCGGCGGACGCCCTCTGCACAAGTGATTTCGTGAGCGATTATGCTTGTGGTCGGCGGGAAGGGAGGAGCGGTAGAGTAACCTCGAGGAGCGTCCTTGTAGTGTCCCGGATCCGACGACAGCAACTTGAGGATGATCTCCTTCCGTTCCTTCTGTCCCTTGACCGGCCAGCTCGCATGTACGTCCGAGAAGGTGCCACCTTGGGGAAGAGCGGGATAGCGAGGACATTGAGGTGGACAAGGACGAGAAGACAAGGACGAGCGACGGTGGACGTTAGCAGGTCAACGCCAGGTACAACACAACAAACGCACCTCTGTCTACAGAAATCTTGATGGATCGGTCAGGGATGCTGAAGGGAGACATGGCGTCCCTAGGAGGACGAGGGGAGCTGTGGGTGATCATGGTCGATTTCGCCGCGCACCGTGAGCAGCAAACAGCGAACATGCACGCACTAGACGAGCCTCGGCGGCCGTGGACGAGCAAGGCGGGCGAGGATAACGTCGGCAATGAAGTAAGAGTGGGGGAAAGGTGATGGAGACGTCGACGGGCGGGAGTTGCCCGAGTCGCTTCTGGCAGTCAATCAGCGCCGTCTCGGCCGACAGCAGTTCGAGACAAGCTGTGGAGGGTAAGGTGACGAGCGAGGCAACGGAGGCGATGGCACAGACTCGCACACAGCGGGAAAATGGGCAGACAGCTTGGATAATTCTGGTAGCCATTACCGATCCTGTCAAGGGTATGCTTCAGCCGCCCCGTTGCGTTTGAAGCGACTCGCTCTCGACTTCGCCTCTCCGGACGACGACCAAGCTCGTTCTCCTCCCTCACCCGCTCACCTCGCTTACCAGGGTGGACGCGTCGCTACTAGACTCCAGCTACACGATGCCGCTCAACGCACATGCCGCAGCCCGCCTCAGGTCAAAGAACCGTGGGTCGTCCTCATCCCGCACCGCCTCCTCGACAATAGCCTCGACGAGCGCACAGAAGGCCGCTCGCTTCCGGAACGCAGCACCGAAGGACTTGAGGTGGAAGTCGATCGTCTTACCGGCGGAATTGGGCTTTGACGACGATGGCGGACTGCTCGAGCTGGACGAGGTCGAGGGGGTCGATGTAGTCTACGAGGACGGCAGGGTCGCTTTCAAGGTGCGCACATCCGCTTGTTCGTGCGTTCTCTTCCGTGCTGACGACCTGGCGCAGGTCCGGGAAGACGACGACGGCGAGCCGCCTGCGAAGAAGAGCAAGAAAGGGAAGGGTAAGGCTGTCGAGCGGAACGCAGACGACGAGTCTGAGTTCGTACCCGTCGATCAGGCGCATGAGTCAGAGGACGAGGACCCGAAGTTCGCAGACGACGAACTGCTGTCATTCCCCGCCGAGGAGCCCGACTTTCTGGATGAACAGGCGGGAGAAGCTATCGACGCGGGGAACGGCGAGATTACGCATGCCGTGGAGCAAAAGACGAAGCCAAAGAAGCAGAAGAAGGAGAAGGGGAAGAAGCGGAGTCGAGACGAGGCGCAGGATAACGGTTCGAACGGTCCAGCAATCGAAGAAGCGGCGGACGAGCCTCCGTTCGATGGTGCATGCCGCCTCAAGCTCCTCGACGATTGCAAGCTGACATCCTCGTCCCTCGCAGTCGGAGCGGAACTTCCCGCCTGGTCCCACATTCCCCTCGCCAACCCTCTCTATCGCGCTCTCACCGAACTCAAGTTCACCAAGCCGACCGAAATCCAGGAGAAGGCGCTGCTGGTCGGAGCACGAGCGAATGCCCAGACTGATGGCGAGGATGAGCAGGAAAAGTCGGCCTTCGACAGGGCGCCTGCAGACCGCGAGCGCGACGTCGTCGGAATCGCCCAGACCGGTTCCGGTAAGACCCTCGCTTACGGCCTGCCCATCCTCTCGCACGTCCTCTCTCATCCTTCGGCTTCTTTGCGCCCCGCCGACTCGGGCTCCGGGGCCGAGTCTTCTCTCCCGCACACACGCCTCGCCGCCCTCATCCTTTGCCCAACACGCGAACTCGCGCTTCAAGTCCGCACCTCCCTCTCCTCCCTCTCCGTTCGTTCCCTTCCCCTCCGCACTTCCACACCGGAAACAGACGCGCTCGCGCCTGAAGACCCGCGCAAGCGCAAGAAGGGAAGGTTGGTGCAGGTTGTGGCGTTGACGGGAGGGATGAGCGTCGAGAAGCAGAAGAGGCAGCTGGAGAGGGGCGCAGATGTGGTTGTTGCGACGCCTGGACGGCTGTGGGACTTGATTGGCGAGGTGCGTTGCAACATCTCGAGCTGCGAGTCGTTCGAATGCGTGGGTCATGCTGATTCTTCCTCGGCTACGCGGTTGTGTAGAGCGACATGCTCGTCCAGGAGATCAAGAACATCAAGTTTCTCGTTATTGACGAGGCGGACAGGATGATTGAGAACGGCCACTTTGCTGAGCTCGAAAACATCGTCCGCTTGACTCGCCGCGAACAGTCAGTCCCGCCTCTTGACTGGCCTACCTCGTTCCGACTGAAGGATATATTTCCGCACAGAGCAACATCCGACCACGGCTTCGTCGACGACTTCGACACAGCCGTTACGACCCGCTCGAACGTGACCACCGTCCCTTGCCGTCCCGACATGCGCACCTTCGTCTTCTCCGCCACGATGTCGAAAGAGCTTCAGCTCAACCTCAAGCGCAAGGGTGGACCGCGCAAGTTCGTCCCGAAGGCTGTGGACGGCGATATGACGAGTCTTGATGACTTGCTTGAGTTGCTCGACTTCCGAGACCCCGATCCCGAGATTATCGATCTTTCGCCGGAACACGGGCTCGTCGAGACGCTCAAAGAGTGCAAGGTCGAGTGTTTGGCGAATGAGAAGGTGACCTTTTGCCGCAGTCCCAGCCGGAGCTCGACACTGATTTCCGGTCGCCACACCAGGACATGTACCTCTACCACTTCCTCCTCCGCTACCCTGGCCGCACCATCGTCTTCCTCGCCGCCATCGACGGTATCCGACGACTCCACCCACTCCTCACTCTTCTCAAGGTCAACGTCATCCCGCTTCACTCGGGCATGCAGCAGCGACAGCGGTTGAAGGCGCTTGACAAGTACGCTGCACGCTGTCTCTCGTCTGCATGAACGGCACTAACTCGTCTTCCTCGCGCAGGTTCAAGTCTTCACCCGACGCCGTCCTCCTCGCAACCGACGTTGCGGCCCGCGGTCTCGACATCCCCTCCGTCTCACACGTCGTGCACTACCAGCTTCCTCGGGCCGCCGACACGTACGTCCACCGATCTGGACGTACGGCTCGTGCTGGAACGGAGGGTCTGGCGTTGCAGATTGTTGCGCCGGAGGAGAAAAAGGTGCAGAGGATGTTGATGGCGAGTCTTGGGAAAGGTGCGCGCTCCGTTCGCTATTCCTGTCCATGCCTCTTGACGTCAGTGCTGACCTTGACTCGGTCGGGTTCGAGCAGACATCGACCTTCCGACTCTTCCGACCGACTTCTCCATCCTCGACCAGCTCAAGAAGCGCATCGACCTCGCCAAGGAGATCGACCAGGCTCAGCACCGCGCGACGAAGCAGGCCCACGAGGACAAGTGGCTGCGTGAGGCAGCCGAGGCGATGGAGATCGACCTTGAAGATGACCAGGAGTGAGTTGCCGTCCAACCCTATTCCTACGTACGCACAGGCTGAGGATGCTTCTTTGCAGCTCTGACGGAGACGGCCCGCAACGCTCGAGCAAGAAGCAACGCGGCCAGGCGATCGCACGTGCTCGACAGCTCAAGACCGAGCTCGACAACCTGCTCAAGAGGCCTCTCATGGTTCGCGGCGTCTCGGCCAAGTACCTCACGACGCGCAGCAAGATCGGCTTGGTCGACCAGCTCGTCGGCGGCACGGGACACTCGAAGATCTTTGGCTTGTCGACCTCGTCTGCGCTGGAGGACCTGGCGGAGGCTCCCAGGACGAAGAAGCAGAAGCGGGCTGAGAAGGCGAGGGAGAAGAAGGCAGAGGAGCAGCAGGCTGAGGAGTAGAGGCTGCGTATCGCGAGCTGCAGACCTAGCGGTGCTCTCGAAGCTCGTTCTTCCGCAGCGGAAGTCGGAGAGAGAGCCAGCATTCCAACGTGATATCCTACGACTGAGCGAAACGCGCGCTTCTAAGGCAAGAAGGATAGGAGAGAATGCAGCGCTGGGAAGAAGAACGACAGGGAAGACGGTATTGGCACTACGATGCGAAGGGATGGGTGGAAGAATAAACAGATGGGGCGGATGACGGTCATGAGGGCGTGATCAAGGCAACAATGAGAGGAAGCATGGAGAAGAGGGAGGAGCAGGAAACGGATCAAGTGCTCAGCCTCGTCGGGGAACGAGACTGCCGGAGCAGATGCCGCGAGCGCGATGTCGTGCGAGTGCGTCCCCTCGGGCGAAACCCTTACCGCTGACAGTACGTAAGCACGGTCAGTCCATCGGAACGTATCGCGCAGCAGCGAAGTCAGAACGCACCAAGGACACGGGAACGGCTTGTTGCCAGAGTGGATGCGCTCGTGCCGTCGGAGGTCGTGTTGTCGAACGAATGACGCGTCGCTGCGAGCAGAGGACCATCAGTACCGCACGACGGGGTCAGAGAGGAAGCCGGGAAATCAGCGCACCAGTCGTCGTGTGGGCAGACGAACGGCTTGTCCTCGAGGTGCGTCTGGATGTGACTCTCGATTGCGCTCTTCCTTGGGAAGGAACGTCCGCATCCCTCGATCAAGCAGCCGTAGCGCTTCGAAACCTTAGTGCCGTCGGCAGCGGTGTGGGCCGGCACTGCGGCGTACAGCGACTGGATGACCTCCCTTGGAACCGAGCTACGCGGCTGCCCAGGTTCCGCGGGCGGGCCGACGGCATACGTAATGCTCGCCGGCGTCGCGATGTTGCCGTTGCCGTCGCTCACGAGGAAGCCCTCGCCGTCGTCTTCGGAAAGAAGGGGAGAGGCGTAGGGCGAGATGGCGCGGTGGATCTGAGGAATCGGCGGCGAGAGGTTCGCGCTGAAGACGGACTGGTGCTCCTGCTGGGGCGACTTGACCGTTTTCGGCTTCGGGCCCGGCCTCAACCGCCGTCGGCCAGAGAGGCAAGGGGCGGAAGCGACGCTCCGAAGCCGCTTGCTCGTGCGCTGCGACTCTTCGGCTTCCGGAGAGAGCGCGATGTCCGAGTCGTCCTGGCTGAACGCGTCGTCCTCGCGGGCGCGCTTCGATGGAGTAGGCGCAGCGTCGGCGTACGGATCGTAAAGCGAGTCGAACGTCGCAAGCTTGCGCTCATAGGCCTCCGTCATATCGTGCGAGACGAAGACGTTCGTGTGCGGCTCGTAGTCGGCCATCGAGCCGGCGGGACCCGTCAAGCAGCGCGAGTGCGGGTTGAAGCGTTGGCGAGTCGGCGTGGTCGGAACTGGGGGGAGAGGAAGAAGCGGCGGACCTTGCGAGCCAGACCACTGCGTAGGCGGCGGTACTTGCAGCTGCGATGCGTAACGAGTTGGGTAGGAGAAGTTCTTGCGACCTCCGCCGTATGCCGAATCTGCAGGAAGCTGCTGCTGACGCTGCCGACTTGGCCGACCGCAGCTCATTTCGTCCTCGGGAACAGGAGTAGGTGTCGCATAATTATACGTGACGGAGCGCTGTCGGCCGGCGACGTCGGGCAAGGGCGAGTGGGTCGTTATGGCTGAAAAGGTCGAGTCAACGGACGAAGCAGGGTACATCGGTGCGGACGCCAACCCGTCGTATGCGTCGTACTGTACGACGCTGTCGGGCGAAGGGTCGGACAGGTAAGGCGTCGAGGGCGAGGAGAGGGCGGAAGGGATGCCAAAGTTCGGTGGCAGGAGGTTAGCTCCGCCGCTCATGCCCAGACCGATGCTGATCGTGTCAACGGCGCCATGGTCGAAGATATCCTTCTTCTGCCCATCGAGCTCGTCGACAGTCGCCTCCTCCACGAGGCCGACGTTGTAGAGGTCGGCAAAGCTGAGCGGGCCCGTGTTCGAAACCTCAACGTGGCCCGTACGGGGCGTACCGAAAAACGCTCCGCTCGGTGCGAAGGCCGAATGATCCGCAGAGACGGGCGTGAGAGGCTCGTACATGGCTTGCGCGTTCTGCTCACGCGCCTGGACGGCAAGAGCCGAGCACGACTTGGCCTTGTTGATCGTGCGAGTCGGCAGCGTCCTCGTCGGACGGAAGGAGGTCTCGGGGACGGGCGGAGGCGGGAGGCGGAAGGACAAGTAGTCGAACCCGTTGAAGCCGGACGGCGCAGAGCGACCGTCGCCAGTCGCGCTCCGCGTGCGCCGAGTCTGCGACGACGAGAGGTGCTGCGAAGTGCCGAGGTAGCCTTCGTGCCCAGTAGTCCTGCCCTTTGCCATGCCGCAGCTCCGCAAGCCGAGGTCGTCGGCGCCGAAACCTCCCATCGTGTCCTGCAAGTCGCCCAGCCCCGAGATGCCCATGCCAAGTCCCGTCGGCTCTGGCACGACGACCTGGACGGCAGTGCTTGGGCGGCTGCCCGACATTGACATGCTCGTAGAGGTGAAGCCCATCGAGCTCGCCGTACTGCCGACGCTCAAGCTCGGCATCATCTCGCTTGGCGCGCTGCGGCTGCCGGTCGCAACGCCGCTGTGCGGATCTCCGGGAGTCATAAAGGAGGACTGCGGTGGCGGAGGAATGGGCGAGTTGATGGCAATTTCGGGAGCGGCGAATCCGCTTGTTCGGCTGTCGACGCGAGCCTTGCCGACGATGAGCGGAGACGTGAGGAATCCGCCGTCGCTGCCGACGCCCATCAGCCTTGTCTTGAGCCTGCCGTCACGCGTGAGCGAGCGAACCGGCACCTGATTCCCAGACGAGCCGAACGGCAAGTCGAGGTCGTACGGGCCGAATGGGTTCGACGATGTGGACTCTCCGAGAGTGCTGATGGGGTCTGCAACGTTGAAGGAGGGAGCGGGGGCGAGAGAATCGGGGAAATGCGTGTAGTTGGATGAAGAGCTGCCGTGCGGTCCGGTTGTTCGGGAGGGAAGGGAACCAGGATCGGAGAAGATGGTCGAGTCGACGTCGAACGCATTGTTCGATAGGAGAGTGTGAGACTCGTCGAAAGGCTCGTTGCTGTACGAGCCGAGGTCGAATGACGAGTCGAGGTAGTAGGCCATTGTAATGACTATAGTCCACGCAGCAGGAGGGGGTCACTCGTCGCAAGAGTCCTAAGCGCCAGACCAGCGTTCGTCATCGAGCTTGATCAGCTTTGCGCTGGGTAAACAAGCGGGAGAGCCCAAGGACGACTCACAAAGGCCGTCCAGATGGAGCCAAATTGCGCAGGCCGATCAACGACTACGACAGGCGTCGTGGGACGCAGTGTGGACGGGCCGGCGCAGTCTTGAGATGCCGTGAGAGATGAGGAGAACGGGTGCGAGGTGCGCTCTAGCGAGGAGGGGAGGACGTAAGGTGGAGGGGCAAGGTTCCAACCTCCAGATGTTGAGGCAGTTTTCTACCGGGGACGGAAGGAGCCGGGGAGCTGGCAGGGGCGGGCGAGGATGTTCAGCGTCGCCGTCGTCGAAGGGTCGCAGATTGGCTGGGTGTTTGCGCGGGTCGCAGCGGTGGATGCGAGGGAGAGGGCGTGCAGCCGAGTCGGCGATGAATGTTGAGTTCTGATGAGACGAGCGGGACCTGGCAGGGCGAGACCGTCGACTGCCCATCGCCCGCTCGCTCGTCCTTCCCCATTCGGAGACCTCCCGGAGTCCGGCATGCACCGGCGCAGTCGCTTCTCCCCCGTCGCCCTTACCGCCAGCGCCATCGTCAGCGTCCTTCTTGGCTGCCGTACCTCAGCATCGCACATCGAAAGGATCAGCCCCGAGAAAACCTGCGCATTCCTCCCATCGCTACAAGTCGATCCCGTGTCGCGCGCACAATGAAAGCGCAGCTCCGGAGACAAGCTTCAAGTGCTCCAGCAAGCGAGCGCCGAGAGAGGCAAATCGAGCGGGTTCCAGTCGTTGTCCGCCTCGACCTCGCCGGCCAGACCCTTCGTGTGCTTGTTCTCCTGGCGATTTGCGCCCCGTTCCAGGCGAGACCCAGACTCGCCGGCGCATCGAGCGAAGCGAACCCTGCGGCAACTTTAGCGTGAGAAGCTTCGCAAATTCATTCTTGTCACCACGACGTTCGAAGAAGCGCTGGCCGCAGCGTGGCCCGTAATGAACGCTGGTCCGATCGGTACAGTACTGCGTTCTTTGGCCAAGGAGACGACGACGACGCAAGCCGGCAAGCGAGCAGCGAGGTGGACGAGCAGGCGAGCGAGGACGATGAAGAGAGAGGGAAAGCAACTCGTCGTCGGCCCGGAGAGTCCGCGGATCAGCTCGAGCAGGCCTGTGAGTGCAAACAGGTCTTTGCAAAAGGACAAGAGTCGGAGCGTGAGAGACTACATGGAAGGAATCGTACAACGCGCCCACGACGCCCCATCAGCCCGCCGACAACCTTTGTGACGCTCACCGCTTCGAACCCCATCCTCCGTCCCGCTCGCGTCCTCCACCACCATCGCCGGCTCCCCCGCCACCTGCTCGAGGACCGTACCCCCTGTAGCCACCACGGGGCGGAGCAGGAGGTCCGTCGAAACGCCTATCCGGATGCCTGAAATCCCTTCCTCCGCTTCCAGCGCTTCCGCCAGGCCCGTCTCGTCGGTCATCGTCATCGAAGCGCCTGTCAGGATGACGGAAGTCGCGCTTGGACGTCGAGTCGCGCGGAGGCGGTGTCGGAGACTGGTCGCGCCGCCTTTGAGGCGAGTCTGCGCGGCGGCGAGGAGGGGGAGACCGAGAGTACGAGGGAGAGCGGCGACGGGTGCTGCGAGGTGGAGGCGAGCGAGAGTACGAAGGGCTGCGGTTCCTGCCGCCGCCACTGCGACGAGGGAGAGGAGAGCGGGAGGGCGTGCGTGACCGCGTGCGGCTCCGGCTGTCGTACGACCTTGCCCGCGAGCGCGAGCGAGACCGGTCGCGGCTGTCGTAGGAGCGCGAGCGGGATCGCCCGCGGCGGGGAGACGGAGAGCGGCGGGAAGACTTGCGCCGGGGGTAGCGCGAGTCGTCAGAAGAATAGTCGGAGGATTCGGAGAGGGATGAGGATGAGAGGCTGGACGACGAGTCCGAGTCGGACGAAGACGATGCTCCGCCACCCGTGACCTGTGCGCGGCGCTGCTGCTCGAGGAGGAGCGCGGGCATCTTCTTGAGGTGCTCGCGCATGTTCTCGGTGATCGCGCCGAGACCGATGGCGGTGAAGAAGTTGATCGAGAAGCGCGTGTTCTTCGGATTGTCGATCGGGAAGACGTTGGCGAGGTATGGCTGGAGCGACTCGTCCTTGAACCGGTCGACGAGGCGCTTGAGGCCCATGCCTTCGAGCATTTCCTGAAACAGGATCTTGACAAAGATGCGCGACGACGACGTCGTGTCGTCCTCGTTCATCTTGACCGCCTCGAGGACTGTCCACGACATGGCGTCGGTCATCAGGAGGTGGCCGAAGAAGCGGGCGATGTTGCGCAGGCGGTTTGTCTCGTAGCGGTGGATCGTCGCGTAGTAATTGACGAAGCACTGCTCGTACGCCGTCGCCCACACCTGGTTGATCTTGCAGAACCGCTCGCCCATTAGGCCGTAGAATTTGCTGAACGTTCGCTCCTGCGAGCAGCATTCGATGACCATGTTGCACAGCTCGACCTGCGGTGACAGGGTCGTCAACAAGCAGCTCTCATACCAAGCGAATTGACCGGGCGCACCTCCTGGCCGGGCGCAATGTCCAGCTTGAGCAGCTTGTGCGTCGCCTCCTCAAAGTCGAGCGCCGACATGATCGTCAAGTAGATCGTCCGGCGCAAGTTGACGAGGTTGGCGCCAGTCTGATCGTGCACGTCGACCGTGCCGTCCGCCTTGATACCGTCGTCGACCTCGCTCTCTTCGTCGCTGCCCTCCTCCGTGTCACCCTCGTCACCCGAACCTTCCTCGTCGTCCGAGTCGCCGAGGATTTCACGTTTGATCTCGGCGTACGCCTCCTCGTTCTCCTTGAAGTTCGGGTCGAACTTGAAGATGTCTGCGCGCGGGGAGAAGCTGGTCAGGGGAGTCGTCGGGAAGAAGAAGCGATGGGGGGGGCCGCGAACGCACTCAAGGTCTCCTGCACCTGGACCTCGTCGTCGAGCGAGAGGCGATGCGTGATCATGTCCTCTTCCTCGACAAGATCGAGACCCTCGGGGATGATGGGGTTGTCCTTGTACTTATCCTTGCGGACCTGGAAGAGCACCTCGACCATATACTGCACGCGCTTGTCGATGCCGGTCTCGTTGAGAATCGTGCGGAAGCGGTCGAAAATGCCGTTGTTGGCGCGAGCCGAGTGTTCGGCGAGGAACGCGCCGACTTCGCGCATGAACGAGACGGCAATTTCGACCGAATCGTCCGTCGGCCGCTCGAGCAGAAGGACGAGCATTTGAAGTGCCAGGACCTCGTGCGCGACCTGCTGGTTGACGAGGTGGGCAAGAAAGGTGGTCGTCGCAGTCATGGTCGGCTTGTCGTTGCGCTTGTAGCTGCGGCGGAACTGGTGGATGAGGCGGTGAAGGAGGAGTTCGCCGACTTGCGGAAGCTTAGTGTTGATGATCGCGACGAGGGAGGCGAAGATGGGGGTGAAGGGTAGGGAGGAAGCCTGGGCACGCATGACGGACCGGACGAAGAGACCCTTTCCGCGGATGAGGTTTTCGCCGAAGAGCTGTGCGACGGGAGCCACTGTGTCAGGCGCATCTCATACCAGACAATTCAGCTGAGTCTGAGCGCACCTGCGGCACGATGAGCTTGATGTTGGCCGTGTTGACCTTGTTGATGAGACCGTTGATGCTCTTCCTGAGCGCCTCCCACGTCAGTCGCTGGTAGTCTTCGCCCTGCTGGTCATCCTGCGCCTGCTCGGCCATCATCGCGCGCAGCCTGTGCGGCGGAATGTAGGTTCCTCCGCCCCTCGTCAAGGCCATCTTCTTGATTTCGGCGGCCGGGTCGACCTTGGGCTTTATCGAGATGGGTGCACGGGAGCCCTCGACCTCCTGCAAGGCGCGCATCTGGCGCTCGCGCTCCTTCAGACGAACAGGGTCAACGTCCTGGAGGCGGGGAAAAGAGGGGTTGACATCGCGGCTGGCAGGGCCAGGCGAGGAAGGGCGAACACGGCGAGCGGGTGGTGAGGGAGAACGGGACTCGGGCGAGCTGTGTAAATCGTCACAGACCGTGTCAGCAGGCGTACGGGAGTGGTGCTGATGAGGAGGTGGTGACTTGCCGCTTCCTCGACACGCGCGGGCTGTCTGCGGGCGACGACGAGCGTTCCCTGCGTGGCGAAGAATCCCTCGACATGGCTCTGCGCTGCCCAAAGAGCCGTCGAGCGGGAGGCGACGGGTGTTGGCGGAGCTAAAGAGTAACTCTCGCTCTCGCCGACAATACTCGCTCGCTCGTGGGAGGCTGGAAAGGTTGATGTGGGCCACGGTACTGAGGCAAGTGGCTCTGTGCGACTGCCTGGCCGTGTCGCGCTGACACCGCTTTGCCTGCCCGCAGCTGGCTCTTCTTTGGCTGGTACGGTCTCCTGTGGTCACTCTTCCTGCTTGGGCTGCGAGTAGCGTACGTGCATGTCTCTGTCGTGCTCTTTCCCGTTGCTGACAGGCGTTCGTACAGCCGGAAACGATACTCTCGCTCGCCAGCATCCCAACTTCCCCCGGCCCCGCCTCCCCTCCCTTCATCCTCGGCGCCAGGGGTTTCCATCCTGCGACCACTCCGAGGACTCGATTGCAACCTGTATGAGAATCTTGAGGCGTCCTTCTTGCAGGACTATCCCAAGTTCGAGATTCTCTTCTCGGTCGCGGATGAGGCAGATGCCGCAATCCCTATTGTCGAGGAGCTGCGAAGGAAGTATTCCAAAGTGCCGGCCAAGTTGATCATTGGTGCGTGCCATGGAAAGCTCCTTTCGACCGATGCTAACAAGCACGTCGCAGGCGAGGAGATTGTGGGCGTTAATCCCAAGATCAATAACCTCATCCGGCCGTACCGCGCCGCAACCCATGACTTGCTGTGGATTCTCGACTCAAACGTCCTCACGTCACCCCAATGCCTCTCCCGCTCCGTTCCCCTCTTCTCCCAGCCTGCTCGAGGTGGTCGCCAAGTCGGCCTCGTTCACCACCTCCCCTTCGCCGTCTATCCCGACACACTCCTCGGCTCGCGCGTCGAGCAAGTCTACCTTTGCTCGACCCATGCCAAAATGTACCTCGCCATCAATGAGGTCGCTATCGCGTCGTGCGTGACGGGCAAGTCCTGCCTGTACCGCCGGACGGACCTCATCCGAGCTTCGGAGCTCAAGCGCCAGCGAGGCAAGCTGCCGCTCCCTCCGCCTGGCGTGACAGACGAGCCTGGTCTCGCAGCGTTCGGACAGTACCTCGGCGAGGACAACGAGATTGGCGTTGCGCTGTGGGAGGAGCTCGGATTGCGGCATGCGATGGGTATAGAAGTCGCAGGGAACGCGGTGGGCACCATGTCGTTCGGCAAGTATTTCCGAAGACGAGTGCGGTGGATTCGAGTCCGCAAGTACATGGTAACGTGAGTTCTCGTTCGCTTTCCCTTGCTTCCTCCGCGATGCGCTGACAGCCTTTGCTCTAGCGCCTCGACACTCGTCGAGCCGCTCACAGACGGCGTTCTTACCGCCATCCTCGGTGCTCTCGCCTTCTCGCACCTCTTCTCGATCCCTTCGAGGATTTTCATCCCGCTCCACACTTTCGCTTGGTATCAACTCGACGTCTCCCTCTACCGCTCCCTCCTCCCCTCCTCGCCCGCAACATCAACCGTCACCCGTCCACCAGCACACGACGGCCCCTCATTCGCCTACTTCAAGGCATGGGCACTGCGCGAACTTCTCGCCTTTCCAATCTGGCTCTTCGCGATGCTCGGCGACACAGTCGGCTGGAGGGATGAAGGCACGGTCTATCGAGTGCAGCGGGACGGGAGTGTGAGGGCTCTGAAGGACGCCGAGAAGGAGGCGCTCGTCGAGAGGCTGTGGCAGCGCGTCTCGACGAGGTGGTTGGCCGGACGCGGCGGATCGAATGGGTATGTGACGCTCAGCCCAGACGACGTCGAGGCGAGGGCGTCCTCGCATATCGAGCCGCGGTAGAGGCGTAGAAATGGAACGGGCCAAAAGTGCAAAAGTGTCTACTACTGCTTCGATTTCGGACTTCAACGTGTTCGTGTCGTGCTTTTGTGCATCTACGAGATCTTGGGTGGACGTCGTGCGGGTAGGGCAGGACTGGAAGAAGCGGGAAGGGGAGGAGGGGGAGAATAGATCGGCGAGGTGAAGAGAGCAATCCGGAGGAATGGCTACATGTGGGGGAGTGCAAGCGAAAACCAGCACGACTGGGACCCAAGAAAGAGTGAGGAGAGGAGAGTGTGGGAGTTGGCGAAGAGGGCGAGCCAATTGGCGGAGGCATTGCGGCGGCCTGCGAGCAACGAAAGGTCAGGATTCGCCCAGCAACTCCGCGAGAAGGGAACCTTGCTCACATGACTATGTACAGTGAAGAACAACAGGGGTGGAAGGGGAGAGAGCCGCCAAGCTCGTCGAGGCGATGTCTCGAGATCACCTGCTAGCCGCAGCTGCGGCCGCCGCCTGCCTCCTGGTCGATCTGCGCGGGGGCGATTGCTCCGTGATGGGAGCCGGCTTGACCACGCTCGGGCGACGAGTTGAGCGGGTCGCTGCTGCGGCGCGACGAGTGCGAGGCGGCGGCGGTGAGCTCGAGACCTCGCGCTCGTCTTCGTCGGACTGCTCCTCGACGTCCTCGTCGAGTTGCGCATCTTCTTGAAAAAGCGCAGCGGGGGGAGGCGTGGCAGGCGAAGTTGATGACACACGGCGGACAACGCCCGGCGGTCCACACCTGCGGAGCAGCTCGGCGCCCTCGAAGCTGGGCGAGCCGAGAACGAAAATGTTCGGATCCTTCGCGCCCTTCTGCTCGAGCGTAGGCTTGCCGCTCGAAGACATGGTGGGAACGGGTTCTGGGAAGTGAGCTGCGAGGTCGTCGCTGAGGAAGGACGCGAGGTGACCGAGCTGATCGGCGTGCGCGGTGAGGAAGTCGCGAGCGACCGAGATTGGAATCCAAGTGCCCTCGACGCCGGTATCGGAAGCCGCAGGGACGCGGAACGTGTCGGTCTTGACGAGGAGGCCTGCGAGGGCGGAGGCGCGCTCAAGAGGGGACGAGAGAGCGGCTTGTAGCAGGACGGTCGCGTTGACGTAGTCCGTGTCGAGGCGGCGCAGGAGCGGTACCGTGCGAGCGGTTGCCAGGTCCGTCACCTCGACCAAGAAGACGACGACGCCGCGCTGAATGATGGTAGCGACGACGAGCGGCTCGAGCGGGATGACCGGCTCCATGACGACGTTCGACGAAGCCAGCTTGGGGGAGCCCGACAGGTTGGACGAGCCGCGTTGTGTCGACCCGGCGAAGATGGTCGCGGAGGAAGAGGTGCGGGACAAGGCGGGAGGTGCGGGAGAGGCAGCGCCGCGTCCGCTCATCTTGCCAAAGTCGGCAAGGACAGGGACTCGTGACGACGATGAGCGACGTGGCGACGGGATGGGTGAGGTGAAGCGGTGAGGCGGGTGAGGGTGCGACGAGCCGGTGAGGAAAACCGTCGCGCTCGAACGGGGGACGGTCAAGGTGAGACCTCCGCCGATGCGCGGCGACGGCTTGGGAATCGGCGCAGGCGGCGAGCCTTCGTCGTCGTCTCCCGCCCAGGCGAGGTCGAGCTCCTCGAGACCGATCGTCTCGGGGGCCATCAAGTCGACAGGCGCCGCATGCTCGGCATCAATGTCGTCGAGCATGTCCATGCTGAGCGACCAATCGGTCATCTCGGGCGGCGAAGGGGCGGGCTGAGGAACGGGAAGACCGGTCGCGAGCGTCGAGGGCGAGACGAACGTCATCGGGTCGAAGGCGTCGCTGTCACTGCTTGACGATCCTGTCGAACCGGCACGAACGCCGGCGAACAAACGCGTGTCGAATGCTGGGACGGCGGAGGATGCGCGAGAAGAAGGCGCAGAGGAAACGGCCATCTCGGGCTCGTCGTCCTCGACTTTGACTGTGACGATCTCGTCCTCCTCGCCGTCGTCTTCGTCGTCCGCAAGGTCGACATCGTGAACGAAGCCGAACCCGTCTTGCGAGCGCTCGACCTCTTCGTGACCGACGAAGTCAAAGTCGACGGCCGCAAAGGCGTTGTTGAACGCTGGCACGGGAGACAGGTCGAGCGGGAGAGGCGATGGCGGAGGCGCGATGAGGTGAGCCGAGTCACTCTTGTGAGCCGGCAACTCGTGCGCGGCGAGGTTGATGAGCGTGTCGGTCGACTGGTCCGGGTCTGCATTGTGCGCGAGTCAGTACCCGAAGTCGCAGAGCTAGGAAGGGAGTCGGACGCACCGCTCGACGAAACTTCCTCCGGCTTGACATGCGACCTGCTCGCGACAATCACGACGTCACCATCTTCACGGTCATCCTCATCAGCGCCCGAGAACCCGCCGCAAAGCGTGACCCTCATGCCAATCTGCGAGATTGTGCCCAGCGGACCCTTGACGACCTCGATCCCTTCCTCCCCCAGCGCCTTCTTCTCGACCGCACTAACCTTGACTTCCTCCGCCTCGTCCTGCAACTCCTTCCCGTGACTGCGCGGCGTCGTGGCAGGCGTATCGATCGTCGCTTCTTCTCCATGAGCAGGCGTGACAGCCCTCTCCTTCTCTCTCCCGGCCTGCGCCTCCTTCCTCCGCTCCAGCACAGCCGCCTGCTGCTCAAAGGCCTTGGCCAACAACTCTGCCTGCACCTCCTCGCTCGCATCCGAAATAGCTGCTTCGATCGTCGCAGAAGCCTCGACGGAACTGGCGCCTGTCCCCGCCGTGGTATACGACTCGCTACCCCACTCAAAGTCAAAGTCGTCGCCGCGGAGCATGGCCTCGTGGAAGTCGTCTTCGGAAGTAGGCGAGTCGGAAGGCGGAGTGACGGCCGTTGCGAGGCCGGCGGAAGTCGTTGGCCGCGAGTCGGTCGCGGCCGGAGAGGGCGCGTCGTCCATGACCACGTCGGGAGGCGAGGGCGCGTGAGTGAAGTGGTGAGAGAAAATGTTGGGTACCGAGGCGGAGAGGTGCAGAGGCGTCGTGACGGGACGCGCAAAGGGGAACGAGGTGCCCGAACTGTGTGCAAGGGAGAGGATTTCAGGCGAGACGGCAGTGTGGGGAGCGAGAGAGGTGTCGATGTCGGGTGTGCGGGCAGTCGAGCCTGGAGTCGAGGCTGCGAGGAGAGACTGGGCGAGCAGGGCGGATGAAGAGGCGGAGGAAAAGGTGGACGAGCGGTACGGAAGAGACGAAGTCGAGTATGCGTCATCATCGTCGTCGTCGTCGTCAATCACGTTCGACTCGACGCTCCCTGCCCGACTGAGGCCATCGCTCCCTGCCCGCCGCACCTTCTTCTTGTTCTTCCGCCGCCACTCGGCCGCCTCGCCCGTGTGCCCATCCGAGTCGTCGACCTCGTCGAGACTCGTCAGACGCAGCTTGAGCTTGGGAATGCCGCTTCGGACGGGAGCCGACGACGGTCCGCCAAAGGACTGCGAGCGACGGTGACCTCCCCCTCCTCCCGGCGGTCCAGCCAATGCGCCCGTGGGAACCCGCGGTGCAGCAGGAATCGCGACAGGCGTCGAACTTCCCGACCCGAGGGGACTCGGACCGTGACCAGGCGTAGCGGGCGAACCCATCGCAGCCATCATCGCACTCGACGCGCGACGCTTCCGCTTCCCCCGTCCCATACCCTCCTCGTCTCCGCCCATCGCGTCCGCCTCGTCTTGAGGGGTGTTGAAGAGCGTCGAGCTGAGTGCCAGAGCGGGAGGGAGGGGCGCAGGGTTGTGCTGGAGCGGGACGAGGCCGCGAACGTACAAGCCGTCCTTATCGCTCGGAGCCAGTCCCGCCTCGCGCCTACACCGCACGAAAGGGTCGTCTGCACCAACGCCTGGTCCAAACACCTGTGGGTTGAGGTACCACAGCGTGCCGCGTTTGACGGCCGGTCGTTGTTCGGCGTGAAGACCGACCGCGCGCACTTCTTCGGCCGTGAGGGCGCCGACGAGTTCGAATGGGACGAGGAGAGGGGTATAGGGCGGTTGGGCGGCTGCTGCGCGGGAGACGTGAGAGCGGATGCAGGTCGAGACGTGGGCAAAGGGAGTCGTCCCACTGCGGGAGGAAGAGGCCGTGTTAGCATGCGGGGAGTACGAAAGGAGCGCACGAACGTACGCATTTTTCAGCCAGTTGCGCTCGAGCATGACCTCTGCGACCTCCTTGGGGCATAGCGCGCGGTTCTCGAACGCGTGAAGGACCGCGCAGGTCGCCATTAGAAGCTTGTCCTCGCGGTCCTCCTTCCTGACCTTGCCCTCCATCTCGTCCGTCGGGAAAGCCAGCTGGTCCGGGATGAACTGGCGGGGATGTCGGCGGTCGGACGAGGACGTGTCGGGCACGTAGGAATCAACGAGCGGGAAGGCGGGGATGCGGGAAAGGGGCGGCCGCATCGACGCGGGACGGTAGCCGGGCGGCGCGTTGTCGGGCATGGTCAATGACGGTGCTGCTGGTACTGGCGCAGGCTTGACCGTCTCGACTGGCGCGGTTGGGAGGTCGGGAAGGACGAGCGGAGGGGGTGACTGCGACGTCGAGGCGATGACGGCAGCCCCCGCTGGTCGGCGCGACTGGGCGAAGCGGGTGTTGTGTGGCTCTGCGGCACCCTGCTTGGGCGACGACTGGGCCGACGGGGACCCTTGCGGCGGCGGAGTCGCCTTGGTCCTCGTCCGCGAAGGAAGCGACTTGACGAGGCTACCCGCCCGCCTGCGCGTGTTGTGCACGAACTGCTGTTGATCCTGCACGTCCCCTTGCACCGTCTGCACCTGCGCCTGAGCGCCCCTCGTCGACCGTGCCATCGCAGCTCCTTCGCCTCGACCACTCAGCGATCCGGCGGCAATCGTCCTGCCGCTCGACCGTGTCGTCGATGGGCGATGTCTGTCTCGCTGAAGTTGCTCTGCTCGAGCAGCCCTTTGCAGCATTCACAGGCTGCGCGCGAGAGAAGTTCGCCCTTGAACGCCGCGAGGGCTCGAGTGCTCGCCGAGCTCTACCCTAACGCCTCGCCTCGTTCCGGTGGCTGGGTGTGGGCGCGTGGCGGTAGGAGAAAAGAGATTGGAAGCGATCGAGCAAACCGATCTCGTCGCAGGGAGGGTGCACACAGCGAGGCGGTGCGTCGAGGAGGGCGAAAGTCGACGAGAGCAAAGTCGAGCGAGCGGGACATCCGAACGAGCCGAGACCAGGAACGAGCCCTTGCGAACCAGACCGACTGGCATAATCACGGGTTGTATTCCCCTTGCTATTGTGGCACCTGGCGAGAGCGCGGGAGAAGCAGGAGAAAACAGATCCGCGCGGGCGGATGGAAACTCGCGCTCACTCGAGAGGCGAAACGGATAACTAGTGTAACACAGAGCGAGGACAGGTTGTCACCAAGGCGCGGTGCACAGAACAGCGGTCAAGAACGGCGAATCGAGGGCAAGGCAGCGTGAAGACGGAAAGCGAGTGCGAGGGTCCGTGGCAGGCGAGACGAGGCGGAGGCGCGAGGTGCCGTTCGACGGCGATGACGGGGATGGTCGGCGTGCGAAGCGGTTTACTCGTTGCCCTGCGTGAGCGGTAAACGTGTCAGTGACTGAAGAAGGAGGAGCGCAGGGACTGAACGCACAAAGCCCATCGTCTCCTCGATCGCAATGGTCAACTTCTTCTCGAGCCTGCCCGAGTCAACCGGTGTCAGCCACTTCGTCTCGCGTTCAACGAGCTCACTAACGCACGTCTCGTAGTCGGGATAGGGCGGCAAGTCGAGGCGGTTGAAACACGTGTGAGATTTGGGAAGTTGGGTAATCTCGCCCGATTTCTCGAGCGTAAAGCGGCGCGGACCTGCGACCACTCTCGTCAGCGCACGCTACACGTTGCGTACGAGCAACAAGCGGCGCACCGTCGGAACCCTGCAGATCCTTGAATCCGTTGACCGGGATACGACTCGTTCCTGTCGCGAATTGCAACAACCTCGACTTCTTCTCTGTGGGCCAGGATTTGACGGCCTGTACACGCGCCAGAGTCGAACGAGCGTCAGTAAGCGAGAAACGAGACCGAGGAGAAAGAGGAGAGGAAGGGGCGGGACTCGCCTTCCAGAACCACTGCACGACCTCGTCGCTCTGCGTAAAGCCACGGTAGTCGGTATGCTTGACCCAGTCATCGACGTCAATCCTGCGAAGACGTGGAAATGGTCAGCGAAAGGGTCGGAGGAGAGCCGGAGCGAGGAGGAACTCACTCGCTCATTCCGCCGATCAAGAGCTGCGGAGTCGCGATAACGTCGTCAGCAACGCTTTCTTGCGACCGATACAGCGACTACGCACCTCAAGCTCGCGCTCGTCAAACACGTTGATGAGTTCTTGCGGGATGAGCTCGTTGAAGCCGCTCAGGAACGCCGAGAACTGATCCTTCACGCGACCCTGGATGCGCCACTCGACAATGAGCTGCACATACTCCTTCTTGTTTTCGTTCGTCACCGCGATGTCGCGCCCGCCTGTCTTGAGGTCGATCGTGACCGTCTCGCCGAAGCGGTCGTCCTCCGCCGAAAAGGTGTTCTCGATGACGTCTGTGATATCGTTCTCGCTGCGTGGCGCATCACGTCAACAAACTATGACGCAGGAGAGAGTACACGGGAACGCACAGGATCCAGGTAAGCGAGCGGAACATCTCGGCATCGACGGATTCCATGTCGGCGAGCGTGATCTTTTTCTTGAGGATCATCTTGTACAGCGCCGTGATGAAGTAGGCGTCAAGGAACCGTCGATGAAAGACGGCGAGCGCGAGAACGCGTCCGATGAACTTGAAGTAGTTGAGGTGCTCCGGGTTGACCGACGAGTTGGGGTTGATCTGAAGCGTGTAGTTGTCGTGCGCCGAGTACTCGAAGAGACAGTAGAACGGGTTGAACATCTCGTGCGACAAGAGGAAGAAGAACTCGCGCGACAGGCCGCCGTAGTCGAGGCCGTCCTCGCCGTCGAACTTGATCATCAGGCGCTTCTTGAGGTCGTTCGGCGTCTGGCGCATGATCTCGGCGTACGAGTCCTCGAAGATGTGCGTGCGGCGAACCTTGACGTGACACTGGCCGGGCGAGGGCCGCAAAGCCGGTTGCGAGCGAAAGTAGATGAGCTTGCGGCGGAAGTCGCGCTTGTACTGCGGGACGTTCTGGTCGAGCGACGACGGCAAACGCGGGTCGTCCCACGTGGTCGTCTTCGTGTTGTGATCGACAAAGTAGACGCGGGCCGTGCTCGTCAGGCGCATCTCCCAGCCCGAAGGGAGCGGGCCGAGCTGCGACACCGACTGCGGCTGGACTGTCAAGTTGTTGCCGTTCGGGCCCATGACGCGCAAGAGCTGCTGCCGCCGCGGGTCGACCCAAGTCGTCGTGCGCGTGTTATGGTCGACAAAGTACGGGCGACCCTCGGGCGTGAAACGCTGCTCCCAACCAGCGGGCAGCGGTCCCGACCCGACAGTCGTCGCCGAGCTGGCGTGACCCCCCGCAGCTGCAGCAGTCGCAGAGGTAGGCGTCGAAGGCTGAGCAGGCGTCGCGCTCTGCGAGTCGCCTGTTCCCAAGAACTCGTCCGCCGTGGTACGTCCACCTGCGCGTGCCGCACTGCTCGCCTGCGATCCCGTGGCCGCTGACGTCGCTCCATTTGGCCTCGCACCCGTAGACTGGTCGCGGTTCGGACGAGTCCAGGTCGTCGTGCGCGTGGTATGGTCGACATAGTAGGTCCTGCCGAGGTGGTCGACGCGGCGCTCCCAGCCGGGCGGCAGAGGACCGTACTGGTCCTCGCGCGAGTTGAACTCGCGAGTTGTCGAGCCGGAGGCGGGAGGGGCTGCCGAAGGCGTGGTGACGGCAGCACTTGCGGAGGGAGCGGGCGTGGCAGTCGAGGCGGATGACGCGGCGTCGGGACGGGGCGAAGCGGGAGCAGCAATGGCGGCCGCAGCAGGCGTACCAGACGTCGAAGGGGCAGGCGAAGGAGCAGACGAGCCGCTCGCGGATGCGGTCTGGCCAGTGCTGGAGCTGCCGAGAGGTGCGGTAGTCGCGGCGCGGGCGCTACCGTTCAAGTTGGTCGTGACGTGCACGATGAGCTTGCCGTGGACGACGAGTTGGTCGTTCGAGCGCTTCAGGTCACGTGTGAACGTCTCCTCGCCGCCGAGGTCGAGGTCGACGGCCTGCGCAATGGGGATATTGATGACGCCGAGGAAACCCTGGTCCTTCTTCTTGAACTTCTTCTGGTCAAAGATCTGGACCGTGAGGACGCTCGAGTCCTTGACATCGACGTCGAACGACTCATTCCAGTCTGCGGGCGTGCGAAGAAGAGGTCAGCACAGCCCCGTCCTCGCGCAAATGTATTTCCGTCGACGACGCACAGGGGTTGAGCGTTTTCTGCGAGGGTAGCGGGGTCAGCTTGCGCCTGGCAGTGGTAGCAAGAGCAAGCGCACTTTGATTGCAGACGTAGTCATCGTCTGCTCGCCATCGACAGTCATCACCGCGAACGGGTCCGGAAGGCGGAAGACATCCCGCTTCGCGAGCGAGTCTGCCGCTACGACTGTTCGTTCCGGAGTACACGGAGCACACGAAGCAGTCAGCCCGCTGTATGAAAGTGCTCGCAGAGCTCGAGCGAGGCGTTGTGTAACCAGCCTCGAGGAGAGGGTCGGTCGGTCGGCCTCGCTCTGCTGCGACAACGGGAGCGGGAGGTACGTACTGGTGACGCGGATCTTGCGCTTCCTGTTGGGATCGGGAGCGGCAGCACCGGACGACATCAGAGCAAGCGCGTCGACTACGAGTGGCCGGCGGGAGTCGTGCGAAGAGGCGATGGGGGCAGGTGCACGGCTCGACCGGACTGGCCTGCGTCGGGTGAGAGTGGTGTCTGCGGAGTGTCTGGCTGCAGCTGGTGCAGTCGCAAGGTCTTCGGCGCGAGCGTGTCAAGCTTTGTTGAGGTGAGCGAGCGTGGATGGGCCAGGCTGCGCAAGCAAGTTGGCGAGGTCAAGCTCACAGAGCGCTTCCGTGGGTAGGGAATGCTTGCAACTAGTCTTTGATAGCATCAAGAGTATTACCAGGACCGCCCGAAGACAGATTGGGAGCAGTTGAGGGCGATGACACTCTCGCCTCACGAACGAGTCAAGAACCGACCCTATGGCAAACTGGCGAAAATGCTCCATTAATCACTCCCCGTGTACCCGTCGTACTCAGTAAAGGACGTGTGACCCGTCTGCTCGGCATGTTGGCGAGCCTCCTTCTCCCCCTTGAGCGCCTCGCGGCAGACTCCGCATCGCAGCCTGCGCACAACCCAAAGATTAGCACAGCCCGAGCGGCAGAGGAAAGGCGCGAACGCACGCAAAGGTCGCCGTGTCGGTGTAGGCGTGCTGAGCCCGCAGCTGTGCGACGAGTTCAGATGCGGCCGAGAGCAAGTGTTCTTCGGTTCGAGAGAATACGGTCGTGTCAAAGTCTATGTTAGGAGGCGGGAACGATGTTGAAGCTTCGGGCGGGGCGAACGAGAACGTCAAGGCGTCGTAGTCTGCGGGCGATTCCGAGGTTGGTCAGTCTGGCGAACGCTGCGGGAGCGTGAGAGGGGAACTCACGGATGCCAGAATAGACGAGCATGACAAAGTTGTCATAGCCCGCGTCTTGGCCGAACCGGTCAACTCGTCCGGTCTGTACGTCTATGCTGCAGATCTCTGTCGAGAAGTGCTTGGCGAAGATGGCGAGCTCGATGGCGCCACCCCATGAAGTTGGCTTCAGGATCGTGGCGACATACTCTTCAGGTGTTCGTCTGTCGGGAGGTGCGTGAAATGCTGCCCTTCGACGAGGGAAGGGAAGGACGCACCCGAGCATCGCTTCCGAATAGGTCTCCGGGTTCGCCTGAATATGGCCGGCCACGACGCGCCTCAAAGCCGTGGCCGTCTCCGCCTCTCCAGGATTCAACACCAGCCCCACGGCGCGGAAGAGGCAGGAGTTGTCGTCTGGAATGACCCGCAGACACAGGAAGCCTCCGCCAGTCTCGACGTACTGCCCGCCCGATCCGGCAGCCTGTGGTTTGGGCGGTGCGATTGGTTGTTGAGCTCGAGTTGGCGCGGGGGAAGGTACGACGAAGGAGGAAACGGCGCGAGGTTGGGAGGAGGAAGCGGTGAATGAAGAGGTCGAGGCGGCTGGCTCGGCTGATCCTTCCGAAACGACGAAGGCTTCGCCGCTGGTGATGCCGAGGGACTTCAAGGTGGATTCTGAAGGTGTGTTGGGATCGAGGAGCTTCGGGGGATAGCCGTGGCGTACTGTAAAGGAGGCAAGACAGGGTCGACGAGGCAAAGGTCGTTTGTCAGCTGGCGCAGAGGCTGACGAGAGGCTGTTCACGCACGCTCTTGCCTCGCAGGCGGTATAGCCATCGTCTCCTCTACCTTTGACCGCAGCCTAGCGAGTGTGGCGTTGTCGTCGAACGTCGCGACTGCCTGACCTTGGGGTCCTCTGTACAGCGGGTCGAGCGGCGTCAGCGGGCGATACGGCTTGATAGGTCGCCCTGTCTACTCGCCTGATGCGTAATGTGAGCATCACTTGTTCACAGTAAGCTGTTCAAACGGACCGTGCGAGTGGTGGAGAAGGTCAACCTGATGAGACGAGGTCAACCCTCGACCACGCTCCGCTTCACGCTTACTGGCTCGAACACGGCGCGCACATGCCTCCCAAGAAGAAGGCTGGCGCGGCTACGACCATCCACGCCGACCTCGTCGCCGCGTTCGACGAGACCAAGTCCACCGCCTCCCTCCGACCCGACCGCCTGTCGAGCGACCTTCTCGCGCGCGCGTACGGCCTGGCAGGGCCTAGGGACGGGCAGAACCCGGTCAAGCAGCTCCACAAGGCGTGTCCGCCCCGCTGGACTGAGGAGGCCGAGCAGGAACGCGTGAAGAAAGAGGAGGTCAAGGAGGGTCCCGAGGTGATTGTGCTTGATGGGACGGACGACGAGGGCAAGAGGACGAGTGGAGGAGATAAGAAGGGCAAGGGAAAGGCGAAGGCGGGTTCAGGAGAGGTGAAGGAGAAGCCTTGCTCGCCCGAGAACTGCGGCAACAATCCGCGCTGCCTCAACTGGCTTGGCCAAGACACATGGGAGAACTCGGGTGAGTCTGCAGTACTTCCTGAGGATGATTAGGCACCGCTGACGGCCGTGCTCGAGCAGATAAGGCGCTCAAAGACTTTCGCAAGGCGGCAGGACTGCCTGCGGATCCTTCGAATGACCGTGATCCCGACGTTCCTGTCGGCTTGAAGGTGCATTCCCATCCTGTTCGTCGATTTCCGTATGCTGCTGATGTGCTGGACTCGTAGAACCTGGGAGCGACATGCTACGCCAACTCGTTCCTCCAGGTCCGTTCTCTCTTCCATCTTCCCGGCAACCCGCCGCTGATCTCGCTCGCTCAGGTCTGGTTCCGCGACACGAAATTCCGAGAAGGCGTGTATTCCGTGCTCCCGCCAGCAAACGGCATTGTTGAGGTGCGTCTCATGTTTCCATCTCGCCTCGTCCCGTCCGCTCATCCCGCCACTGTACAGAGCTCGCCCGTCTTCCAGCTCCAAGTCCTCTTCACCTTCCTCCAGACGTCCAAGCAAGCCGTCTACGACCCCGACCCGCTCGTCGAGTCGCTCAAGATCAAGAAGACGGAACAGCAGGACGCGCAAGAATTTTCCAAGTTGTTCCTCAACCTCCTCGATATGCAGTTCCAGAAGCAAGCGAAAAGGGTGCAGGCTGAGGGCGGGAGCACGAAGATCGGTCAACTCGTCGATGAGCAGGTGCGCGACGTCTCGTTCTGGACAGCCTCAAGCGGTAGCTGACAAGGCTCAACGGACAGTTCGGTGGTCGCATCACGTACGGCACGCAGTGCTTGAGCTGCAAGAGCAAGTCGGCGCATCCCTCGACGTTCTTTGAGCTCGAAGTCAACCTTACGGTGCGTCCGCGTCGATCTCGCTGGTTCGCCACGGTCTTGTGCTGACGCGCTTTGTTCAAGCAGAAGAACTGCAAGCTTGAAGACCGCATCAAGGCTTCGCTCGAGTCGGAAAAGCTGGAAGGAGACAACCAGTGCGTCTCCCAATCAGCCGGTCGAGCTTCGAGATCCTGACGTTCCGCTCGTGCAGGTACTTCTGCGAAACCTGCGGCAAGAAGCGAGATGCGATGCGCTATACCGAGCTCGCCGAACTGCCGCCCGTACGTTCGCAACCTCCCCGTCTCGCTCTTCCCGTGTCATTCACTCCCATTTCGCAGGTCCTGCACGTCTCGCTCCTCCGCTTCGTCTGGGACATGGTGACGGGCGAGCGAAGCAAGTCGCAGCACGCCATGACCTACCCGCTGCAGATCGACATGGGCCAGTTCCTCTCGCCAGAGGCGCACGGCAACAAGCACGAGTTATGGTATGACCTCAAAGGCGTCTTGATGCACAAGGGCGTGAGCGCGCATCACGGTCATTACGTTGCGCAGGTCTACGACGAGAGGTGCGTTCCCGCCCGCACCTTGACGACGAAAGGTCGCTGATGTTCCTGTCAAGAGCAGCCAAAGCAAGTGGTTCCTCTTCGACGACGAGACCGTCACGCCGATCGACGACCTCAACAGTCCGACGACGTACGACGAAGACGAGGCGCCGGTCTCGTCGAAGAAGCGGCCGTCTAAGGGCTTCACTCGCGACGAGCGCGGCAACATGTGCGTCGTCGAGCTTACCATCACCGGGCTGGAGAGTTCGCTGACCCGCCTCATATTTCGCAGCCTTCCGAAGTCGAAAGATGCCTGTACGTCTCGCTTTCCGCCCTCGTGGACGAGTGCTGACTCCGGCCCTTCGCAGACATGCTCGTCTACACGCGTCGCTGCGACCCCTCCGACCCTTCCGCTGCCGCCGAACCTGCTCCGCCCTCGCTCGCGCAGTTAACGGTGGAGAATCTCGACAGGGCATACCACAAGGAGGTCGAGGGCTGGCTTGACAGGTGCGCCTATGTACGTGCTCCACGATTACGTGAGCTGATGTGTCCGCAACCGCAGGTCGAAGGAGATTGAGCGGTCGTTCGAGAAGATGCGGGATGTCAAGCGCTCCATCTACCGCATTTGGGACGTCATCGAGGATGATGTGAGCCGCCCCTTGTTTGTACGTGGCGAGATGCTGCTGACTGTGATTATGACGCAGGAGGAGGCGTTCCTCGTCGACAAGCATGAGCTGAGGCGTTGGGTTGAAGAAGGCATCAAGAAGCCTGGCAAAGGGAAGGAGAAGGCTACCGACGCGGATGAGAAGGGCGAGAATGCCATCATCGTCGAGGAAGAAGGGCAAAAAGAGGCTTCCTCGGCGGCGCCAAAGGGCGACAGCGAGCAGAAGGATGAGAAGTTCGAGGACACCGACATGCCGAACGCCGACAAGTCTGGCTCTCGTTCCGCGACTTCCGAACCTCTAACGCCCCCTAAGAGTCCTCCGCCTGCTTCGACAAATGGCAAAGCGGCCGTACCCGACGAGCCGAAGACCGAGACGGGCGACGACGATCTGCCGCACCCTTCCGAACTCGCGCCTCACATGTCGCCTGCCGAGCCGATCAAGTTTCTGAGCAACGACCGTGTCGTCTGTGAGCACAGACTTGCCAGGCCGCAGAAGGCGGATCAGATGAAGCGTGTCTCGCAGGTGCGTTCGGTTGTCTCGTCGCCAAATGTTTGCGACTAATCAGCCGTGGGTGCATGCAGTACGCGGTCATGGCCTTGCGCGACATCGGTGTGACGATCAGCCTCGAGCTCCGGACGCCTAGCAGCTTCTGTCGCGAATGCGTTGGCGCCATTGCGGCAGGTGAGCGCTTCGCTTCGGTCTCAGCCGGTCACCTTCGCTGACACTCATGCTGCGCAGATATCGTCTACGCGAAGCAGCACTTGAAGGACATCGACGAGCTCAAGAAGACTGAGAACGCCGGACTTGAGCAAGACAAGACGGCTTGGATCTCGCGAGAGTGGTATAGGGGTGCGTCCGAGTCGGCTTCTCTCCCGTTGCGTGGTCCCTGAAGACTGTCTTTCTGTGCAGACTGGATCAAGAACAAGCCGAAGATGCACGTTGCTGGCACAACCGTCGACCCTTCGCCGAACGACAAGCCTTTCATCGACGACGTCCTGTGCGAACACGGCAAGCGGCAGCCGAATACCTCGAAACGCAAGGACATCGGCAAGGAGGTACGCCGTGACCGATATTGACTGCAGGCTCTCGCGCCTAACAGCCGCTTCTGCAGGCGATCAAGTTTCTCCGCAAGGTCTTCTCGGGCTTCGAGCCCATCGTCAATCCGGACTCCTGCGAGATCTGCGAGGGTCAGCATGAGCAGGTCGAGCAAGAAGACCAGGAAGCGCGGGGGCGCGCTAGTCTTGTCAAGGTGCGTGATGCTCGTCTGGGTTGCATGCGTCTTCTCCGCTGAGCGTCGTTCTCGCTCGGCAGAAACACATCAAGTCATTCGAAGACCAGACTCGCCTCACAGGCACAAGGTTGGCAATCAGCTCGGACGACACCGCCCATTTCGTCGTCCCTCGAAGTGCGTTGCCCTCCTCTCGAGCGGAGACGTAGCTCGGTGAAACGCTGACGGACGACCTGCAGCGTACATGGTCAAGCTCATGAAGTGGCAGAAGCTCAGGACTCCCACGGCAGCAGGTCAACCAGGGAATCTCGACAACTCGCAGTTCATTTGCAAGCACGGCGACCTCTGCCTCGATCTCGACGCAGAAATCGAGAACCCGCGTAAGATCGACATCGCAACCGAGCAAGAGTGGCGTTTCCTCGCCAATTAGTGCGTCTTGTGTGGTCTTTCCTCGAGAGACTGCGTTGACGTTTCTGCCGCCTACAGCTACAACGCCGATCCCGCCATCACCATCTGGCAAGAGGCAGGCCTTCAACATCCATCGTCAAACCCTCGGGTCTGCGAAGAATGCCTGGCCGACGAGTGCGTCGGTTGAGCGAAAGCCCAGCAAGTTGCGCTCGAACTGACTTGCCTGCGCGTGCAGGAAGCGGAACTTCGAGGTAGGCGAACTCAAGGTCCGCTCCTTGTCAGCGAGCGACTTTGACGAGAACAATGATCGCAAGATTGGTGCGTTGCGCGCTCCTTTCGACTGCTCAGCCGAAGCGGTACTGACGATTTCGGCGGCAGAGCCTGAAGGTTCGCCCGAAGTGGAACGTTCTGAGCCAGCAGGCTCGATCAGGCAGTACGGCCAACGTGCGTCAACTCGCATTAAGTACAAGTCGAATCACCCGAACTGGAGCAAGCCGCTCAAAACGATCAACTTCGAGAACGGAGACCAAGTCAAGGATCTGAAGAGCAGGGTGTGTACCGCTGCGGGGATTCGTCGTTCGTTGCTCTGTACTGAAGTGAGCCGTCGCAGATCGAGGTTGAGCTCAAGTATCCATTCGTCACCCAGCGTCTCTTCTTCAAGGCGCAGGAGCTTGAAGACGCGTCGGCAACTGTCGAAGAGCTGGGCATCTTCAACGGCGACACGATCGAGGTGTACGCCGTCGGCATGGATGGAGACTACGATCCGAGCGCCTTTGAGGACAAGCCGACGAAGCGCAAGGGCAAGCGCGCTCGCGAGGAGGGGTTCACCGGGACGGGCCTCTTCGGCTTTGACGAACAGCAAGGCAGCGAGGATGTCTCGCGAAGTGGCGCCGGCGGATCGAGCGAGGCGGCGGAAGGCGGAGAAGTTGAGGTGAGCGGGCGGGAGAAGCGCGCCAAGAAGGTCGCCCCGCCGTCGACAGCTGCGCCGAATGGCGACTTCGAGGACGTCGACATGGACGACCAGATCCCCTGCCCGGGTTGCACCTTCCTCAACAACGCGGCGCTATCGAACTGCGAGATGTGCGACTCTGAACTCAAGGGGTGAAGGGGGTAGCATAAGGCTTCGCTGTGGTTCTGCTCTTTACGTACTGTTGTGTGCCTTCTTCGCACCGCATCTTCGCACCGCATCTTCGCACCGCCTCTTTCGCATACATCGCATTGCAGTACCGGTTCACTCGTTTCTGTCTGCGCAATGAGATCGTAAGAGAGTTGGAAATTCGTGCCCTCCATTGGCAGGAAGCGAGTACGAGGGAGAGCATCCAACGCTACACTACACGCGAGAAAGGGAAGACAAGCAGAAAGGGAATAAGCGAAGGATGCTGGACCTTTTAGGTCGAGGTGTTGCTCAGCTCTTCCTCGAGCGACTTCGGCAGCTTGACAATCTCGAGCTCCTTAAGCGCACGAAGGAGCGCTTCGTCGCCGCTCTGCCCGACGGCGAGTATCACTGAAGGGATTTCCTGCTGACACCAGGAGCGGAAAAGGAACGCACCACGAATTCGAGCGCTCCGAGTAACGCCAGCAATGCCTTGGCGAGCATTTCGTCCGACATGAAGGGCGTATTCGACGCCGTGCGGAGGACTTCCTGGAGCTTGATCTGCCTCGCAATGGGCGCGAGGACCTCGACGGAGAAATTGATCGCAATCGCCTTGTTGTACTGCTCGCCAATGTGGAAGCCGGACGAGAGGAAGAGCGCCTTGGCCGCGACCGCCTTTCCGCACTGCAGCGAGAGAAAGTGTCAATTTTGCGATTCTCCGGCCGCGAGGAAGAAGTTGGACGGACCGCCTGGCCAACCCTCACAAGTTCCGTGTTGTTGCGAGTCGCCGAGAGAGTGCTGTGCGTGATGGCCGTGACGCCGAGCTCCTTGGCATCCTTCGAGTCGAAGGCGAGAGAAGGAGCCTGTCCGCGGTTCTTGAAGGCCAGCGCGAACGAGAGGGTGCGAATGGAAGCAACTCACCCTCTGCCTGAGCTCCTCCAGCTTCTCTTCTGTGTTGACGAAGACGCTCTGGTACCTCGAAAGCGACGCTGAAAAGGCGACAGCTCGTGCGGCAAGCGAGGCGGTCGTCGGGGGTGAAGAGGATGGACTCGACATTGTGGACGGGCCTTTCGCGCGGCTTCGGGGGCGCTGAAGTCAAGCGCTCAGGATGGGGGACCTTGTCGCTGCTGCTTTCTATCTGTGCTTCGACGAGGGTAGCGAAGAGGCGGAGGGCTGGGAGCGGGTTGACCTTCCCAAGCAGCTTACTCACCGGACGGGCTTCAGGCGCAGAGTCCAATCACAGATGCAAGAGGAAGGCAATTCTATGATGACAGCAAATCCTACGCACCATTGAACCACCCCCTACGCTCCCCACGGCAAGGCAAACTCAACCTTGTGCCCGTTTTCACGCGGAGGCTGCCCCTCGCGCATCTCCTGCTGTCCGTCAGCGCCCGCGCCTGCGCGCGCACCCTCGCCAAGCTGTCTCTCGACGTCATTGACCGCCTCCTCTCGCGTCGCCGCAATTACGCCGCCCTCAGTCTTGCCAACAGTGATAGGCGTGGGCATCCCTCCATTCGCTGCATTCTCGCCTCCGCGAATCGTGTGCGCATCGTCAAAGCTCGTCCGACGACTGACTACGCGACTACCGCTCGCTGGGGTGCCGGCCGCGGGCGTACCGACATTCGCGGGGGTGAGTATGTCGGGCACATTCGAGGTCGAGGTGTCGCTGCCGCGGAACCAGCGGGTAAGGAGGTTTCCTCGACGACTGGCGTAACTCATGGTCGATTTGGTACGCTTGATGGCCAGCGGAGCGGCCTTGGTGGCCGGGATCGTGATACCCTGCGGCAAGCGATCGGTCAGCCCGACTAGACTCTGGAGAACGAGGCTAGAGGAGCGCGACTCACGTGCACGATGGTAGACGCCATAGCCATGAAGATAACGATAGGGAAGACGCTCTGCCGGACGGCAATGCGGTCCTCCGGCATGTTCTCGCGCGCGAGGATAGCGTAGTAGATGGCCGATACGCCGATCGGGCCGAACCTACGTGCGAGGTGGTCAGTGAGGAAGCACATGAGGGGGCGGAGGAAGACGCACCAGCCGGTGAAGAGGCCTTCCGAGAATCCGTCGAGAGCGGGGATGAAGCGGTAGAGGGCCAACATGGCTGGAAGGCGTCGGAAAATGAGGATGCAGATCGCAAAGACGACGAGTCGCCATGGCGAAATGAATTCGGACGTAAACTCGGACCCTGCGGAAGGAAACAGCGCATGAGGAGATTTCTCAAAGATGGAGGCGAGAAGACCGCACATGGCATGACCGCACCGACGTAGATAAAAATGGCCGTGTCAAGCAAGCTGTCAATCACTGCGAACGTTGGACAGTCAGGGAGGGTTCGCAGAAAGAATGAGACGAAGCGGTAACGAACCGTCCTGAAAGGTGTCCTCCTCGCTCGCCTCGATGCGGTAGAAGTCTCGCCAGGTGAGACTGTTGCCGGCGATGAAGCAGGCGAGAACGTCGTCGCTGCCGAGAACGCCGACAACTGCGCGACCGAGATGAACGAAGGTCAGCGATGCGTAAAGGAGGACTCGCCAGCGCGACTCACCTCCGAGCGTGAAGAGCGCAAGACCAACGCCGTACGCCAAGAACGACTCGTGGTCGATAAGCTGGCGGGTATGGGCGAACTTGAGCGTCTTGCGCGCGACGTAGCCGATCAAGGCGCCAATAACGCAGCTCATGAGGATCTGGTAGATCCAGGTCGTGACGATCCAGTGCTGGAGGGACTCGTTGATTGAGCGTCCGTGCGAGGTGCGCTGCATGAGGAAGATGGCGAGGAAGAGAAAGGGGTACCTGCGATTATGACGGGCGAAGTCAGCGACGATCCAAGTTGGGGACGGGCGAACGCCTCACCCCAGGCCATCGTTCGCGCCGCTCTCGGCAGAAATGATGTCCTTGACCGCCTTGGGGACATGCTTCTCGGCGTAACGCCCCTTGACGATCGTGTTGGCGAGGATAGGGTCGGTTGGTGTGATGCAAGCCGAGATGGCGAGCGCCTCGAGGAAGGTGAGGCCCTTGAAGAGCAGGAGGATGAAGCCGGCCGAGATGAACCAGGCGATGGTCATGATCGGGAGGAGGAGCATCGTGAGAGACCAGGCTTCGCGGCGGAGGTAGGCGCCTGGCAGGTCGATGCCGGCGAACATGACCTCTGCAGGTGTGTCTGTCAGCTTCATTCCGACTCGATGATCACGCTCGAACGCACGGATGCCGATGACCAGACGGGTGAGCTGGAAAGTCAAGTTGTACCTCGCCTCCTCATCAAAGTTGACCCACTGCCAGGGCGACACCCAGTTAAGGCCGATAGGACCGACGGCTATGTACGACCTCGAGTCAGCCACGGAAAGCAAGCGGACTGCTAGAGGGATGCGCACCTATTCCCACGCAAAGCGAGATGAGGGCGCTCGACATGAACAGCCGCGACTTGAGGAGGTACGAGAACTGGCCGATCGTAACCAGGTAGAACCCGAGGACGCATAGCGCCAGGGAACTGTTCCAACGGCACGAAAAAGCGATGATGAGCTCGTTGTCCGACCCGAAGGCAGTACTCAAAAGAGTGGACGCACAGGTGTGTGATCTCTGTGCGGACGAACGGCTCGAGGAGCTCGTGAGAGTCCTCGTGGATGAGACCGCTGCTCGTACTCATTCGCGCGAGCAGGCGAGCTGGTGTTATTCGTTGGTGATGAGCGAGGCCGTGACGAGAACGGTGCCGGGGGTGCGCATGCGTTGTATGGCGCGGGCGGTGTCACGATTCGAGGTCTTTGGCTTGTTGAATCCTCTGCAGTCGGTTTTGAGCGCGTCGAGCGAGCGCGAGGAGGACGCGGGACGAGCCAGACGGATGCGGACTCTCTCTCACACCGACGGCGAGCGAACAGCGCGATTCGAGCGATTCGAACGTGTGCAGGCCGACTTGACGACAGGTACTCCCGCTGTACGCATTCACACGCAACCGTAGGGACTTCAAGAGACGAGGCGGAATGAACCGCAGCGTTTCAGCCCTCCGGAACCCACCCTTCCCGCGTCGTCTCGTCTACCAACCCTCGCACAACAGCTTCCATCGTCCGCTTCTTCCCTGCCAGCTGCAGTGTCGCCGCCGTAAGAGTATGCAAGACGAGCTGGCGGACTGGAGGAACCGAGGCAGGAGGTGAGCGAGGACGAGCAGCAGGAACGCCAACTCGAAGCGCACCGTCTCGTCCATCGCCCGCCTGTTCGATGTACCGCACCAACAGCGACGCCTCCGCTCCTTCCGCCCTCTCTGAGAACCGCTCCGCGCGCAAATCATGGAACGCGACCTGCGCTACAATCCGCTTGTTGCGCTGATCCGCCTCGTCCTCCTCGTCTCGCGACGACTCGTTCGCATCATATCGCGATGTTGAGTGTCGCCATTCGATGACAATGCGGTCGCAGGGCTCAGAGGCGAAGATGCGAAAGTGGAGCAAGGGGTGGGCGGAAGCGTTGTAGGCGGTTCGAAGGTGGACGAGTTGTTCGCGGCGGGAGACAAAGGCGTTCAGGTAAGGCGTGAGGTGGGTGAGGAAGAGCTTCGAGATGGCATGCGTCAGCAAGTGGAACTATCAAGCTCAGCGAGGGCCGGGACCCACCTCTAGGTCTGGCTCGCCAGCAGGTCCCGCTCTCCGACCTCCTACATCCTCGTCTTCCAGCGGTACGCCGAGGTATCGCCGAGAGAGCTCGTCTGACGGTAGCCAGTGTGGTATCGTGTGGTGAGCGACGTAGATGGGGAGTTCGGATTCGACAGCCGGTTTGTCAAGATCCGGGAGGCGGCGGGCGAAGACGACGTAGTACGGCTCGTAGTAGCGTCCTGCGCAATACGGTTGAGCGCACAAGCATGAAGGGAAGTCGGAGAAACGCTCGCTCACCCTGGAAGAACGTCTCCAGCCGAACAGCCGTTCCCCTCCTTGCGTATTCATCTTGCGAGCCCCCCTCTCCCTCCTCACTCTCTCGCCCCTTCCCCTTCCCCTCAACTTTCCTCTTCTTTCTCTCGCGTCTGATCTCACTGATCTCCTCCTTCGCCCTGTTCCCCCTCGCAAGTTCAACAGGAAAACAGCTCCGCCCGACGAGCCTGTATGTCCGCGCGAGCTCGGTCGCTTCTTGGTTGGTTGTGGAGGTGCTTGAGAGAGCCGAGGTGGATTTGAAGATCGAGTCGTTGGAGGAGGTGGACGCCGAGGGGAAGGAAGGGAGTGAGGAGGAGGCTTTGAGGAAGGCGACGCGCCGGCGGAGCTCGTCAGCTGCGATTGCAGAGGCGTCAGAGGGACTTTCTGCGTCTGACAGCATCATACGCGCACCTTTGGCCCTCAGCGACTCGAGCGACTCCTCGCCTTCCGCCATTGTTGACCAAACGGAGCGAGGAGGGGACAGCGCGAGGGGGAAGAGACAGGGGCTAGCACGCGCGTCAGGCGAGCAGGAAGAGCAAGTTTGGCAGTCCAGCGACAGCGACGCAGCCTGTCGGGTGTCGTGACAGGCAGACCACCTTCTCCTCCTTCCGCGCCTTTGCCAAGTTTCGCGAGTTTGCGGTTCCGACGAGGCGGTGCTGGGTGATTACAGACTGAATACACTTGCAGCTGTATTCCACTTGAATAGCACCGCCTCACCGCTTGCCAACTCGGTCATTCCCTCGGCCTCGCCGCCTCGCTTGACCTCCTCGACGTTGCTCTCTTACACTCTTGTACTCCTTCTGTCGTTCAGCCACTGTCTCTAAGCTCACACCATGCGCACCTCGCTGCTCACCGCTGTCCTCGCTGTCGCCGCCCTTTCAGCTCCCGTTCTTGGCGCCGCTCAGCCCGCCGTACAGGAGCAGCATGTCGAGGAAAAGCGGCAGATCCTCTCGTGGGTCGTTTTCCCAGGCGAATCTACCAGTAAGACGCGGGAACAAGGCTCTGCGTGACCAAGCTGACCTCCTCAACCTCCTCGACCTCCTCGGGACCCCTCCTCGCAGGTTCCTCACCTCCATCGGCGGAGACATCACCAGCGCCGGAGGACAAGTCGCGACCGGAGCGACCTCTGTTTTCGGAGACGTTACGAGCGGCGCGGTCGGATTGGGACAGACTATCACGAGCGTCTTCCCTAGCGTCTACACGTCCGTCTCCGTGCCTCTCCATTCCTTTTGCTCTACCTCACTGACAAGATCCTTTGTCACATTCGCCGACCCCTCCACACCGACCTTATTCTCTCCTATCTCACTCAATTTGCCGCCAACCGCTACGTCCCTTTCTGCGATCTTTCCCTGTATATAGTGTTGTCACGAGTCGCGGCGGCAGCGTCTTTTCCGAGGTCACCAGTGGTGCCGTCACGGGCTACCAGTGCGTCCTCCTATCCCAACTGTTCACTGTGCGAAGTCAGGTTCTGACCTTCCTCTCCCCTCGCAGGTATGTGACCTCTGGTGCAGGCGGCGCCCTTTCGACCGTCACCTCCTTTGGTGGCGGCGCCTTCCAGACTGCAACCAGCGGCGCAGCAGGCGCTTTCTCGACGGCGACGAACGGTGCAGCCAGTGCGTTCTCGACGGCGACGGGCGCGGTGGGAGGCGCGGCTTCGTCGGCGACGAGCGGAGCTGCTGGCGCTGCGTGAGTCCCTCTCCCCGGCCGTGACCGCCCAGCCCAGCCTCTCTAGCGCTCGTCATTGCGCCTACCTTCTCATTCTCGCCTCGACTGCTTGTGTGCGAGAGCCTCCTGGTTCTTCGCCCCCCCGTCAGCCGAGGATCTTCGCACCGAGATTACAAGGACTGACCTTGCTTTCCTTCACATCTGCGCAATACAGCACGGGCAAGTCAAACCCGGCCTCGAAAATCTCGCCTTTCCACCCCGCAGCCTGGGCTTTCGCCGCCCTCGCCAGCGCCGCAGGCGGAGCGTTCGTCTTCGCCTAGCCAGTTTGGAACACCGACACTTCAATTCTAGCCTTCTGCCCGGCTCTCCGCGACTTGAGCCGCCCGCAAGGCTCGCTTCGATATCCACCTTATCCCCTCGCTCGCTTCTTCTGATTTCATCCATACCAGCGTCTTCTCATCGTAATGCATATTAGCCGGATCATTTCATCCGAGCAAGAGCTCGCGGTGCGGGCGGAGAGTCTCGCCGCAGTCTGCGTGCCCGCGAGGGAGACGGAAGAAGACTCTGTCGCGGAGATCCCGCTTCCACGAGGCGAAGGAGAATTGCATTTGCCCGCAAACCCTGCGCGCTCAACAAGGCAGGCCGGGCAGCTGCGGCCGACAGAGAGAAGTATCGTTCAACATGGAGTCCTTGACATTTGTGATCGAGCGTGGACAACCTCGCGCGGGCGCGCGGGCCTGGCTCGGTCTTCCTCGACGAGGAGAAAGGCTGGGCAGGCTGGCGTGCACGCTGGCTCCTCCGTGCGAGGACAGCGACCGCGTGTTGAGAAGGCGCGAGTCTGATGTCGCTCCTCCTCCTGCGTAGCGAGCGGCGTACCCCTGAAAAGCGGCCGGCGCCCGATACAATTCCCCTTGTTCTCCTCCCGCGCCATTGTTCGCGCCCGCCTGGTCTCGCAGGACAATGCCAGCCGTGCTTATCCTCGAGGCGGGTCGAGTGACAGAAGCGAAGAGCTCTGCCTCTCGCGCCAATTGTGCGCCGACGTCAACGCAGCCAACCCTCGTCAGACGGCATTCCCGAGCGCCCGCAAGTGACCTGCCGGACTCGCCGAGGAAAGCCAGAGAGAGTCTTCGCTCAACAACTAACACCCACAAAGCTGCTTCCACCGCGGCAGAGAGCGCAACGCGATTGAGCCCGGCTGGACGACGCAACACTTTCTGTCCCTGGCAGCGTGCGCGACCTCGACCCGCCCGCTTCAGCCGTGTGCCCCAGGACTTGAATTGTCGTTCAACTCGCCGACCCTTTCTTCGCCCGAGAACGGCTTCAGCGTGATCGTGCGCGACGCACAAAGGGTGACGGGACCACGACCAGCACCGTACACGCTTAATCCGCCCATCCTGCCGCCGCCGCCGTCACCCCTCGCCCTCCTCCTTTTCGCTCGTTCAACGCCTCGACGGCTCGCTCGCTAGCAGGCCGCAGGTGCCCACCAGCGATGCTCTCGTCCTCGCCACGGAACGACACGCTCGTACACAGGGCCGGCGCAGCGTTCAGCGGCGCTCCCCTCGTTGCCCCCTCGTCCCCGACGCTCGCCTACCACGATGGCGAAATCTCACCCTCGTTCGATGCGTCCTTTGCGAGCTCGATGTGCGTGAATCAGGCCAGAGCAGTCTACGGAGCGAACGAGCTGACCAGGGTCGTGTGAGCAGGTCCATCACCTCGGACGAGCAGGCCCACCCCTCGCCGCTCCCCGCACACCTTCGACCGCGGTCTCATGGCCGGGCCTCGTCTCCAGTCGATGCGATGGACATTTCACCCGTTCCAGCTCCTAGACAGCCGGTAGCCGGGCCGTCGTCGAGCGCGTCAAGGCAGAACCGTCTCCCGGCTCCTCGCCCACCACTCTTCCCTCGTCCGCACTCTCAGCCGACCATCCCTTCGTCTTCGGCGACCGCCTCGACAGAAGACCACCCCTTTCTGAAGAGCCTGTTCAAGCCCGGACGTTCTGCACCTCCAACGCAGACCTCCTTTACGCCCATTCTTCCGCTGTCAATCCCTCGCTCAACCTCGCCCGACTACTTCCAGGTCCCCGCCGTGGTCCCCGTCACCGCCGATCCACATGAATCGTCGTCTGTATCGAGCAGCCTTCCCGCCTTGCCGCACTTTGCGACGGTCCCGCCGTCACAGTCGGAGAAGCTCCGGCCGCCGTTCGCCAAGACCGCCTTCGAGTTCCGCGCGAGCGACAACGGCGTCGAGTCGGCTCCCGTAGATGCCTTCAGCGATGCCAAAGGCTCGATGCCGGCCCCGCGACGACTGTCCGGCGGCTCGCGATCACGCTGCGCCATCCCGAGCGGGTGGAGCAAATCGCAGCACCAGACTGCGCCTGCCAACAGCCTCGCGCCTCCACCGCCTCCAGCACCAGCGAAGCGCAAGTCTGATCCGGGCTTGCCGACGCTGCGGAGTGAGCTCGAGTCGTCGCCGTTCAGGATGGACGTTGACGGCGAATCGCCCGAACGTAAGCTCTCGTCGCCTATCGCCCTTCGCCCAGCCAGCCAGCCTCGCTCAGTCTCCGAGTCGCGCGCTCCCCAGTCCGTCTTTGGCGGAGTCGCACCCGGCTCGTCGTCGCCCAGCTCGGATGCAGACCGTTCCGGCGCAGACGACCGCCTCGCCGACATGTTCGGCTTCTCTCCCGGCGACAACCTCTCGCCTATACCGCAGTCTCGCAAGCGCTTCCTCGAGCTGGAGAACTCGCCGACGCCTGCCTCGCCTACTCCGACGGGGGGCGCTTCGCTCGGTGCCGTCGGCGGCCGTCGCGCTTTCGAGAAGGCTGCAAGTACGGCGTCGCTTCCAATGCGCGTGGCACGGAGGCAACGCTCCGCCATCGGCTTGAACGCCCGACCATCGCCGGCGAGTTTTGCCTCGCTCGGCCCGCCGCCAACGACCACGAACGAGAACGCCGCCTCGTTCAACAACAACAAGCGGCATGCGACGCAGGCTCAGGACGGCAAGCCTGCTCCTGTACCACTCCTGCGCGCCTCGCGGCGCTCCAACTCGGTCGCCGAGGCCTCCTTCCTCTGCGTCGCGCAGGTTGTCCAGACAGTCAGCACGAGCAGCGCGAGCGGCAACAACGGCCCGCTCTCGGCGCGCGACCCGAACGTGCCTGACGACTCGCCTCGCATGCTCGGTGCGCGTGCATCGCTTGCGACGATGGACGGCAGCGATTACTTTGGGACTGTTGGGCGCCGAGCAGGCGCGAGCGTCGACCTTGGCAAGTCAGTTGCGCTGAGTCCTGAGATGGGCAGCCCAATCGCTGGCTTCCGCAAGCAGGAGGCCAAGGGGAAGGTGCTGCCCTGTTTTGGCGTCAAGGAGGATGGTCTCATGCGCATCTTGCCCGAGACGGTGCGTCCGCCCGCTTCTTTCCCACGAGCGCCTCGACTGACTCGCTTCCTCCCGCAGCTCAACGACATGCAAAACGGTAAATACAGCGACGACATCAAAGAGTTCCTCATCATCGACTGCCGCTTCGACTACGAGTACGACGGTGGCCACATCGAAGGCGCGATCAACCTTTCGGAACTCGCCGACGTCGAGGCGCGCCTGCTCAACTCGCCGAACCCGCCGAAACCGAGCACGAGCGAGTGCGTCTCAAACGAGGGCAAGACGGTGCTCATCTTCCACTGCGAGTTCAGCGCCAAGCGCGCGCCGACGAGGTGAGCCTTCCGACTCTTTCGGCTTGTTCGAACTCATAGCTTACCCCGCCTCTCTTCCTCGACAGCGCCAAGCATTTGCGCAACCAGGACCGCCTGAAAAACATCGCCGCCTACCCGAACATCCACTACCCCGAGCTGTACATCCTGCAGGGCGGCTACGAGGCGTACTACAAGGCCTTCCCTGTGTGTTCGAGCGCCGCCTTGTACCCGTGGCTCGCCTAACACGTCTTGACGCTCACAGCAACGCTGCGTCGGTGGCTACGTCGTGATGGACCATCCCGAGCACGACGCCAAGCGCTCGCTCAACCTCAACAAGTTCCGCGACCAAAAGCGCCAGTTCAATCGCGCATCCTCCTTCACCTTCGGCCAGGCGCAGCATGCGTCGACTCTGCTCCGCGCCGCCGATGCCGCCGGCGCCATATCGTCGACTAGCGGATTTGCACGGTCTCGCCGGCCGCTCTCCTCCTCGGCTTTCACGTCGTCGCGCTCGTCGCTCGAACCCAGTGGCTTCCAGTTCCCTCACGGCTCGAAGAAGGCGTCGTCGTCGAGCACGACATGCCCCTCGGCCGCCGCCGTCGCTGCCTCGACCGCAACGCTCTCGATCACAGAGGAAGATCACGAGGGCGACTCGTCTTTCGGTACAAACGGATCGAGTCCTGGCGGTCCAGCGGGTGGCTCGCCGTGCCCGCCTTCGAGCAAGATGGGCGCGAGGCCATCACTCAAACTCGGCACGGGCGGAGCGATGCTCTACTCGCGAAGGATGGGCCTCGAGCGCGCCGCGACGGCGTCTATCCTCACCTTTGGCCAATGACGGCGCCCTCGCATCCGACGTCGTCGTCCGACAGACACCTTTCGCGAGATTGTCGTCCCTCGCTCTCGCGTCTACAGCTTGCTCTTCCTCGTCTTCCGGTGACCGTATACGCATCTTACCAACATGTGCATATTCCTCAGCTCTTTCCAGCATCCAGCGTCTTTCCGTATCAGACTGTCCCTCTCTTGCCGTTCCTTTCGTTCCCCCTTCGTCCGTCCCTCGTTGTTTGTCAGTCTTTCTTTCGTCTCGCATCGCCGTTCTCATTCCGTCTTGCTTCCTCTCACACTCCCTTGCATTCACACTCACCTACTGCGGCCCCAGCCTGTCCGAGCGAGATGGAGAGATGTCCGATTTGGCGAAGTCGCGAGCTGTTCGCCGAAGCAGGTCGCTCGATCTCCGCCCACGCACTCTTGCTCAGTCTTTGCTGCTTACAGGCGTGCCAGTAACCTCCGTCGGCCACCGTCGCAACTTCCGCCACTCCCGAACCGTTTGCGCACCCGCCTCACCCCCGCCACTTTCACCGATCAATAGCCTCTCTCGGCGGATCCAGCGCTTTAGGCGAGCGACAGACACCCCAAGTCGATTCGGGGTGCACACAGACGCGATCTTCCTGCATGTTCAACTCGTCGGCGCCGTACGCGGCCTTCGCACCGCACTTCCCATCGCCTCTCCCCTCGAGCCACCTCCCCGTCTATCTCGCCGCACGAGACGAGGTCGTGCCCGGTTTCTCCGACAAGACGCTCTCGATCATTGCGCCAGTCGTCACCTACTGGGCGTTCTCCCTCTTCTTCACACTCGTCGACTCTCTCCACTGGGACTGCTTCGAGCGGCATAGGATCCACGAGCCGCAGGAGACCAAGCGGAAGAACCGAGTTAGCGTAAGGGAGGTTCTCGTCGCCGTCATCGTTCAGCATGTTATTCAAATGACGACGGCGTACGTCTGGTTCAGCGAATCGGATGTCGAGGTCGACCATGCGGCGGATCTGAATCGTTGGGGAGTAAAGGTCGCAAGGGGAGTAATGATGGTAGTAGGGCCGAGAACGGGAGCGCAGGTCTTGGCACGTTACGGCGAACAGTTGACATCGCTCGTCTACTGGTGGGCGATTCCTGCGCTTCGCTTCGCGTGGGCTGCGTGCGTCTTCTTTCTTTCTTGTGAGCACGGTTCAGAACTGACTCCGTCTCCATAGCATCATTCTCGACGGCTGGCAATACATGATGCACCGCACGGCGCACCAGATCACCTTCCTCTACCGCACCATCCACTCCTGGCACCACCGTCTCTACGTCCCTTACTCCTTCGGCGCCCTCTACAACCACCCGATCGAAGGCTTCGTTCTCGACACTTGCGGCTCCGGCATCGCGCACTTGCTGTCAGGGTTGACGCTTCGACAAGCGACTCTCTTCTTCGTCGTCTCGACGCTCAAGACGGTCGACGATCACTGCGGCTTCGCATTCCCTTACGACCCGCTCCAGCACCTCTTCGGCAACAATGCCGACTACCACGACATCCACCGTGCGTTCAATTCCCTTTCGAGCTGCTCTTCGCCCGCTAACTCGGGTTCTCGCTCCCGCAGATCAGGTTGCCGGCCTTAAGAAGAACTACTCGCAGCCATGGTTCATCTCGTGGGAGTGCGTCACTTTGCCATTCGCCCTTCGCTCCCGCTTCGTTGACATCCTCCCCGCCCCGCAGCATCCTCTTCGGCACCCGCATGTCGCGCGAAGAGTACGAGCTCAAGGTCGCCAAGCGTATCCAGCGAGGCGACGCTCCGCTGAGCAAGGTCAACGGTCCGAACGAGCTCGCTTCGACACCGACCAGCCAGCTCAAATCAACGGCGCTCAAGGGAAAGGTCAACAAGACCGAGTGAGCGGTTCAACCCACCCTGTACCATTACTTCCGGCTTTCCGTCTTTCGCTCTCCATACCCCTATCGACTACCATAGCCTCTAGCATCCATCGCAACGTTGCATAGCGTCGTAATGTGCCTCACGCATCTCGTTCTCTCCGGATCGAGCGAGAGCAACGTCCGAGCAGAACTCGTTCTCCAATCCCTAGCCCGTCTGCTACATCGGCGCGTCGAGGCCGTCGAACGCGGCGTCGAACTCGCGCCACTCTCGATCCGCATCTTCCCCCGTCGCTTGACCCGCTCCATTCGACCTGCGTCCCTTCCTCCTCTGCGCCCTCCGTCGACTCCTCCGCGTCCCAGCCAGTCGTGTGAGCCTCCTCGTCGATAATCTGTTCCTCACGCGGTGATGATGGACGGCGAAGAAGGCGGGTGCGCGGCGGCACAAGTCGGCGGGTCCGACGGTGCGGTAGCCCCAGTCCGGTCCAATGCAAAGTTGTCCCTCGCGCGAGCTACTGACTGAAGACGACAAGCCGTAAATCGAATTCGGAGAAGCCGCAGTCCTCGAAGAGAGCCCAAGGGAACTCGATAGGCGGATCTCGGCATGCAAAGTCGTCGACTGGCCCGAAGTCGACGTCGCCAGTCCACACGCTGCTTTGGTGACGTTGTTGTGTTGTCCTGCGCGGCGAGAGGACCAGGTTCGTCGAGTTGGCTGGCCCGTTCGTCCGCTTGACTTTGACAGTTCGCCGAGTCGAGGCTGCTCGGGACAATAGACGCGTGATGTGAGAGGGTCGAGCACGAGGCCAACGGGACGGGCGTTCGAGATGCGGGCAATGTAGAGGCGGAGGTGCTCGGTGCTCTTAGGGCAGCCGAAAATAACTTCGCTCCGTTCGTCGAGGTGGACGATGTCGCAAGACTCCAACGTGAACCTTGCAGTCGCCATGCTGGGTGCTTCAGCGTGTAACAGCTTGGCAAGGGAACCAGGTTGCGTGGTGTATAGTGCGGGAAATCGGGAATGGCGACAACAAGTCGTCGCCTACTAGTACGCGAGCGAGTCCTGGGGGTACGCTGCGAGGTGGCCAAGGTGAGTCGACGCTCAGGCGGGGTAAGCTGCAAAGGAACGTCACTCACCGGAACTCGATTCTCTAGGGAGAGAGCGAGCTTCTTTGAGACAGGCCTTCCGGCAGCCGCAGGATGGGCGCAACATCAGCAAACAAGCCAACGGCTTCTCGCTTGGACCGGCTTGGACCGGCTTGGGCGGACTTGGGGGAGCTTGAGACG
>QYSD01000103.1:0-54489 GCA_009806315.1 Rhodotorula sp. ZM1
GGGGGGGGGGGGGGGGGGGGGGGGGGGGGGGGGGGGGGGGGGGGGGGGGGGGGGGGGGGGGGGGGGGGGGGGGGGAGGAGTGTTGCTTGTACTTTTCTCTTGCAAGATGTGTATTCAGACGAGTACAGGCGCTGCGGTTCCAAGGGGAGTGGTACGACGACATGGCAGATCAAGACGAGGCGGAGACGGGGACGAGGTGACAACAGGCAACAGCGCTTGACGGGCTATACAAATTTCTGCAGTTCACAGCGACCTTCTCCCTCTCTCCTCTCCGATACTCCCGCTCCCGTTCCCACCGCTGCTCGCCCGCCCCTGCACCTCGCTCCCACGCATCACGACGCCCGCAACCATTTCCACAAACCTCCTCACGTCCTCCTCCTCGTCACTCTCGAGCAACATCGGGCTGTGTTCGATCTCGATTCGTCGAGACGAGCAAAGGCGCGACCAATGCGATTTGAGGTGGGAGAGGGAGGAGAGGGTGAGGGAATCGTTGCCTGTTAGGACGAGGTGGAGCGTTCGAGGTGATGTGGTCGAGGTCGAGTGGAGGGAGGGAGAGGGGGGAATGAGAGGGGCGAACGCGAGCCCGCTTAGATTGGCTGCGCTCAGCCAGAGATGGCTCAGGTCGAGCGATTCCAACCCATGAGGAAGGTCGCAGACCGCTTGGGTGAGGTGGTCTGGGGCGAGATAGGGAGTCGTCGAGAGGTTGAGGTGTCTGAGCGAAGGGAGGCGGGACGATAGCGGAAGCGGGAGGGACGACGTCGAGGACCAGGAAAGGTCGAGGGATTCGAGGGCGCGCAGGGCCGCCGGCTGCGAGGGGTCCGAGGAAGAGCAGAGGACGGCAAAGACGGACGAGATGCATCGACAGCCTTTCAGGCGTAGGGACCGGAGGTTGGAGAGCGCGGATACGGATGTCGAGGGAGTTGTTGCGGCGACGAGGAGCAAGTCACTGTCTGTTACGCCCGAGAACGACAGGTCGAGGGTCGCAAGCCGGTCTGAGCAGCTTGGGAGGAGGTGCGAGATCAACGTCGAGGGGAAGGAGCGCAGCGAGAGGTGTCGCGTGCCAGAGAGGATCAAGGGTAGGAAGGCGAGCAGTTGCGGGTGAACGTGCGGGATGTGCGTGAGCGAGACCGTGTGGTACAGGTGAGGTTTGGCAAGCAAGTCGCGGAACTGCAGGTTGCCAGTGTCAGCAAGACGGGCCGAATGAGGAAGGGAAGGGAAGTGATGTAACCTGTCGATTCGCGCGCCTCAGCCTTCCTAGGTCCTCAAGGTCAAGATAGCTGACGACGAGCTCAACAATCTCGACGGGTAGCCGGTCGCACAGGCAGACGGAGGAGGGAGGGAGGACCTTGCGCCGCTTCGAGGCCGGAGGTGAGGGTGCGGCGGTTGGTTTGAGGCGTAGGTGCAGGGGTGGACGGACGCCTTCGTGACGATGACAGGGTTTGGTGAGTCTTGCGTAGGTCTGGCAGGCTCCTGCGGCGGGTGTGAAGCAGGTTGTGGTCATTACTCGGCGATGAAGTGGGGTCGTTGTTGACAGTGTCAGCGCGGGCGGATCGGGGCGAATTGTGGGTTGGCAGGTGGGTTCTTGTTTGTTTGTAGTAGCAATGATTGTAAAGTATACGGCCGGCGGTTCAGCCTATCGAGCGGGCGAGGTGAGTAGATCGAGGCAGCCCTTCGTCGGCGAGGCGCTGTTGCGAGTCGACCTCATCCCTCGACACCGTCTGACGGGTTGCTGTTGGTCGCGACACGCTACTACAGCCACTCTGACGGCAACCACGCCCGGCAAAGCCCCGCCCGCGGTGGATTGAACCCCTTGCCATCCTCGTCGCTTTGCTCTCATCAGCCAGAGGTCAGCAACCTTCGACGACGCTCGCTTGCTCTCCTGCTCCTGCTGCTCGCCAAAAGGAAACTCGCACAGTCACACTGGCTTACATCAGCGCACGCTCCTTGACCTGCGCCGCCGTCGTCCTCGCTCTCTCCTTCCTCCTCATCTCGCCGCACCACTTTACCCGCCTCGCCCGTCAGCCACCGCCGCCAGCCGGCTCTACGCGACCCGTGCCTCCAGTTGATATCACGCCAACAGTCGACACCGCAATGAGCGCAGTACAGGTCTCCCGCTCCGTAGTCAAGAAGATCCTAGCGGTTGTGCGTATCAGCCCCGCTTCGTTTCCCCGCTAAAGCTAAGCAGCCTCGCTCTTAGGAAACGCCCGAGGGTGCAGGCGCAGTTGTTCGCCGCTCGATCGGCACGCCTCAGCTTCGCAACTTTACGCCCTTCCTCATGCTCGACAACGTGCGTGCCCTGCTCGTCCGTTCCCCCTTTCCCTGCTGACCTTATTCTGCTCCCTAGTTCCTCGTCAAAGAGGGCGCAGGCTTCCCCGATCACCCTCACCGCGGCATGACCACCCTCACATACATGCTCGAAGGCGAGTTTGAGCACGAAGACTCGAAGGGCAACAAGGGCAAGATCGGACCGGGGGATCTCCAGTTCATGATTGCTGGACGGGGACTCGTGCATGCTGAAATGCCCGTCCATGGACCGGGCAAGAAGGACCCGTTCGGGTTGCAGCTGTGCGTCTCGTCGCTCAGTCACGTTTGGTCGATTCTTACTGAGCTTGGAATCTCGCCCCTTACAGCTGGATCGACCTCCCTGCGCGGTACAAGAATGTCGAGGCGTCTTACCAGGACCGCAAGGCCTCCGAAGTCGCTTCGTGTGTCCCTGCATCTCCCTCGCTTGTCCCCTCCCGCATCGGCTGACTTCCTCTTACTCGCAGCGCACACCCCACTCCGAATGTCGAGATCAAAGTCGTCTGCGGCGAGTCGCAAGGCTCAGAGGAAGAAGGCCTCGTCAAGGGCAATGTTCGGCCGCTCGGGGGATGTTGGTTCATGGACTTTGTCATTTCGAAGAAGGGCGAACGGGTCTTCCAGCAACTCCCTGCTGGGTGGAACGCTTTCGTGCGTCTGTGGCGATTGGCTTGCATGCAGGTACTGACGATGAGCTTGTCCGCAGGTCTATACTCTCGAGGGCGAGACCCTCATCGGACCCTCCGACTCCCCTCGCCCCCTCAAGCCCGTCGACCAATACCACACCGCAGTCCTCTCCAACTCGGACTCTGAAACTGGCGTTTGGTTCGAATCGGCGAGCGACAAGGCTCGGTTCGTACTCGTTGCGGGCGAGCCCTTGGAGCAACAGGTTGTACAGCATGGACCGTTTGTGGCGACGTCGAGGGAGGGGATTCAGAAGGCGTTCTTGGATTATCAGATGCAGAAGAACGGGTTTGAGGGCGCGCATTCGTGGAGGTCCGAGATTGGGAAAAGGGTGCGTTCGCTCCTCGTCTGCTCCTCACAGGCGCTGGCTGACGCTTCCCCCGCCTTGCATCTGCAGATGACCTAAGACTCTCCTCCCTTTGCCTGCCGTTGGCGTACGACAGGCATACGTTCTCGTCGCAGCGACGGATCCTCCTCCTTCCTGTCTCACTTCTCTCGTAGATACACTGGCGTTGTAAAGCTGCTCTCGAATCACTCCTTCTTCGCTTGCACGGGAGAACCTTCAATCATCGTCTCCTCCTGCTCTTCCCGATCCCTCCTCTCGCTCGTCCTCCACTCGCGCACTCGCACAAACCGCTGCCCACCGTGCTCCGCTCACTCACGCTCGTCCAAAGCGCTCGTAGCACAGTCACTGCCTGTCCCAAGCGCTTCGCTCGTCTCGCGAATCTTCATCGCGAGTGCCCCACACTTCGGTCTTTGAAGGGAAACACACCGGTTGGATCGAGACAGGTGAGTCTGGTCCGGCGCCTGTGTGGCAGGTGATGTCCGAGGTCGGTAATCATCAGGCGCGCGGATTGCGCTCGAGAGGAAGCCTCCGAGATGGGCGAGGTGGAGGAGGGAGACGGAGTCTGGAGAAGGGAGGGCAAGAGACGGCAGCGGGCCCTTGCGGCGTACTGTGCAAGTTCCGCAGCGTCAAGCAGACTGAAGGCGGCCCAGTACTCTGCTAGCCAGCGAACCGATCCTCGCAATATCCTCGAAAGTCTCGCACCTCGCGCTAAACCGGTCTTTCCCGCCCTTGCGCAGTTATCTAGCACAGCCATGGCCTCCCACAACACCGATGCAAACTGCATCTTCTGCAAGGTGGGTAACAGAGCTCTCGGCTTCGTTCGGGGGTTTTGCAGCTGCGTCTCTCACACGCTGCGCAACAGTCTTCGCTTTTTAGGATCGCGAGCTGAATTTTGATCTGGTACGCAGATCATCAAGGGCGACATCCCGTCGTTCAAGCTGATTGAGACCGATGCCGTGTTCGTCCGCCTTCCCTTTCTCCTTCCAGCTTGCATGCCTTGACCGGCTTCCCCTCGCGCAGCTACTCCTTCCTCGATATTGGACCCCTCGCGAAGGGCCATGCTCTCGTCATCCCCAAGTGTCCGTCCACCCCTCGCTCTTTCCTCCTGGCCTGACTGACGACTCGAATGAACGGATGCAGACCACGCCGCCAAGCTGCACGATGTTCCGGACGAGCACCTCGGAGAGATCTTGGCCACGCTCAAGAAGATTGCGGTTGCGCAGGGGGTTGAAAACTACAACATCTTGCAGGTGAGTTGCGCTCGCGGCTTTCTGCCACGGTGGCTGTCGCGAGATAGATGGCGGGCGATGCTATTGAGTCGGAGCGGCGTCTGACAATTGAGCTCCTTGCAGAACAACGGCAAGATCGCGCACCAGGTTGTCGACGTGAGCTGCGCCTTCAGCCTTCTCCCGCCTGTCACAGCCGCTGACCGCTTCTCTCGTCCACCCGCAGCACGTCCACTTCCACAGTCCGTTCTCGTCCTCCCGTGCCCCTCCATCTCGCTTGCGTTGCTAACCAGCCTCTCCGCGCAGTGATCCCCAAGCCCTCGGACACAGACAAGGAGGGCCTCGTCATCGGCTGGCCGGCGCAGCAGGCGAACATGGATGAGCTGAAGAAGTACTGGGAGGAGGTCAAGGGGAAGCTTTGAGCGGGCGAAGACTGTCCTGAGGTTGGTGGAGGCACGCTTGAGCGACGGCGTGTGTGTAGGCCAGGCGTGGTGGACTAGCTTGCGCGTCGAATGAAGCAGAGCAGTGTATCCGAATTGCACGTTCCCAGAGGAGAGCAGAGAGTTCGAAGCAGCAGAGAGGGTCTCCGCGGGACGTCAACTCGCGGCTCGCCTCGCCTGTCGAGCCCTCAACCTCACATGACGCAGCATGCGAACGATAACCTGCATGCATTGCGAGTTGTATATGCAAACGTAAGCTCATCGTCTCGAGCACCTTCTTCCACGGCTGCTTCCTTCCTACTGTCCAACTCCTTCGTGCCTGCACTCCTCCCGCCCTCTCTACTTCCCCGCCACCCTCGCCTGATGTCCCTGCGCCGCCTCACTCGCATCCAATCCCCAAAAGCGATTGAACCTCATCCTCACGCCCTCCCAACCATCCAACGCTGGTCGGGCATCAATGAAGAACGCGAGATTCGGGCGGAAGACTTCTTCGGGACCTTTTTCGGGATGAGAGGGGGAAGGAGGGAGGAGGAGAGGCGCGAAGGGGGAACGGCCGGTGTAGAAGTCGATTACGTAGCGGATGCGGAGGGAGGGGGAGGAAGGGGAGGAGGGGGAGGAGGGCGTGACGGCTGAGGAAGGCGAGGAAGAAGGGGAAGAGTCGGTGATAGCTGAAGGCTGGAGAGGTCTGTCGACGATCCAGTCGTGTCGGTCGAAAGGAGCCGTGTATCTGCAAAGAGTCGGAAGCGGGTCAGTCTCGCGTCTATAACAGACCGTCGAAAGCGCACGCACCCAATCAACGATTTCCACCGCGCCCTCGGGCTCATCTCCTTTGGCTTGCCAACAAAGCTGACGAGCCTGCTACCCGTCTCTTGGCCGTCCTTCAAGCCCAACGCCCGCCGTTCCCAGTCAAGGATCTGCTGCCACACCCGCTCGTTGACCGCGTTGTGTATAGGTACAACGACGTCCATGTCTTCTGCACGCGGGTTGCGCTCCTTGCGCTGTAGAGCGGTGTAGAACGAAGCGGGCGAGGGGTACACCCAGTTCTGTTCCGAGGGAACCGTCGCTGCTGCCTCGGCCAAGTTGACGTTCTGCTCGTGCATCGGACATGCGGGCGGAGGGACGTCCGACGCAGAGAGGGCATTCTTGATTGCCGATGTCGAAGGTTCGGACGAAGTCGACGACGAGGAGGACGACGAAGGGAACCACCGCGGGATGGTCGAGACTTCTCGCTCGGTTGAGAGGTGTTTTGCGCGAGGGTCTGATGCAGGGAACGAGTGCGGTGCTGTAGATGAGGATGCGGCTGGGTTCGCTGCGAGCCAGGACTGTCGGGTCGAGTGGTCGACGGGGCAGGCCGAGGGCTGTTCGGCTTGTTGCTCGGGTGTGGTAGCAGTGCTCGTGAATGGCCAAACCATCGTCGGCGGCTGTGAAAGCGTGTGAGCGTGAGTGCGAGGAGGTGAAGAGGACGGAATCCAGGCGGACTCAGCTGGCGAGACTCACCAGTTGGGCTGTTCTTGACCAGCTTGCGGGCACTGAAAAGTCTCGAAAGCACGACTGGGCAGCTCAGCCAGTTTTTCCCACCTTGACGCCGTCTCCTGCTCGCCCTCCGCTTTCCTCACTTCCGCTCACGCTCACTGCTGCCAACCATGGCTTCGCGGGTCCTGTCGCGCGCATCGACACTCGAGAATAAGGTAGAATCGCTCTCTATCCACGACCAAGTCCCGTCCGAGCAGCTCAAGCGCACCTCGGTCGCTCACAAACTCGCCAACCCAAAGGTGCGCCTGCTTGCCACACTTCATGCTGAGCTGCCTTGTGCTGACCGCATTGCCGTACACGCAGATCGCACCTATCCGACCGTCGAACGCTGCAGCCCCTTCCACGACTCTATCGGCCCAGCCAACCTCGTCAGCACCCTCTTCATCCAACATCAACCGCCAACCGTCCCTCAAGCTCGCGACCGCTAACTCCTCTGCCGCACGGGCCTCCAACGTGACTGGTGGGAAGCTGAGGGTGCCGAACGGGCCGGGCGCGACGGCGGGAGGAGCGGGAAGCGGCTTGCAGAGCAAGTACCGGGGAGGTGGAGCGAATGACGGCGCGTCTGCGGGTGCTGCGAGCTCTTCCGCCGTGCCTTTGACTTCCACTCGACCAACCGGAGCTTCGACCCGATGTGCTCAGCCTTCCTCCTCCTCCTCTCCTCCGCCCTCAGACGTCCCTTCCGACATCGGCACCTACGACGGCGGCTTCGAGCGCGACGAACAGCGGAGAGAGAAGGAGCGTGAGGCGGCGGGAGGAGGTCAGGCGGTAAAAGGTGAGGCGGTAAAGGTGTTGGCGATGGATTCGAGTGCGGCTGGTCCGTAAGTCACCTCTCGTGGCAGTGCCAACGGCGTATCCTCTTGTCCCGTCGAGCTGCTCTTCCGAGATTAGAATGTGTGCTGACCCGCGTCCGGTCCTCCCGCAGCCACCGCCCAACCCAACCCTTCTCCCTCTCCTCCTTCGAGATCGGCAAACCCCTCGGCAAGGGCAAGTTCGGTCGCGTCTACATGGCTCGCACGCTCGTCGAACCAAAATACATCGTCGCGCTCAAGTGCTTGCACAAGGAGGAGCTCGTCAAGAACCGTGTTGAGAAGCAGGTGCGGAGGGAGATTGAGATTCAGAGCCACCTTGCGTGAGTTGCAGGTCTTGGCGCAATCTCTGCATGTGCGGTCTCTGCGGGACCCCTGCTGACTTTCGAGACGCGACGGATCCCTCGCAGCCACCCCAACATCCTCCGCCTGCACGGCTACTTCCACGACGAGACGCGCATATTCCTCATCCTCGAGTTCGCCGGACGAGGCGAGCTCTACAAGATCCTGTCCAAGTGTAGGCGGTTCAGCGAGAAGCGGAGTAGTCGGGTGCGCCGAGCCTTCCTTCCGTCATCCTCAGCGCGTGACTGACGCTGCCTTGATTCGCAACAGTACATAGCCCAGATGGCCGACGCGCTCGCGTATCTCCATTCGAAGCACGTCATTCACCGAGACATCAAGCCTGAGAACATCCTCATCGGTATGAACGGCGAGCTGAAGATTGGCGATTTCGGCTGGAGCGTCCACGCGCCTGGGAACCGGTGCGTCCGCACTTTCCCACTCGCGAGGATACATACTCTAGGAGGAACACTCGCTGACGGTATGGGTAACGTGACGTGCAGCCGCTCAACGCTCTGCGGCACGCTCGACTACCTCCCGCCCGAGATGGTCGAGAACCGCGAGCACACGGACAAGGTCGACCTGTGGGCGCTCGGCGTCTTGTGCTACGAGTTCTTGGTCGGGAACCCGCCGTTTGAGGACTTGTCGGGTCATCAGGGTGAGTTGAGCTCGCTAGGCGATTTCGTCTTGTCTGCTTGCGAGTGAATCGAGTCGAGACTCGCTCGAACGGACTCGATCTCGATGCGCAAGGGTCACGCTGACTGGTTTTTCGTGCTCGCAGCGACGTACAATAAGATTACCCGGTTGCAGTACACCATTCCCGCGACCGTCTCTCCTGAAGCCGCCGACCTCATCCGCAAGGTGCGATCGCCTTGCCTCCTCTGCCTGCTCTCGTCTCGCTCGGGAAGTGCACTCATCCGATTGGTCACTGAACTGACGGACTCGCGTTGACAGCTCCTCCGCATCAAGCCCGAAGACCGCCTCCCCCTCTCCGAAGTCCTCAAGCACCCCTGGATCAAGAAGTACGAGAAGAGGTCGTCGTCATCTGTGCCGAGCAGTCTGACGTCATCCAGGGCAAGCACAGTGGCTTAGCCGTCACTGGGAGGATGTCGAGGAGGGCGGGAGGAGAAGGAGATTTCGCATTCCCTGTTTGTTGTGTTGAGTAGGATTCTTTCCTGTCCGCGCACTTGTGCTGTCGTTCTTCCGCAGCCTGTCCTCCTGTCTCGCCGAGCTTGCCGAGTGTAGTCACGGGCAGCAAGCAGTCGAGCACGAGTCGAGACTCGCTCGCGAAGGTTGACTCTCTCCCTCGACGACAGAGACCAAGCGAAAGCATACCGCCAAGCTCGTATCGCCCTCCCCGTGCTCCCTGCTCGCCCGACGATGATGCCTCGGCCTTGGTAGCCGGCTTGACGGGACCCTGTTTCTCGCCCGTCTGCCCAAAGTTTGACGTGAGCTTGTTCGAGCTCGGAGAGGGTGCGTCGAGCTTCCTGTAGACCCGGCGCGTGACCCAAGACTCGTCAGCTGAGGGTTGGAGACACGAGAGACGAGAGAGGGAAGAAGGAAAGTACCTCGCGAGTCGAGACGCCGGGTTGTCATCAACAGCTTTGTAGCCAGCCTGGATGCGCACGTGGTCCGGATGCGGTCGTCATGAACTTGGCTCTCGTCGATCACAGCGAAGTAGACGAGAACAGGGAGACGAACCGGGACGCACCTTCTCCGACTGGATGTAGCCCGACGGATCCGTCTCGGTCACCTTGTTGCCTTCGACGCAAATGTCGTGCGATCATGTTGTGTGTGCTGGTGGTGCTTGAAAACGTGACAGAGAAAGGGGAGCGAGAGGGCGGGTGGAGAGAGGCAGACGGGGACGAGGAGCGGGTCGACGTCGGTGACGGCTTCTACTGTTAGCTTGCCCGAGATCTGTGACGATGGGTGTCAACCAAGACTGCAGCGTCGCAAACAAACTGCAGGAGCGACGAGCCGAAGGTTGACCTTCCTAACTCGAGGAAACCACTCTCTTCCCTCCCAGCTCGTCTCACCGTGCGCCCCTCGTTTCAGCACTCGCTCGAGTCACCGAGTCGACCCTGTGGTCGGTGCCGACCTTGCTACGACTCTTGCTCCTGGTTCTCAACGTAGTTCTCCCTCTCCTCTCCTCGCCTCGACCCGCCCGGCTGGCTGTCCCCGCTGCTGTCCGCAGCCCTCTCGTACGAGAGTACGACGCCAGGACGCTCGCACCCCAAAATGAATGGCTTCTCTTGGCGCCAAAGTGGCGGTGCAGCCGAAAGTTGCACATCCCGCTCCTTCTCCCTCGCTGACAACTCGAGTATCTATGGTTAGCATTAAACGCTTGCTCGAGAAGCGCAGAGGTACAGACCTGCTTCACGCGCACGTCCGCCCCGCCCGCTGACCTCGCTCGACTTCGTTCGCTCGCAGGAGCTGGTGGCGCTCGAGGAGGAACCAGCGGAGGCGGAGGTGGAGGGAGTCGAGGAGGAGGGGGGAGCAGCAGTGGTGGCGGGAGCAGCTCGGACGGTTCGAGGGGCGGAGGTTCGTCATCGTCTGGGTCGTCGACCAAGGGAGGGTCCTCATCCGGTTCATGTTCGCTCCACTTTAGTCTCGAAACCTTGATCCAGCTGACGCTCAAAGTCCCTGCGTCGCCCCGTCTGTCCGATTCCTCGCTCTTGACCCTACACCTCTTGCGACTTGTCCTCGTCCCGCTTCTCCGAAACGGCTTCGCTCCTTCTTTTCCCGCTCATCGTGAATTTCGGACGTCCCGTCCCCGTGCCAGCCAGCCGCGGCGGCCTGCCCGGCTACAGCCCCTCGACCTCGACCTTCGGCGGCGGCACCCCTCGAACGATTCAAGGCGGCAGCGCCTTCGCCGGTCGCCAATTCGGCGGCGCGGCTCGCTCGTCTATCTACTCAGGTTACGGCTACGGCGGAGGGTATGGGACGTACGCTCGAGGGGCAGCATTGGGCGGAATCGCAGGATACGGGTACGGACGCGTCGCGGGCTTGGGATTCCCGTTCGGCTTTTGGCCGCTCTACTACGGCCCGCATTACTACGGTGACGACGAATACGGCCCGCACAGCAACTCGTCGAGACCTGGTGGACCGCTCGCAGCCGCTTCCTTCTCGCCGCCCGGAGGGAACTCGTCTGCTCCGCCGCAGTACATGGTCTACGGCGACCAGGAGTCTGTAGGGAGCGTCACACAGTCACTAGCGTCGCAGTGCCAGGCGGTCGCGGTCGTCGAATCGACGCCCGTGACGGATAACGGGACCTACCCTTCCTCGATTAACACGACTCTCCTCCCCGCTCTCGACCCGATTAACGTCGAATCCTACTACCGCGCTTCGTCCTTTGCCCTCTACTCCTTCTTCACTGACTCGGCGCAGCAAGGCTCGAACGCCACGACGAACTACACCGAACCCATTTCGACCCCGCCGTTCAAGTACGACGCGAGCCTGCGAGATCGCTCGTTCGAGTCGTGCGTCAACCACACGATTTCGTCGACCTTGCCGATTGAAGATGGGTATCGGGGCAACTCGAGCGCAGGATCCGCGTTGTTGGGCAAGGGAGCGAGGGGAGAAGCGTGGATTGCGACATTGGCGGCGGTGTTAGCGTTAAGCGGGGTCAGGTGGCAGGTTTTGCTCGTCGCTGCCCTTGCTCTCGTCGTCGGACTCGACGAGCAGGCGTGAAGATTGGACGAGGAGAGCGAAGTTGGAACTTATCCGTATTTTCATTTGTACATATCCAAGCATTACAATCCGCGTCAAAGTCACTTCGCTAGGACGCTAGGACTCCGCTCTGCACGCTCTCCTGCCTTGTACTCGACGTCCTTCGACCGGTTCAAGTGGGCTGCTGCTTGGAAGAGCCCCACGACGCCAGGCTTATCGCGATCCCATCCCTTCTTCTCCTCCCCCGCGCCGTCATCGCTCGATCGCATCCTCCTTCGCCCGCTCACCCTCGCTCTCCTCGGCCAGCGCTCCCCTGAGCCATGCCGCCTTCCAAAGCTCCTCCACCTGTCCCACAGCAAGGCGCACCCGCGTCCCTCTCTGCCCGCAGGATGTCGAACGCCCAAGCCGGATCGGGGTCCAACACCCCCGTGCCTCCTCCCCAGCTCAGCTTGAACATCCCCGCTGCCGCAGCGACGACAACGACGACGAGCGCAGCAACAGGAGGAGATGCGCACGTCCCGCTTAAGCAGAACCTCGAGCCGCGCGAGGCCTGCGCTCCCAGTCTCAACGCTTCCGTCCAGCGGCCGAGCAGCAACAGCCCTGCTGGGGCTGCGTCGGGGGCCCGCCTCGGACGTAGCGGCACTGTCAAGGCGTCGAGCGGTGCGAGTGGACGCAGGGAGAGTACCGATGCGGGCTACGAAGGTGGGATCGAGCGCCACGGGCAGGCCAACGACTTCGTCGATGCCGACGACGAGAGCGACGTCGATCAGTCCACCAAGACGGCTCAGGCTGGTCGTCCTCAGCTGAACAAGCGCGGCTCATCGGGCAACGTTCGTGCGCGCGACCATGCGACCGGAACAAGCGCGACGTCGAGCGAATCTCCCTCTCTTCCCAATATCCCAGACGCCGAGTCGTTCGCTCGCTCGATGCAGAAGAACCGCAACCCGTCGACCTCGTCGCACGCTCACCCGCGGGATCTCCCTTACCGCGGAAGAAACGGCAACAAGGGCGGTCACAGCGCTCACGGCCAGAAACCCCGCTCGCCGAGCATGTCGAGCCTCCGCTCCGTCGAGGCGACGAGTCACCCGTTCCCGACGCCCGGCATCAAGCAGGCGCACGGGTTCAAGTTTGACAAGTGGAAGTCGGTCGAGGAGCAGAGGCTCGACGAGGACGAGCGTAAAGAGAAGCACTGGAAGAGGTGGGGTCCGTACCTCTCCGAGAGGCAGTGGGTGCGTTCCGCATTTCCGCCCCACTCGAGCATCTGCGGAAGCTGACAACGACGACCCCGGCAGGCCACGGTCCGCGAGGACTACTCGGCGAATGGCGATGCCTGGACGCACTTCCCGCACGAGCACGCCCGCTCGCGCGCGTACCGTTGGGGCGAGGACGGCATTGCCGGCTTGTGCGACAACCACGGCCGACTGTGCTTCTCGCTCGCCATGTGGAACGGCGTCGATCCGATCCTCAAGGAGCGCCTCTTCGGCGTGACGGGCCACCAGGGCAACCACGGCGAGGACGTCAAGGAGCTGTACTGGTACCTCGACTCGACACCGACGCACTCGTACATGAAGATGCTGTACAAGTACCCGCAGCGACCGTACCCGTACGAGCAGCTCGTCCGCGAGTCGACCAACCGAGGCCGCGACGTCGGCGAGTTCGAGATCACCGACACGGACGCGTTCGACGACAGCCGCTACTGGGATGTCTTTGTCGAGTACGCCAAGGACGAGGACTGCGCCGAGGGCATCTCGATCCGCATCACGGCGTACAATCGCGGCCCCGAAACGGCGACGCTCCACCTCATCCCGCAGGTCTGGTTCCGCAACACGTGGTCGTGGCCCGAGCAGCGCCCGACCGGCGCGGACATGCCGTCCCTCAAGCAGGTCGGCGAGGGCGTCGTCCAGGCCGACCATAAGAAGATGGGCCGCTACTACTTCCATGCGAACTCGTCGCCCGCCCCAATCGGTCCGCGCGCACGCAAGGAGGCGCAAGAGGCTGTCTTTGTCGACGACGTTGTCAATCCCGAGCTCCTCTTCACAGACAACGACACGAACTTTGAGCGACTCTACGGCGGAAAGAACACTGTCCCTTACACGAAGGACGCCTTCCACGACCACATCATCCCCTCGCACCGCCCTCCCATGCCCAACACGTCGTCGGAGAAGCAGAACGGCTCGAACGGCGACGGATACGACTCGGACTCGACGGCCGACGGCGCCTCGACTCCTCGTCCCGAAGACACGCGCCAGTTCGTCAACCCCGAGAAGCAGGGCACCAAGGTCGGAGCGCACTACGTGTTCCGCGACGTGCCTGGTAACGGCGGCTGCGCCGTCGTCCGCGTCAAGCTCACGACCAAGTCCGCCGAGGCGGACCCGTCCATCCAGGACGAGGAGGAGTTTGACACGGTCATCGAGGAGCGCAGGATGGACTCGGACGAGTTCTACTCGCGCTTCAACTCGGGCGCGCTCAGCGACGACCTCAGGAATATCATGCGCCAGGCCTTGTCCGGCATGCTCTGGTACGTTCCGCTCCGACATGCCTCGAGCTGCGCAATTCCTGACGTCCCCTTGATCGGCGCAGGACGAAGCAATTCTACATGTTTATCCAGAAGGAGTGGATCGAGGGCGACCCCGGCCAGCCCGCGCCGCCGCCCGAACGCAAGTTCATCCGTAACCGCGAGTGGAAGCACATGCACATCGAGGACATCCTGTCGATGCCCGACAAGTGGGAGTACCCCTTCTTTGCCATCTGGGATTCGGTGAGTTCCTCGTTCTCGCTCGTCGTCTGTTGAAGCGGGCAGGACTGACCTTCGTCCGCGCGCAGGCCTTCCACTGCATCCCGCTTGCGATGATCGACCCCGCCTACGCCAAGAAGCAGCTCGACATCATGACCCGCGAGTGGTACATGAAGCCCGACGGCGCCTTGCCCGCATACGAGTGGAACTTTGGCGATGTCAACCCGCCTGTTCACGCCTGGTGCGCTCACTCGTACCGCACTCGATCTCGCTCCTGCTGACTCGCTTCCCCGCTGCAGGTCGACTTTCCGCGTATTCAAGATCGAACGCAAGATGCACGACCGCGAAGACCTTCCATTCCTCGAGCGGGTCTTCCAGAAGCTCCTCCTCAACTTCACCTGGTACGTTCTTCTGCCGCGCTGTGGATGCTGTAGTAGCTCTCCTCCTTTCTTACTCGGGCTCGATCGTTCAGGTGGGTCAACCGGAAGGACTCGGCCGGCGAGAACGTCTTCGAAGGCGGCTTCCTCGGCCTCGACAACATCTCGCCATTCAACCGGTCCGAGAAGCTCCCAACGGGCGGCACGATGCGCCAGGCCGACGGGACCGGGTGGATGGGCTTCTACTCGCTCACGATGCTCAATATCGCCCTCGAGCTTGCCAAGCACAACCCCGTCTATGAGGACATCGCCAGCAAGTTCTTCGAGCATTTCCTTTTCATTGCGGACGCTATGACGTTCCACGATGGAGAGGCAAATGAGGTCTCGCTCTGGAACGACGAGCAGGGCTTCTACTTCGATGCCGTGAGATTACCATCTTCCCCTCCCCTGCTTCTCCAAGACTTGCTGACCGAGTTCATTTTTGCAGATCGCCTGGGCACCCGACTCGATCCAGCAGCTCCCCGTCCGTTCGCTCGTCGGCCTCATCCCGCTCTACGCGACCCTCACCCTCGAGCCAAGCACAATCAAGCGCTTCCCCGGCTTCCGCAAGCGCATGGAGTGGTTCATCAAGAACCGGTCGAGCATCTCGAAGCGCAACATCGCCAACATGTCGCGTGCGTTCGGCTTGATTTGGCGGATCACGACGCGTCGAAGCTGACAACCCCGCTCACATAGTCGGCGGAAAGGGGGATCGCCGCTTGCTCGCGCTTGCCAACGAGGACCGCCTGCGCCGTATTCTCGAGCGCATGCTCGACGAGAACGAGTTTCTGAGCGAGTACGGCATCCGATCGTATGTCAGCCTTTCCCTTTGACTCCGCCCGCCGACACTGACGCCTTCCTCCTTCGCAGGCTCTCGCGCTGGCACAGGGAGAACCCGTGGTCGATGAACGTCAACGGCGAGGAGTTCAGCGTCCACTATTGGCCTGGCGACTCGCACAGCGGCATGTTCGGCGGCAACTCGAACTGGCGCGGTCCGATCTGGCTCGCCACAACTTTCCTGATCATCGAGAGTCTGCAGCGGTTCTACCAGTATTACGGCAATTCATTGATGGTGGAGTGTCCGACGGGCAGCGGCGACCAGATGAACCTGCTCGAGGTTGCGGAGGACATCCAGCATCGGGTCATCAACCTCTTCGCTCGCGACGCCGAAGGGAGGAGGGCGTGCAACGGCGGCAGCGTCATCCTCGACTTCGACCCGCACTTCAAAGATTACGTCCAATTCCACGGCAAGTTCCCCGCCTATCATTCGGCTAACTTGCGCAGCTTACGTGTCTCTGCTCCGACGATTGCGCAGAATTCTTTGACGGCGACAGCGGGAAAGGTCTTGGAGCGTCGCACCAGACTGGGTGGACTGGGTGAGCTGCTTTCGCCGACTCGAGTGGCAAGTTGGTGCTGATGCGACTTTTCATCCAGCCTCGTTGCCTACTTCATCTGGTCCGTCGGCTCAACGTCCCGCCTTCCGAGGACACCAAGAACACCCCGCTCTGTCGCTGCTCACTACTTTGACGAGGTGCTCGCTACTCCTGGCGCGAGCGCTTCAGAATACGAGTTCTCAGCCGGCGAAATCTCTCCTTCCGAACTCTGAGGAGTTTCCATTCCCATCGCTCAAAAAGCGTTCGCACATAGAACTTGCATGTGGAAAAACCGTCACTCGCGGAATGCCTGCAAGAGAAGTTGGAACGAGAGCTGTACAAGCGAGGAGGTCTCCTTCGAAACTACGTCTTCCTCTTCTTCCCCGGATGGTAGAACAAACTGTCCCGTTCCTCAGGCAAAACCGGCATCTCGGCGTCTCCGAAACCGACATGAGCTTTGCCTTCAGCGTCATCGACATGGCCGGCGAGTCGACGAGCTGTAGCCGCTGCTCCTCACCCTTCTTCCGTCCTTCGCTTCTGAAGTCTCCGGCAGGGCCGTTTCCGCGAGTAGCGTAAGACATACGTGCGATGTGCCGAGCTTCGATTCTGCTACCGGTTGCGGCCTGGACCGGCGAAAGCTCGGAAGATACGGAAAAGGGAAAAGGGAGAAGCGGGATGCGGAAAAGCGATCTGTAACTTCCAAGTCGTGTCTACGGGTAGTTGTACAACAGCCTTTAAACCTGGACACGGATCGAGAAAAGGACGATCGAGAGGGAATCAAGCTGCTGCCACCTGCTCCCCTTCCTCCGCCGCCTGAACCTCTTGCTTCACTTCGACTGTTCCCTGCGCGCTCGATGCCTCGGCTACAGACGCAGCAATTTGCTCGTTGGGGACTTCGGTCGCAACAGGAGCAGGCACCTCAGCTGCGGGAGCGACGGCACCGCTTGCGGCGGGCGTCGGGGCGGAGGAAGCCGGCAAGTCGAACGAGAACGAGGTTGCGCCATTGTTGGTGCTCGCTCCGTGCGACGGGCTGGCGGGTCGAGAGTGGAAGGGCGTGACGGAGAAGGGGTCGCCGGCTGCACCGGAGAGAACGCTGCGGCAGAAGAACAGGTTAACTGGCGCGCGAAAGAAGCGAGACGCCGCAACTCACGTTCCCGATCCTCCCGATAACCCGACGGACGCTCCTCCGAACCCAGGCATGAGCATCGACGACCAGAACCCGCTGGCGTCGAGCACGTTGTCGACCATGAGCGAGTCGAGGTTGCCGTCGCCCGTCCCGCCAAACTCGCCGCCGAAGTTGAACGCGCCCGTTCCGCCGAGCTCGGCTGGGAAGCCCAAATTGATGCCAAAGTCGTTACCGCCCATACCGTTCATTCCTTCCGGCCCGACTGACGGCGCGCGCGACTTGAGAAACGAGTCGAGGCCAGTATTTCCGTTCGACGCGCCGTTCATGCCACTCATGCCGGAGGTGTCGTTGACGAAAATGCCGCCGTTCATCGAGCCGGGAACGGGCGAGCCAGGGCGAGTCGGCGCGCGAGAGTTGGTAGCCGTCCTCGGACCGTTCAGCTTATTGTCAATGAGCATGCGGAGGAAGGAGGCGTCTGCGAGAAAGCGGGTCAGCTTGCGAAGCGAGATGGGAAAGCGGAATCGAATGCACAGAGTGCCGGCGTGTGCTGCTCGTCGACGGCTGCAGCTTCAAGCGTATCGGCGAGCTCTCGAACGAGCTTCATCGCAGCCTGCTCGTCGATGAACGAGGCGAATGTCGGCGAGACAAGCTTGAGGAGGAAAACGGCGGCGTAGGTCGCGTAAACAAAGGTCGAGTCCTGCGAGACGAGAACGAATGACTGGTCAGCAAGTAACCAAGCACACGAGAGGAGCTAAGAATGCACGATCGCGTAGCGAAGGATGCCTTGCGGACCGAAGAAGTCGCGCAGAAGGACGATCATCCGCTCGGCGCTCTCGAAGCACAAGACGCAGTAGCTCGGCAGGTCGATCTTGGAGGCAGGGTCGTCGAGCGCGTGCTGGACGGCGAAAGAGAGGAGGAACAGCCGGTAGTAGTCCCAGTAGTAGTCTCGCATGAGTGCGCGGGCGGTGAGGGAGTGGTTGTCGGGGTCGGAGGAGATGAGGACCGGGTCGCTCCAGTCTTGTCGCCACTGGTCAAGTTGTTGGAGGAAGGCGCGGATGAGCATGAGGTAGTCGAGGTGGGCGTTTAAGCCGGAGACGGAGCGGGTATCGGAGTAGAGAACGTCGATCATGCGGCTCTGCGAGGATGCGACGGCGGACGGTCAACCTTGCAATTGACTGCGGAGGCGGAGGCGCTGGGACGTACGACAATGCGGAGAAGCTCAACCATCGCGCTCAGGCCGGAGTCGGAAGCCATCGTTCCGGGTTGACGGTGCCAGACAGAGGCGTTGCGGACGATAAAGTCCTCCTTGCTGATCATCGCGGGCTTGCCCATCTGAGTCGCAACGCTGTGAGATGCACGGAAAGCGTTGGTCAGGTGGACGGGACGAGTAATGATTGGAGGAGGAATGCCCACGATCGGTCAATGATGAACGAGTAGATCCACGCTCGCTCGCGGTTGAGCAACTCGCGCTCGTAGAGAACCTTGGTCTCCTCACCGACGTCGGGTGGGAGCTGCGCAATCGTCTTGCGGTGAAGGTTGAGGTCGGTCGCCATGCGGATTGCAAGCCCGCTGAACTGGTCTGCAAAGTGCGGGAACGAGTCAGCTTCCACGTATGGAGCTATGAGACCGTCTCGACGGTCCGAAGAGCGTGCGAAAGCAACCATCGACTGCGAGAGGAAGCAGAACTCACAAGTACGCTCCTCCTCAAACCGCTCCGCCGGCTGATTCCAGTTGCACAAAAGCAAGAAGCCTTGACAAATCTCGGTACTCTTGTAGCCTTTGCTCATGACGTCAAACGCGACGCGCTTGGCGATACGGAGGCACTTGCGGTACAGGCCGTCTGTGCGCTTGGTGTAGTAGCGGGAGGCGACAGTGCAGACTGTGTGCGACAGAGGGTCTGAAAGGGCTTGTGTGTGGAGAAGATGCGAGACGCACTGCAGGTGAAGAGGAACGGACTGCGACTGCCTGTCGCAGCAGGCGTGTGGATCTCGGGGTCGAGAAAAGGGCAGTGCCGCGCGCAGTGCTCAAAGAAGAGAGCGAAGAGCTCGACGACTTCTTCGACCGAGAGGATCTTCTCCTCGAGCAAGGCGGGCGGCATGCGCTGCTCGATGACGATGCGGCGGAGGGGAAGGACTGCACGAAGACGACGAAGGGAAGTCAGCGCCGCGTCCCGCGAGCGAATCAAGAGCTCGTTACGCACTGTTCATCGGTCCGGGCGCGAAATAATTCCTGTTGGCCATCCCAAGCTCCTTCTTCTTCTTTTTGCCCATGCCCTCCTCGTCCCCTGATCCAGCCCCCTCATCCTTCTCGCCCTCTTTGCCCTTCTCCTTCGCTCCGTCCACACCCTCAGCTCCATCAGGGCCCTTCTTGCCCTTCCCTTTCACCTTACCCTTTCCTTTCCCCTTCCCGCCTGCAGCGCTTGAACCGTTCGCTTCGCCGTCGTCGCCGGCTGTCACGTCATACTCCTCGGTGAGGTCGACAGGGCGTTTGCGAGTGTTGCGGAGCGAAGCTTCAGCGAGTAGGCCGAGGCTGCAAACGCGAGAACGTCAGCGACTTCGCTCAGTAGCAAGGAAAGACGAGCCTCGACGCACGGATTGAGCGTGTTGTCCGGCAACGAATGCAGTCTCGGACTCCCATCCGCCGCATTCGGATCCTTGACGCCGCTCCACTCCATCGGGCTACTCTTGCTCGTACTGCTCCCAGCCACGCTCACCGTCCTAGCTCCGCCACCTCCGGCGCTCGAAACAGGCGGAAGGGACATCCCGTGTCCGTTCGTCGTGCCAGGTGAGAAGTGGACGTGATGGTGGACGTGAGGGTGGGCGATTGGGTGAGGATGAGCCATTGGAGCTGAGGTGTGCAAAGGGTGTCCGCCGGTCCTGCTGGGACCGATCTCGGCGTAGGGACCGACTCCGCCGCCGACGTCGTATTGCGCACCTTGCGTTTGCGCGATGGAAGGGAGCAGGATCGGTTCGCGACGGACGATGGCGGATTCGGAGTCTTGGCGGCCGGATGCCGCGGCGATTGTAGGACGAGACGCGGCGCTGCTCGTACTGGGCGCCATCGCAGGCGTCCCAGAGCGACCGGAGCGGATCTGCTCGAGAGCTGAAGCGACGACGCCTGGGTCGACGCCGACATGGACGTCACCGCGTCCTTCGGCGCCGAAGGGGCCCGAGTCAAGAGGAGCGGGAGGGAGACGCTGCGAGACGTCTGTAACGAGACCGCCGGAGCCGGCGAGGAGACCTGGGTTCGAGATCGACGCGAGGACCGATTCGAGCTTGGCTTCCATCGATTTCAGCGACTTGGCCTGCGCAAGTTGGACACCTTCGATCAGCGGCGACTCTCAACAAGCTCGGAAGCGCAGCAGAGGGAGTTCAACGCACCATCGCGTCCGTCTTGCGGTTGCTCCGCTTGCCGCGCTGACTCTCCTCGAAGATGCACTGCAACCAGCGACGTCAGCGAACCTCGGAGAGGAACTCGGCAAGCCTGAGTTCGCTCAGGAACTCTTGCCAGCAGCCGTTATGCGAAGAAAGCTGTCAAGCGCACCTCGTGTCCGCCTTTCTTACACCTATCGCACGGCGGCCCGTTCTCTCCCCCAGTGCACCTCATCTTGAACGCCCTGCACTTTGTGCACGCCCTCGCGCCCCTCGTCGCCTTCTTCTTCTCTGGCGGCTGTCCATCCCCTCCACCCTCGGCAGCTCGCTTGCCCTTGTTCCCTGCCCCTCCCCCTCCTCCGCTTCCAGATCCCGATGGACCCGCCTCGGGCGCCTCAGACCCTTGATGCGAGTCGAACGCGGGCGAGTTGGAGTAGCCCCGTCCTGAGGGAGGTGCGCCGGAGCCGTCGACGGGCACGCCATCGGACCAGTTGTGCGAGAGGGCAGCCGAGGTTGCGTAAGTTGGCGGGTAGAAGGTGGGTGGTTGTGGGGGCAGCTCGGACATGCTGAAGGGGTCTACGGAGGCGGGGGAAGCGGCGGACGGAAAGTTGGGACGGGAGATCGGCGGCGAGTCCGGGTGAGGGTGTGTGAGCGAGACGGCGACGCGGCAGGCGAGTGGAATTGTTCGCGGTGTGGCTCTGGCGTAACTGTGCTGGCCTGGCTCGACTGCTTGTCCGCGCGAGTGCCCAGGGGGGCGAGTCGAGTCGCTGATCGAACGAGTGTGGGTGGACGTTGGGTTGGCTAAGCGCGGGACGGGTTGCGGGTGAGAGATGCACGGTGCTGCGTTGATCGGTGCTTGTCTGCACTTGCTTTCGAAGCCAGTCGAGAGTTGAAGCCGGGTCCAGCAAGCAAGCGAGCGTCGGGAGGCGGCCACCGTCAAGTCCCGGACCCTCCCTCCTCAAACCCCTCAGAGTGCAGTGCGAACAGCAGCAATAGACTCGCTAGACAGTCGCGCGAATTGTCTACCTGAACGCAGCCCAGCTACATCGGGTCGACCAAGGGACTTGCGAAATTCCCTCCCCGTCTTCTCTCCGTCCTCCCCTCGCTCGCTCTGCTGATCACCGGTGAGCACGCGCGCGCTAATATGACGACGGATCACGGCCCGCCTCTCGCCCGACTTGACGCCGCACAGCCTCGCTCGCCTCGCCTCCTCCCGCTCTCCTCGCTCGTCTCGGGCACTGACATCAGCACCTCTCCTGTTCCAACTGCTCGAGCTCGGCGTTTCTTCGTAGGCTGGCTGCTGCGTCGGCTCGGCTGACCAAAAAATTGCGTCAATGCGGTGCCGGTCCGTGATACGGCGCTGCGGGATGCGTCGATGCTTCCGCTCCAGCTTCGAGGCGAAGTGTTGCGAGGGCTCGCTGTCGTCTTCCCTCGCTCTCCTTTGTTCACTTACCCTGGCCAAAGTTCGCTCGGCGCCGACCGGATTACCTCACTGCATGCCCACCGCCGCCTGCTCCTCGCTCCCGACGTCGACCTCTTCCTCGTTCGCGATTCTCCTCCTTGCACTCCTCCTCTCGCCCACTCAGCACGTCCAGTAGACACCTTTCGCCACGACGAAGATGCCGTGCCTCGTCTCCTGCCCTTTTCTCGCCAACGAGATCCGCTCGCAAGCGCGCCGCCTCGCCAGGCTCAAACTGCGACCAGAACAATACTCGTTCGCCCAGCGCGCACAGCGCTCGGCTAGTCGCGGACACTCTGCATCCGCTGATGGACCTCTGAGGCCGACTCGGGCGGCGATGGCACCCGCATCCAGCTCGACCGCTCGCCCTGCCCTCTTCTCCTCTCCCGCCTCTCCCTCCCGCCGTGCCTTTTCCACCGCCACGCCCTCTCGCAAAGTACTCGCACACACCAAGCTCTCCCAACACGAAGTGGAGCGATTCGAAGCGAGTCTTCTGAAACGGAGGGATCCGCGGTCGGATGAGGCGGAGCAAGTCGTGAAGGGTCGGAGGTGGGGGAGGACGATGAAGAGCTTGGGGTTGCAGGGGAAGGTGCGTGCGCTCTCTTCTGTCGACGCAAGGAGAAGAGCGAGCTGATGCAGAGTGGGCGGAGCAGCTCTGCGTCGTCACGCACCCGCAAGATCCGATCGCCCTCACCCTCGCAACCTCTTTTCTCGAAGCCGGTTCATCAGACCTCGCACTCCTCTCGCCTCCGAACCCTCCCTCTCGCTCTGCGACGACTCAGCAAACTCCAGGCGACCAACTCCGTTCGCTCGCCCGCTCGAAAGGGTGGAAAGACGCCAAGATCGTCGACATGCCTCTTCCCTGTACCCCGTCAACCTTCAAAGGACTCGACGCAACGAAGCGAAAGCTCGGCGAGGCGTTCCCCGGTCGACCGATCGACGTTCTGTGTTGCGGACCGCCAACGGACGAAGCAGACGCCGTACGGTCCACCCCTCTCCTCCACGCTTTGGCAGACTCGATGTCTGCATCGAGCGAAGCGAAAGACGCCTACTCTCTTCCTTCGCGCAACGCCTCGATTATCCTTATCTCAACACCGTACGGTCCACGCGTCGACCTTCCTCAGCCGCAGCTCCCTTTGTCGGGCGCGAAGAGCGGAGAGAAGCCTGGGGCGGCGGAAATGAGTCGCTTGAGCGGTGTGCTGGCGGCTGAGTATGCCAGGAAAGGCGTGAGGGTGAATTGTATCGCGCCGGGTTTCGTCAAGGTGCGTCCACCCCTCTCTCTTGCTCCCTGAACTTCTTGAGATGCTGAATAGGGGACTGGCGCTCCTGCAGACCCCCGTAACCGCCGCCCTGCTCGAAGCAGACCCCTCACTCGCCCGCTCCTGGCAAGACGCGACTCCCCTCGGCCGCTTAGGCGGGGTGGAGGAACTCAAGGGCGCTGCTGTTCTCTTTGCTAGCGACGCCAGTCGTTTCACGAGTGCGTCCTCCGTTTCTACCTGCGCCTGGAGCGACGTCGAGGCTGACTGACCTTCCCAATCTTCGTTCTTCCGCTGTTACAGCTGGCACGACCCTGACCGTTGACGGTGGCTTCTCGCTTGTCTGAATTGTCCCTTCTCTTTCCTAGGAGCCTGTACATAGCGCCCTCTCTCCCTAAAATCGTCTCTTTCTCGCATCCGCATCCCTCGTCGTTCCCCCTTGTTCATAGTGGCAGCTTCTCTCCCTTCGTTTGCAGTTATACATGGTCGTTACCCTAGACTCATCAAGCAATGCAGCAGCGGTCCCTCTTCCTCACGCACCCTCATCGCCGATTCAGTGCGAGACTGGCTCGTCTGAAAGCCCATGCTGCATGCTGTCAGCTTGTGCTTATCCCACTCACTGACCAGCTCTCGCAGGCATGGCTGGCATCGGCGGACGAGATTCCACAGACACAGAGGAGCGCACGCCTCTGCTCGCGCCTCCCTCGCTCTCGACCGACTCTCCCACCCCCTCCTCCCCGACCGGCTCGGCAGCGACCCTCTCGCCCTCAGCCTCGCGCCCGTCTTACCGCCAGCGCGCCCTCTCCCGCGCATCAGGCAACCCCCTCCCGCTCGCAGCTGGTTCGACAGACGATGACCCGGCGGTGTTGGCCGAGGCAGAGGCCGAGGTTGCGCTGGCTCGCAGGCGGGCGAGGAGGCGCATCTGGGCGAAACGGATCTTGCTCGGTGTACTAGGATTCGTGCTACTCGCGGGAATCGTGTTGAGTATCGTCTTGCCTCTGACGGTGGGGAGACGAGGGAGAGGAGGAGGAGGAGGTGGGGAAGGCGGGAAGAAGAAGAAGGACACGCCCGACATGACGCATCTCCCGCCGCCAAGACCGGGTGCGAGGAATCCGAGCTATATGGTTAGCGGGTGGAACGGGGCGGTTGCGAGCGAGGAGGAGCGGTGTAGCCGGATGGGTGTCGACGGTACGTTCACCCGCTCCATCTGCTTCTCGACCACAAGCTGACGGGTGATCCCGTCCAGTCCTGCGAGAAAACGGCACAGCTGTCGATGCGGCAATCACGACAGCCCTCTGCATCGGCGTAGTCAACTCGTTCTCCTCCGGGATCGGCGGCGGCGGCTTCATGGTGATCCGCCCTCCTTCCTCGTCCCGGCACGGCCTGCCCTCAACCTACGACGCCTCACAAAGTCCGCGCTGCACCCACCCCATCTCGATCGACTTCCGCGAAACCGCCCCGCTCGCTTCCCACCCCGACATGTTCACCTCCTCTGCCCGTCCTGACGACCGCTCTTGGGACCCCAACCGCGCTTCGAAAGTCGGCGGTCTTGCAGTCGGCGTTCCCGGCGAACTGCGCGGCTTCCAAGCGGCGTACGAGGCGTGCGGAGGCGGAGTAAGCTGGGAACGGATCTTCCGGCCTGTCGCGCAGTTGGCGCGCGAGTTCAAGGTCGGGAAAGAGCTGCACAGGCGATTGAATGCGCGGTGGACTGGTGGACAGGAGGGGCCGACGATCAGTGAATGGATGAAGGAGGAGGAGGATTGGCGGGCGATGTTTATGCGCCCGGGTGGGAACGATTTCCTGCAGGAGGGAGATATCGTGCGACGCGAAGCGTACGCTCGGACGCTGGAGAAGCTCGGGAAGGACGGGGCGGACGTCTTCTACGACGGCGAGATTGCGGACCGTATTGTCGAGACTGTCCGGAAGGAGGGCGGCATCCTCTCGAAGCAGGACATGCGGAATTACAAGGCTGTCGTGCGGCGGGCAGAGGAAGGGACGTACCGAGGCAGGAGGTATTACACGGGCAGCTACCCCTCGGGCGGACCCATCATTCGCATGCTCCTCAACGTCCTCGATGGGTATGCGGACTTTGTCGACGGCGGACGGACTGGAGTGTCGGAGCACAGGTTCATCGAGGCTCTCAAGTGTGCGTGCGCGGTTTCGTTCCCTGCCTGCATGTCGATTCTGATCATGCTCCCTTGCAGTCGCTTTCGCCGCCCGAACAAACGTCGGCGACCCTCCCTTCATTGACAACGCCGCCAAGCTCGCCGAAATTCCGACTCGCAAGTATGCCGATGCAATTCGCGGTAACATCACCGACGTATGTTCTGCTTTCGCTCCTCGCCGCAGGATCGAGTTGACAATTCTCCGCCTGCAGGACCGCACGCATAAGCTCTCCTACTACCAGCCTCGCTTCGATATCAAGGAGGACCACGGCACGACCCACCTTGCCGTCATCGACCAATGGGGCGGCGCCGTCTCGCTTACCACCACTGTCAATCTCATCTTCGGCTCGCGTGTTATGGACAAGGAGACGGGCATCATTCTCAACGATGAGATGGACGACTTTGCGACGCCTGGACTGCCGGATGCCTTTGGCTTGAGACGTGAGTCGCCCGCTCCAAGCACCGAAGGAGACTTGGCCCTGTTGCTCACACTCCTGCCATCTCAGCCTCGCCGTTCAACTACCCGGCTGGCGGCAAGCGGCCCCTCTCCTCCACCTCGCCTCTCATTATGGACCACGTCAACTCAGACGATGTCTACCTTTCGCTCGGCGGATCAGGCGGTTCGCGCATTTTCGGCGCCGTTGCGCAGACGCTCCTCAACCTCGACTGGGGACATGACTTGTCGAGCGCGGTGGAGGCGCCTCGAGTGCACCATCAGCTGCTGCCGGCTTACGTGCGTCGACATCGCCATGCAGCGGGGGAGAAGAGCTGACGTACTCCGCCCTTGCAGGTCTCGATCGAGTCGACATTCCGGCCAGATCTCGTCGAGGAGCTCAAGGCTCGAGGACACGATGTCACGTACGTCCCCTACTCGTTCTGCATGTGCCAAGCTGGACTGACCATCTCGTCGCCGCAGGCTCTTCGACATTAACATTGGGATTGCCGAGGTTCAGGCGGTCATGCGGGACCGGGATGGGCGATTCTTCGGTGCGTTCAGGCATCGGAGCCTCATCCCGTACGAGCTGACTCGTCTCTCATCGCAGCCGCATCCGATTCGCGCAAGAATGGGTGCGTCTTCCTTCCGCTCGTTCGTCGCGAAGTTTCGACCGCTGACTAGGTCTCGCTGCTTGAACAGGGTGCCTGCCGCATACTAGAGTAAACACACGGCTTATTCACTCGCATCGCATGCAACAAGGATGATCGCAAACTCCGATTGATCGGGACGAGATGAGCGGGCACGAGATGAGCGGGCGAGCCCGGAGGATGAAAACTGCTCCTCTCTCCCTCGTCGAGAAACGTCGAGCTGGTTGTTCTACTATGCTTAGCAAGCTTCGTGCTGAGGTATCGGTAGGTAGACAAGAACAGCTAGGGGCAAAGGGTATCACCGAACGACAGAAAGGGAGGAAAGGATACGCAAACAACAGAACTGCAAAACGACGCGTCACCTCTTCACATGTTGGGCACAAAGAGCGGGTCCGTCTTCGAGAGGTTGGCCGGGTTGCTCGCCATGATGAGGAGCTCGACGACCGACTGGCAGACGGGGACGACTGGGGACGGCTGACGCGCTCGCTCATACTGGGCGCTGACGACCTTGGCCTTCCTGACGATGGCATCGATGGCGGAGAGGGTGTACTCGCGGAGGTGAGTGCGCTGGTCGGATTTGCTCATCGTGAACCACCTGCAGGACAAGTTGGGTCAGCGACGGGTCTCCCCTAAGGAGCTTTCTGGGCGATGGGACGTACGTGTTGATCTCTTCGCGCACAAAGATCGAGAGACGGTGCTCGAGGTCGTACTCGGACTCGGTGAGGGCGCTGGCGATCGCGATGAGCGAGCTCGTTAAGAGACCTTCGACGCCATGCGGACCGATGAAGCGCTGCATGTTCGGCGTAAAGCGGAAGGGGACCGGCTCGTTGTGCACGAGTTCAGGCTTGCCGGGAACGATTGCTATGGCGAGGTAACATGAGCTGCCGAATCGCGAGCGGAAGAAGCGGGGCTGCAACTCACAAGGCACCATATCGGACGTGTAGAGCTTGCCAGTCGCGCGCGAGATGTGTACGCGTGCCGGCCGTCGGTCCGCCATGCTCATCGTGTAGGTCATGAAGATGAAGGCGGCGAGCGAGGTCGTCATGTGCTTGCGGAGGTGCCAGAGATCGTTGGGCGATGCCATCGACTTGATCATGTACTGTTGACGAAGATTGAGTCAGCTTGGCCAGCTGCGACGGCGAGACACGTCGAGCTCACCTTCTTGAGGACATCGTCCGGCGTCATTTTGACGGAAAGCTCTTCGAACGCTTCTTGGCGTGCACTCCAGAGATCCGTTCGCTGTGAGCGCAGTGCACAGTCAGCGCGCGAACATGGTTGGAGAATGGACGCTAGACGTACGCTGAGAGGCGGCTCATGCCGATGAAGAGTGCGGATCCGCTCCGTGAAGGCGAGAACGGGGTCTTCTTTGCGCAAACCCATCGACTCGACGTGGTCTTCGAGAATCTCCTGGAGCGTTGTGACCGAGGCGTCGTTCTCGACGATGCGTACGCCCGGCGAGAGCGGCACGACGGTCGGAACCATGAACTGCAAGTTTCGCTTGCGCGATTCTTTGCGGTTCGCGAGCGTGCTGTGGAAGGACAGGCGGATCAGGGCCCGCGCTACTGATTTGAGGAACGCCCAACGCACCAGTTCAGCATGCGGAAGAGCTGCATAATGCGCTCCTCGCGGCGAGACGTGCGAGGCGCCGGCAGCTGGACCATGAACTGGTGGATGCTGCCGTCCTGGCCGAGGATCGTGAGGCGGCGGAAGTAGATGCCGCTGCCACGCTGTACGTCGTACTTGTTCGCGAAGTGGCTGATGCGGACGAAGTTGTTGTTCGAGTCCTCATGCTGGAGGTACTGGCCGGGGACCTCGATCTCGTCGAATTTTTGGTACTGGAACTCGACGAGCCAGTGCGACGACGCCTCAAGGTTGGCTCGCTTCGCCTTCTTGTTGAGCACCGCCTCGTACCGGTCGCGCCAACCCTGCAAACGCTGCAGGTACTCGCGAAGAGTCGGCTTGCTCGTCAGGAAGTCCTTGACGAATTGCTCCTGCGGATGCCGTAGAGCGCGTCAGCAATCTACTCGCCGAGATGGTGGGTATCAGGCGCGACTCACCTTGACGGGCGAGGAATGCAGCGACTCGGCAAAACGGGCGATGTTGCCGTTCGTCGCCTGGGTGAGGAGGCCGTCGTCCGTCGGTAACGGCGCGCGGTTGACGTATTGCTGCAGAGATGGAGTCTCAGCAATCCGGTCGCTTATGAGCTCGAAACGAGGCGAACGCACCTGCAGAGCGTCTGCAAGGAGTGCGCTGATCAGGCGGTAAATGTCTTCGTCGGCGGCCGGCTTGAAGCGGGTCGAGATCTGGTCCACAATCATCTCCATTGAGAGCGCGAGGAGCGGGAAGGCGGTCTTGAGCACCGCCATAATTTCGTCGATGTAGTCCCACGGCTGACGTTGATTCGCGGGAGCCGTCGACAGTTGAGTCCCGCCGGGCGTGACGAGCGTCTGGCCTCCGCCCTCTGCGCCTCCTTCAGCCTCTGCCGGCGCTGGCTCGCCGTTCGCAGCGGCAGACTCGGCGGCGCGCTTGGCGGCCTGAAGCCGTATCGCCTCGGCCTGCTGCCACTGCCGCTTTGTGAGCGACAGCTCGTCGCGGGTCGTCCGAAGCTGGAAGAAGAGCGCCTGCGGGTACGTCTTGGCGATCTTGAGGAGGATGACGCGAACGTAGCGCGCCTCCGACTTGGAAAGTGTGACGAGGAGTTGCGGGATGAAGGTAATCCAATACCAGGTCGGAATCTCGCCCTTGTAGTTGTCGAACGCCTTCGAGACGGTCCCGGCGGCGTCGTCGAGGCTGAGGAGCCAGAGGATGCGGACGAGGAGCTTGCGGACCTTGGCGCTCTTGTAGAGGCCGGCCGCCTGTAGGTAGCAGCTGACAGCGTTGGCGGCGATGTTAAGGTCGGCCGGGTTCTCCTTGAACATGCGATCGTGGTACTCGCCCCATTCGGCCCAGGCCTTGGGGAAGCTCATGTCCATCGAAACGGCGAGGTTGAAGGTCTGGTTCGCCTCGTCATGCAAATGCAGCTTGGCGAGGAACATGCCCTTGAGCGTGAAGAACTCGGCCTTCTGCGAGCCGTTGAAGTACATGAGGTTTGTGTTGTTGATGACCTCGAGACCGTTTGCGAGCTCGGACGGGTTCTGGTAGTGCGCCTTGGCCTGCTCGCGCAGCTTGAGGAACGCCTCCTGAATCTCGATGTTCGGGAGCGTGTAGATCTTGGTGAGCGACGTGATGCAGACATCGCTGAGGTGATGTTTCCGGGCGACGTGGGCGAAGCGGTTGATGATCCAGGCTGTCTCATGGAAGCCGCGATAGGCGAATGAGCTCGCGTTCTGCTGGCCGCCGGGCGCGTTCGGGGCAGGGACGAGCGGGAGGTACGCCTTGTTGATGGCCGAGAAGACGTGCTGGCGCCATGCAACGAGGTCGGACCAGACGTTGATGTCATCCCAGAGGTTGGGGAGACGGTCGCGCCAGGTCCCGACGATGCTCTTAAGCTCATTTGAGCGCGTGTCGAGATTCGCGGCGTTCGTGCCCGCGAGGCTGGCGAAGATCTGCTGCGCCTCCTGCAGCTCGACGAACTGCTGGAACGTCTGGAGGAGCGGATAGTGCGCCTGCGTGACCGTCTCGGGCAAATAGTACCACTTGCGAAGCGAGAGCTGGACACCTTCGTCGCAGAGCTTGGCGAACATCTTCTTGGCGTTGGTCGCTTCCTCCGGCGTCTTGGCGGAGTAGGCGGCGAGGAGGGCGAGGTAAGTCTCGAAGACTCGGCGACGGGGCGTCCCGACGGGCGACATCGTCTCGAGAGCGTTCTCGATCATCGGTCGCTCTTGGTTCCAGTCGGCGAGGCGCCAGGCGCACTCCAGAAGGAGCTCTTTGTTGCCCTCGTTCTTGGCCATGCTGCGCGCAGATTCGAAGGCGTCAGCTTGCTCTGTGAAAGAAGATACGGAGGGAACCGCCGCTGACTCGGAGAGAACATCCCACTGCGACAGCAAGCACTCGTCAGCTTCGGCAAGCACACGGAACAGACGTGGCGGACGGACCTGCTGCAACTTCTGGGCCGTGATGATCCAGTGATCTTCCCACAGCGCGAGCTCACTCTCGGTAAACGGCATGACTCCGCTGCGCGCTGTGATCTGCGCCGACTCGTGGAGGACCTGCGCCTGCGCCCATTGGCCGATTTGCTCCCAGCTGCGGGGGACGATCAGTCAGCGTGATGTCGCGCGCCCAAGACGAGAAGGAGGGGTTCAGCGCACCTGAGGGCGGCGTTGGTCTCGTTGTACGCGGCCCGACGACGCCACAAACCGTAGAAGAGATCGTCCTCGCTGAGCTCGGCGTATAGCTCGGTAAGGGCGTCCATAGCCGTCTCCTTCACCGTGTCCGATTCGCGTGGGTTTTCGAGCGTATCTTGGAGGAGCTCAATGCCGGTGTACCAGGCGTTGAAGGTGCGGGCGTGGTAGCGAACGACGTGAGGTGGGAGAACGAGCGGCGGCGTGCACGCGAACGACGACTGGAGGAGGGTCTGGACGACATTCGGACGACGGTCGACGCTGCGGAGGTGATAATCCTTGACGAGGAGACCGACCATGAACTCGGTCAGGTGGCGTTGCTCCGAGCGCGACAAGCACGACCATCCCGTCTTGAAAGTCGAGATCCAGGTCGCGTGTGTCGCGTTCGGATCCGCGTACAGGAGCTTGCGGGCCGCCGCAAGAACCTCGCCGGTTGTATACGTCTCGAGCTGCTTGATAAAGTCGGCCGGCGGCGCCTTGGCGGACGCGAGGTAAGAACCCGGTATGAAGAGCGGGTCCTTCGTGTCGACAGCGCCGAGGAGGAGATCGAGCGCCTGGTGGATCCAGTACGTCTCGCTGAGCGTCTCCCACGACTGGACGCCGATGATGTAGTGAAGACGGCTGAAGAGCCCGGTCGCCAAACTCTTGTCGAAGGTCGCGAGGAATTTAGACCTGATGACGGGATCTCGGACCTTGCAACCCATGAGGAAGGCCGGCTCCAGGCGGAAAGTGAGTTCACTGCGGGCGAGTGACGCGTCGGTATAGACGTCGAGGATCAGGTTGAGGAAGTCCTTCTGGAGCGCTTCGCTGTTGCGGTTCTCGAACGACGTCATCTTCGAGAGGATGCCGGCCTTTTCCTTGAGCGTCGGGTACGGCTCGTCCTTGTCGAACACCCACTTGCGGACCATCTGCAGGAGGAAACGGCACACGTCGATGTTTGACGACTTCTCGACGAGCTGCACGATGCCGCTAAGGAACCACCGACGCTGTTCGCCGAGGTGCGAGACGCGCTGGCGAAGGACGTCGAGGCTGGAAACGAGGAGTCGCAGGTTCGGGTCGACGGACGAAACGGCTGTTGGCGACGCCGTATGCTCCTTGAGGTATCGGGTGAAGACGCGGACGAGCGCCGGAATGAAGGCGTCGATGCGCTCGGGCTCGACCTTCGACCATGACTGGAGGATGAGGATGACAGCAGGCAAATTGGTCATCGCACGCAGGCCTTCCTCGACAGTCGAGCGCGCCCACTCGATGAACGCCTTGGCGGTCCCCGGCACGTCTGCTGAGTCCGGCGTGACGTTGCGAGGGAGGTGGTCGAAGAGTCGCTCGACGACGGGGCGTAGGCTCGACGTGAGACGCATCTCGCCGCTCGTGAAGCCCTTCTCGACGATGCTGTGCAGGACGGCAATGTTCTGGACGTGCCACTCGGCCGGCTTGTACGAGCTGACGACGTTGAGGATCTCTGCCGAATTGCACATCTGGCCCAACGTTTCCTCTGTGACGTCGGTCGAGAAGGTGCGCTGGAAGAATGAGAACTTGACGTTGCTCTCGCCCCAGACGCTCGGCCCGATGAGCTCGCGGAGCAAGGCGAGCGCGCGGTAGACGAGGTTGTTCCGCTGGACGGGCTCCTGCGAGTTCGAGATGAAGCGGAGGAGGTTGTTGACGACCTGGTCGCGAAGGGACGGTGGCGGAATATAGGTCGTGCCGGCTCCGCTGCTCGCTGCCGAGGGCGCCATCGAAGCGCCGCGCTCCGTCTTGGCCAGCTTCGGCGATCGCTCGGCGGTTTCTGCCTCGTCGTCATTCTCCGCCTTGCCCTCGTCCTGCTTAGTAGACTCGAGACGCTTCTTCTCCCATTTGAGAATCACCTCGATCACGTCGAGGGTGAGGGCGCGCGTGTCGGGCGTAATCGTCGTACTCAGCGTCAGCTTGCCGAGCGAGGCGACAAGGTGGGGGAAGAACTGGTCGCGCGAGGCGAAGAAGAGGTCCGGGTGGCGGACGATGAGCTGGTAGATGTTGACGAGGAGCGGCATAGTCGAGCCTTCTTCAATGAGCGTCTTGCGCGTGAAGTACTCCCAGCCTGGGATCTGGCCCGGCGCCGGTGTCGTCCCGCCGGGCATGCGCTTCGGGAGAGCGGGCGCGAGGATGTCGAGCGCTTCGCGGACGAGGTTGCGAGCCTCGGGCTGATGCGCGCGGAGCAGGGCGACGTAGATCTGACCGACAATCTTGGCTGGCGACTCGTACTCGGCGAGGAAGGTCGATATGAGGATGTACGCCGTTTGGGTCACGCTGATGTCGTCAAAGCGGATGCTCATCCAGCCGAACTTGATCACGTCCTTCTTGACCGAGTCGAGAAGCGAAGGCGACGAGCGGATGAGCAGCGTCGTCATGTGGCAGAGCTCAACTCGGAGCTCTTCCTCGTCGAGCGTGCCGAGCTCGGGCGGCGCGACGAGCAACGGATGCCACACCTTCGCGTGGACTTTGGCGATCCATCCTGCGCTGATCAAACCCTCTTCTCGTTCGCCTCGCGAGTACGAGACGAGGAGGATCGGGTTGACGAGGAGTCGCAATGCAGCGCTCTTGTGCGGCATCGCAACGTTCTCGTTGTCGAAAATGTCGAGGAAGCGGTCGAGGACTTGGCGACGGAACGCGACGTTCTCGTTAAGGGCGACATGGCGGGTGAGGAAGCGCGACAGCGCGGTGTGATCGGCCGAAGTCAGGTACGTGTACGCCTCGACGAGATGGAACAGCAGGTCGATGTGCTCCGCTTGCTCGAGGTACGCGACGAAGATCTCGACGACGACCTGATCCTCCTTCAGCTGCTGGACGTGCGGGATGCCCTGTCGCTTAAGGCGCCCTCGACGAATGTCCGACACCCACCGCGTGATGAGGATGGGCAGGACCGCCTCGCAACGCCCGATCCACATCTTGTCGACCTCGATGAGCTCGCGAACGACCATCGCGACGTGGTAGCCAAGGTCGCCGTCCTTATCGAAGCAGGGGCTGAAAAGGTCCTGGACGTGGTCCGAGATGTAGTCGCGGATCGGCTGCGACTGCTCGGCGGCAATGACCGCTCGGAACGTCGGGACGTAACGCTCCTCGGAGAGACGGCCGAAGAAGAAGATTGTCGTCTTCTCCGGGTGCAGGGCGAGGAACTTGGCGAGCGGGACGGTGAAGATGCTCGTCTTGAGCTTTTTGAGCAGCCGCTCGACGCTAACCACCATCTCGACGACGTCCTCGAGGTACATGCCAGCGGCAGGGTGAGGCAGGAGGTGGAAGATGTTGACGATCGCAGCCATGACCTCGAGCTCGCCGTCTTCCGACGGCTGCTTGGCGGTTGCGCGGAGGATGTCGGCGGGGATGGCCAGCGAGCGGAAGTGGTCGACAAGCTTCTGCCCGATCTCCACCTTGAAGTAGTTGGTCAAGAGTTCCAGGAGGCGTGCGAGGCCCTGCATGACAGAGTACGTTCGTTAGCCTGTGAAGCGCATGACATCATGGATGGTTTGCGCACATGAAGGCTGGCGACGGAGAGCTTCTTGTGGTCGGCGAGGTTCATGAGAACGGGCTTGAGACCAGTCTGCAAGAGATCCTTCGGGAGCTTGCCCTGTGCGAGCATGACCTGCTTCAAACTGTGGTACGCGGCGTCGACGACTTCGGGCGCCTTCGAGTAGAGAAGCTTGAAGTAGACGGAGAGGGCGCGGATCCGAGTCTGGTTGTAGGCAGGCGTGTTGAGCTGCGGGTTGGCGAGGGCTGCCGACAGGAGCTGGACGCAGACGACTCGGAGTTGCGTGAGCGGCGCCATCGTCTTGTGCGTCACTTTGCCGCCAAGGAGCGCGACGTCCTCGGCGTCGGCGATACCGAGGGCTTCGTGAAGTAGGCGGACGAGCTGGTCGTCAACCTCGATGAGAGGTGGGTTGAGGGTTATGCAATAGGTGACGGCGTCGATGTGACCGATCTGCATCGTGAAGCCGAGGGCGCGGAGCGGCTTCGTGAAGATTGGTCCGAGAAGGCGGTCCTTGACGGGCGTGAGCATTTCGGTGAGCGGCTTGCCCTCGTTCTCCGAGACGATCTTCAGCGCGCGCTTGACCGCATCGCGAACCGGAGCGACCTGACTGCTGACCTCGACGAGAAGAAGGCCGACCAGGTAGTTGAGCGTCGCGCGTGCAGCCTCCTTGTCCTCCGGCGTAACCGGCGTGCTGCAGACCCTGACGAGGGTGAGGAGCGTGTCGACAACCATGTCTGCGTTCGACGGCGACTCGCCGGGCATGTCCTTCAGGGCGAAGAGAAGCGCGCGGGTGAACTCGATCTCGTGTTCGATAATCCATTTGGTCTCGACGCCGACCTCCGAGATGAGGATGAGCATGCCGCGAGCGGCGCCGCACTTGCGTTGCCACGATGGATCGTAGCAGTGAGAGGCCAAGCGCGACCCCATCTGGTGCAGCAAGGCGGTCGGCGCGTCGGGCTTGTGTGACGAGGACGAATCTGGTTCGCGCTTCGCGAGAAGATGTTCGACGATCGCCTTTGTCTGCGTGGCCGCCTTGGTCATGTCGGACGTATCGACGGTGCAGAGGTTCTCGATTACGCCGTCGACGAAGGCGGACGACAGAGGCAGGGTCTGGCGGGCGAGGTTCGGGTTCTCCGGCATCTCCTTGCCGAGCTCGAAGGCGAAGACGACGCGAGCGAGGTCAATCATGTACTTGTTCGCCTCCTCGTGGAAGTCGTCAACGCGGGTCGCGTCGAAGAGGCCCTTGAGGACGTTGCCAAACGTCTCTTCAGGCTCGCCGGGCAGCAGACCCTGCTCGAACAACTGTCAGCGCCGGAAGCACGGTACTTGAATGACTATAACGCACCTCGCGGAGGAAGATGGCCACCGAGTACTTGAGGAACTGGTACGCGACCCGTCGGTAATGCACGTCGCCTCTCCGGATGATCTTGAGCGCGACGTCGACGATGGGGCCGATGCGAATGGATGCGTCCGTGCCCTCGAACTTGACGTTGAGCAGCGCTTCGGGACCGACGTTCTTCCACTCGAGCTTCGGCGGCTCGAAGCCCTTGCGGTTCCTGCCACCGATTTTACCGAGGATCCGCATGGTCGTATGCGCGTGCTGGTGGTTGAACGGCAGAGGGCGGAGAAGCTTCCACAGGCCGGCCACGACCTCGTCGATGACAGGTGCGAAAAGCGGATTGAGGAACTCTTGCGTGAGATTGTCGACGCACAGCTCGAGGGTACGGAGGCCCTGACTGACGAGCTCGGAGCCGGCTTGTAGGGCGTGGACAAGCGGTCGCATGAGGTAGCTGAGGTACGGGAGGAGGACGGATAGGCGGACCGGAACGGTGAGGATGAGCTCGGCGAAGAGGTCCTTGCGTGACTTGTCGGCCGACTTGAGGAGGGCGTTGAGCTGCTCGAGAAGAGTCTGGAGGAGGGGGAGAACCTCGTTGTAGAGTATCTCGAATCGACCGCCGCCGATCGAGCGGAAGAGGGCGCGGAGAAGGAGGTAGTACGAGTTGGGCTCGGACGCCTGGCTCGCGAGCTTGAGCGAGTTCATGATGAGGTTCGAGAGGTGTGGCAAGAGGACGGGCTCGTTCTTCTCGGGAAAGATCGTAACCGCCATGAATGACATCTTGTAAAGGCGGAGCATGACCGAGGTGTTCTCCTTGTTGCTGTTGCCGAGTTCGGGAAGTCGTGACGAGAGGAATCGGAAGAGGATGGCGACAAAGTGCTGCGAGACGTTCTCGTTTGAGAGGAGCGACTGTGGAATGACGAGGAGCTCGTGATTCTGCGAGAGGCATCGATCAGTGCCGGTTCCAGCGATCCGTAAGGTGGAAGCACGGCGCACCCGGATGAGTTCGTCAAAGAAGAAACCCATGCGGTTCTCTACGACCTCCTGGAAAATGACGAGCTCCGTCTGGACGAGCGTCGACGTCAAGACCTCCATGACTTCCTTCTGCTCGCGACCTTGATCCCGCGCCGGGTCGAAAAGCACCATGCACTTGACGGCGGCGTCGAAGAAGCGGCACATGAGCTCGGCATCGGGTCCTTGGCCGCCCATGCGGTTCAACGCGAGGCCGAGCGTCTTGAAGCCGAAGAGGAGGTTGCGGAAGAGGAAGCGGGCGTCCTTGACGGGGTCAGGACCTGGATCGACCATGATGACAGCCTTTCTGATCGGCTTGGCGCGCTCTATGTCGACGTCGTCGAGCTTGAGCAGATTTGGCTCGGCGTCCTCGTCCTTCTTCTTCTTCTCCTCGACCTTTGCCTCCGGTGCTTCATCGACGACGTCGACGTCCATCTTCTCGCCCTCGTCCTTCTTCTCGTCCTTTTCGCGATCAGCGGCGCCGCTATCGGCGCCAGCTTCAGACTCCATCGCACGGTCACCGTCCGCATCGGCATCGTCCGCCCTGCCCTTGCCCTTCTCCTTCTGCCGCTTCTCCCACTCGCGCCGCTCCTTCTCGCTCTCGCGCACCTTGTCCATCGTGATCGGTAACGATTCGCGCACCTTGCTCCACTTGGCCCACTCGTCCCGAACCTCGGCCATCGCCTCCATGCGACTGACGAACGCGAGCAAGATGCGCTGGAGTATCTTGACTGCCTCTTGCGGCTCTTTGCTCGCGATCGGGTCAATCAGGTTCAGGAGGAGCTTCGAGCACATCGTCTGGATGGCCGAGGCGAGCGTCGCATCGTGCACGTTGGCGCAGTAGGTGTGGACGACGCGAGAGAGCTGGGGGAGAGTTAGGTCGGCGCGGCAGTGGTGGATGAGATCGGCGAGCATCGAGAAGGCGAGAGGTCGCAGGTTTTCGTGACCAGTGACAGAGTTGCCTGTCAAGACGTGCTCGTCGAGGAGAGTGTCGATCTGCGAGAGGAAGGCGGTGCGGAGGTCGCTCTGGAGGATGTGGCGAGTCGCGATGATGAGGTCGCGCTTCATCGCGACCGCCTCGGACGGGCAGTCCTTCATGAGTCGGACGGCAATCTCGGGCAGGACGTTCAGATACGACGAGAGGGCGGTGTTGGAGACTCGGTGGATGTACGCGAGGAATGACATGGTCTGCGTAGATGGAAAAAGTCAGCTTGTCACCGCGCGCGGGAGTCGACCTCGACCGTCGTACCTTCGTCTGCGCCATGACCATGTCCTGGAAGGCGCCTCGCTTGTCCTTCGGGATTTCGGGACAGATGCCAACCCACGACTTGCCGCGCTCCATCGACTCGTGCTTCCGCCGCTGCGGCTCGGCCTGCATCTGGATGAACTGCGAACGCAACGAGCCTGTCAGCTTCGGGGCCGAACGCGAGACGCTGACGGCGACATGCCTCGAAGACGAGGGGCACGAAAATGGTGATGGCCTTGTTGACGAGCGGGCGGTAGGTCTGAAAGATGAAGACGATCGAGGCGGGGCAGTCCTGCAGGAGCTTGAAGCTTCGCATGGCCGGCGCGTACACAACCGGCTGATTCCCAGCACCTCCCTCCCCCTCGAGCGACGGTGGTCCGCCAGATGATGGGCTCTGCGCATCCGCTGCTGCCTGGCCCGCCTGCGAGCGAGTTTGCCTCGCCGCCTCGCGGAACGTCTCCTCGACCACGCTGCCCATGTTCTTGAAAAGGTCGGCGACAATCTCGAGGAACTCGTCGACGCTGGCTTCGATCTGCGCGACGGTCGGGTCGGGTGTCGGTTCGGCGTTGGCGGGCTGGGCGGAGGAAGGGGGAGGCGGGCGAGAGTAGGTGCGGTGGAGGTCGATGATGACCTTCATGCAAAGGACGGCGTTATCTTCCGATTCGATGCGGAGGAGTTTGAGGAGGAGCAACATGAGGGACGGTGCGTGCTGGCGGAGAGGCTCGACGTGCGGGAGACGGTGGAGGATCTGGATGAGGAGGTTGCGGAGTTTCTGCGGACGTGGCAATGAAATTGTCGGTTCCGCGGCCCACTGTCCTACACCTGAGTAGGTCGCGACCTACATGCTCGCCCGAAGTCGACACGAACGCGGGCTTGCCCGTCCTGAGGATGTCGGTAAAGGCTGGCAGGAGGATGTCGAAGAGCTTGCCGAGGTCGAGGTCTTTCTGGTACATGTCGATGGCATCTCGAAGCTCTGTCGCGAGGTTCGTCTTGGCCTTGTAGTCTGTTTGCGCGAGTGCGAGGCAGGGTCGAGGAGGAAGAGCGGGATGTTACACGGGTCAGCGCTGCCCAAGGGGCTTGACGAGGCTAGGTACGCACCGACCGACGGGTCCTTGAGTTTGTCTGCAATCACCTCGAAGCTCTGACCCTCGAGGGGCGAGCCAGCGCCGAAAGCGCCTGGGGTCACCTTTGGGCCGGCAGACTGCCTCCTGCCTGCCGAGCTGGTCGACGGTGGGCCCGCCATGGCCGCTGCGAGCTGGCTGCAATGCTCTGTGCGAGCTGGTGAAGCGCACGGAGCGAGAGTGCGAGAGAGTGCGGGTGGGTCGCTGCCAGCCGAGGAGAGCGCTCGTCGCGACTTTGGGCAGCGCCAGCCTCGACGAGCAGCTCGGGTGTCACGCACTCGGCAGCCAGATGGGCAGTGGCTGTGAGAGTAGTTATCAGTTTCACACAAGCTCAATCAAAGTCGAACCAGGCCTCCAGGTGCTGTCGCCGTGTCGCTTCACCTCGCGCCTCCCTCTTCATCAGTCTCTCTCCGTCCCAACACTCGCGCACATCGCTCAACCCGCTTGCTGCTCCCTCAAACTCGCTCAGACGCATGCACTGAGGTTCACCACGTGACGGCGAAGCGTCCAGGCGTCTCCACCCTCTTTTCGCTCCACACCGCCCCCGTTCCGCACCACATCATCCACACCTTCCTCTGACGCCATCATGTCCTCTCGTACCAGCTCAGAAGCTACCGCCGGTCTCTCGCACAAGCGCGCCCGCTCCGACGATCCTGGCGACGCCTCTCCTCCTCGTCGATCAGCTGTGGCGGGACCTTCACGGTCGACGAGGCGCTCCGAGGAACCGAGATCAAGCTCGTCCGGACCGGCGTTCTCGGTCGGAAACCCGTTCAAGTCAATAAAGAGGCCTCGCAAGCGGTCGGCTCCGCCAGACCTTCGCGACAACGACCGCGAACCGTCTACCGTGGAAGAGGAGGAGGACCCGGCGAAGCAAGAGCAAGGTGCTTCGACGGGTGCTTCGACGAGTAACTCCAGATATCAACGGTCACGCAGCAGGACGGCAGCCGTGAAAGCCGACTCTGAGGATGACGAGGAGCCCTCCACCGCCGAGTCCGGCGATGAGCCAATTGTCGCCTTCGGCTCACGAACTCTCCCAGCTCGCTCGTCCCGCAACACCGCGCCCGTACTCGATCTGACGGACAGCGGCGACGAAGGCTTCTCATCCCTCTCGCCCGGTTTGGCGTACGGCAGTTCGTCTCGACCGAATGCACTTGCGAACGGCGCTGCCGACGCCAGCTCGGCTCCGCGTCCGCGTCTGAACATTCGTCCCGGCGACTCGCTCTTCGGGACGCTAAGCGCCATCGACGATGACGATGACGAGTCGCTCGTCTTCGAAGATGCGGCGGCTGTTCGTGCGAAGCGCGCAGAGAAAGGCAAGGGCAAAGCGCGCGATGCCTCCTCTCCTCCAGTGCCTCTCGCCGACTCGACCTCTTCAGCGAACAACGCCGCCGCGACAACCGCCGATAGCCGACCACTCCCCTCCCTCTCGCACCTCACATGTCCCATCTGCTTCGGTCCTCCCGCTCCCCTCGCCCTCACCTCGTGCGGCCACGCCTTTTGCGCACCATGTTTGCACGCCGCGCTCGTCGCCGGTCCGGCGCTCACGCCTCCGCCGACTGGAACGGCAGCAGCGGCGAGACGAGGAAGAGGAGGCAGGACGGGTCCGATGGGCGAGGTGGCGAGGTTGTTCAACACAGGTGGGCGGGGTAGAGGGCGTACAGCACGTGGTCGATTTGCAGGACGGGCGGCGGGCGGTGGGGACGACGGAGACGATGAAGACGATCCGGAGCTCAACAAGCATTGCCCGGTCTGCAGGACGCCGTTGTACGGCGGCTGGGGGAAGAGCTTGAGGGGACTCGTATTGCGCATGGCGCCTATTAAGCGGTGAGGGTGCATTGCCAGCCGTCTTTAGCGATCGCCCTAGACTCTTCGCCGGCTTCGAGACACGGCTCACGCCACGCTCGCCAATACTCCACTTCTTCCTGTGCTTCTTCACATCGTCTCCGTTGGGATTTGTTTCGCCGGCGCGCTTTTCTGCAACCTTCGTTCTGTCGGGACTTCTCTCCCTCACAACACCCCTCGCGGAGGCAAGCAAAGCGAGGGCATGTCAAGGCGAGCGCGCGAGTCGGCGCACGATGTGCGACGGTGGCAGACAATTCCGGCACTGATATTGGCAATCTCAAATGACGCGACAGGTACGAATTCAATAGAACAAGGGGGAGGAGGCGCGAGGGGAAGGGAAGAAAAGGGTCGTCGACGCCTACACCTGACGTGCAGCCTGTTCGACACGGTCCGACGACGACTTCTCAATGTGGTTCATCGTGTGCTTGTGATCGCCCTCGCTGCGCATGTCCGATTCAGCGCTGTAGGGGCACGACGAGGGGGTTAGTCTCGACAGCGACGCAAGACGGAGGAAAGGACGTACACCTCTGCCTCGACCTCGGCGAGGGTCTTCTTCGGAACGGACGAGAGGCGCCAAGCGCTGAACGCGTGGCCGGCAGCGAAGAGGTCGTCCATCTCCTCCAATGTGCGCCCTTTCGTCTCCGGAAACATGAAGAAGACGTTGAGGGCGGCGCAGATGCAGAACGTGCCGTAGACGAAGTACTGCGGAGTCGGCGAGGGACGACCGTCAGCGTGATCACATGCAATGAAGGAGCTCAACGCACAGTCTTGTACTGGATGTTGCGGAAAGCGGGAGGCGTCGACCAGGCGAGGGCGAAGCTGCAGCGAACGGGCATCAGCGAGTGCTAGGAAGTGGCCTGGCCCCGTGACGTACTTGAATATCCAGTTCGTAGCTGTCGCGGCGCTGACTGCCTTGCCACGAACACGCATGTGATGAATCTCGGAGGGGCTGTGAGAGCGACAGTGTCAGCGACGTCGAGCTCTGTTATGAGCCGCCACGACTCACAAAATCCACGAGCAGGGGCCGTAGGTCATTGAGAAGAGCATGACGAAGATGTACGAGAGAACTGCGCAGGAAAGGCGGTGGATCAGCACGAGACCGCAACGCCCTCCGCGCGAAAATGAAGCTGAACTCACCTATGACGGCGTTACGAGCCGAGGTGTGGCCAACGATGGTCCAGGTCGTCGTCGCGGAGGAGCCAGAGTGGAGTGGCTGGCCAAGGGTCGCTTGGATGGCTCCGACGGCGAATAGGCAGCAACCCATCGCAAACATACCGATCATCATGCTGCGCATTGATGTTACGCAAGTTGGAGGGAAAGAGACGGCGGCGTAGAAGCGGCAAAGAGAGTAAGGTGCGGAGCGTCAGCCAGGCATCCTTTCGCATGAACAGGGAGGGAAACTGACGTCGGCCGTCGCCCCCAGGCATCAACATAGAGAACTGCCGGGATCGTAGCGACGAAGTGCAACGAGTACTGTACGCCTGAAGCGATGAGGCCGCCTCGTCGTCCGACAAGGCCCGCGGATTGGAAAACGTAAACGATATAGTCTGCGCAACAACGAGTCAGTTAAGGACAGGCGGGGCCACCTAGAACGGCGGATGGACGGAGATTTGAGGGGCAGGCGCGGATAGATGGATGGACGGGGGCAGAGGCCTGGTCCTCCCACCAGTACCGATAAGGACGAGTAGTTACTCACACATCATGACATTGTTGCCACTCAGCTGCGACCACATCTGCGTGATGCAGGCGAGGAAGGTCCGGCGGAAGTACTCGGGCTTGAGGAGGTCGAGATAGCTCCGGGAGGCAAGCGTCCTGTCGAACTCGACTTGGCGCTTGATCTCAAGGTACTCGAGCTGGACGAGGTCGTTCTCCGTGTCTCCTTCGGCGTGGACGTCGGCGAGGACTGCAAAGCAAGTCTCCGTCAGCTCAGCTGCGTTCTCCCACTTAGGTAGACGGCAGTAACCCACTCTGAAGCGCCGCGTCTTCCCTGCCGCGGTCCATGAGCCAGCGGGGCGACTCAGGGAACGCAAACATCAAGATTCCGAGGATGAGGCCCGGGATCGCTTGGAGGGCCCAGGGCATCCTGAACGAGGCGTCGTTCTGCAAACGCACCCGTTTCAGTTTCCACAACAATCAAGAATGAGCGTGTATGATGCGTACCGCGATGTAGGAGCAGCCAAAAGAGACGAAGAACTGCAGCAACTCAGAGAACGTGATCGCAAGCTGTTGCGTGGCGACGATGCGGCCGCGAATAGCCGGACGGGTGATCTCTGCCTGGTAGATGGTGACGATAGCCGAGCCGAGACCGACCTGCGAGGCGACGCGCGCGATAATGGAATGGTCAGGCCTGCGTGTCAGGAAGAGCCTTCTAGCGAGAGATGCGTACGGCGAGTCCGGCAACAACGCGACCGGCGACGAGGGTGCGGACGTTGAAGCTGGCGGCCTGGATTATACAGCCGAGGACCCAGACCCAGCCAGAGATGATCTGGCGGTGAGACGGGCGGATATGAGTGCTCTGCGATAAAGGGCGTTGAAGATGACTGGCAGGACGCACAATGCACCACTTGCGTCCAATCTTATCGCTGAGGTACGAGTTGATGAGAGCGCCACCGAAGGAGCCTGTCAGAAGCGAGCCGCGGGTAAGCGCGAGACGGCCCCGTGCGAAGGAAAGGAGGGCTTGCCTGCTGGCATGGCTGCCGTGATGCTGCACCGACCTCGATTGTTAGTGATACGTCAGTCGAAGCAGGTGAGGAAGCGGACTCACGCTCCCTGCAGGTTCGAGTTCGGATGATTGAACTGCTCGAGGAAGGCCGGATTGGAGACCTGCCCACTCATCGAGATGAGGTCGCATCCGACTGCATGAGATTATGCGAATTGCGGCGGGGGACGGCAGGAGGGGGAGGGGTTGGATCAGAACGACTCTACCATGTCGAACCTCCATGAATTTGACGTCGCGCCGCAATGACTCACACATGAAACCGGCCAGCGTCGGTAGCATTCCAGCGACATACTGCAAAGCGAGGGAGTCGTCAACGGCTAGGCTCGACGAGGGAGACGAGGCCAGTAAGGTGGGCGCACGCACATTGTTCGTCGTGAAGCGGGTAACAAGCGAGCGCTTGGGAGGAGGCGTCATGGCGTTTAAGTAGGGTAGGCAGGCTATCCAAGCGGAAGAGAATAGGGAGGCGGAGGGACGAGGAGGAGAAGGAGGACGGAAAGAAGGCCCCGCAGTGCCTTCGCCTGGAGTCCCCGCGCAAGGTGGAGTTGCACTGCAGGATGCTTAATTCGGGAGCGTTTGCTTGGCGGTCCGAAGCGCCGCGTCGCTGTACGAACCCGCTCGACCGCCGCCTCGACGGCGGATGGAGCGGTATCGACCTGAGAGACAGGCACCGCCTAGCAGGGCAAGCTCGAGCAAGCGCAGTCGTTGCCTGCGGCGTCGGAGTCCTGCCGCCGTGCGGCGGAGCGAGAGGGGCGCCGTAGGACGCTGTGATCGCCTCGAGAAGTGCGTCGCGCGTGAGGAGGGCGGGACAAGGTTCTAGATTCAGGAGCGGCAAGCGTGCCGACAAGCGGTGAGGACAGCAAGAGTAAGGGAACATCACCAAATAGTGCGCAATGGATCGTATTAACAGTACAGTGCAGTGCCTCCGCTAGATCCAGCCCGCCCTCGCCGCCTGACCTTCCGCTCCCACAACCTGCTTCTCGTTCTGCCCACCACGATTGGCGCCCAACAGCCAATCTACAACTCGCTGGACGCGCTTCCGCTCGACCTCGCACGCCGCTTGCACCGCAGGGCACCCTAGCCATCTTGCTTCCGCCGCGACGGTTCGAAGGGAGGTCGCGAGCGCGAAGAGGGTCGACGGATGAAGGGAGAAGAGTGAGAGGTAGAGCGGGTCGACGTCGGGCGAGCCATTTGTCGAAGTCTCGCGTGGTAGGGCGAGCGAGGGTGGCAGGCGGGCTGTGCGGAAGAAGGTGAGGAGGCAGCTGTAGGTCGAGTCGCCGGCTTGCAACGGCGCCGAAGTATCGAGATCGTTGTTCTGCGTTGCACTCGACAGAGCGGCATCGGTGCGGTCGAGGAAGATGTGCATCGTCGAATCGTCGAGTGAGACGGGCAGAGCTGGGCCACAAGGTGCCGTAAGATCCTCGCTGACCATCGCCTGCTTGAGACCAGCCGGCTCGTTTGCGCACAGCGAAGGTTTCTGTGCGTCTGAGTTGGACGCGGTGCTCGAGCCGTGAGGCTCGCGTCCTGCTGACAGGGCGACTATGTCTTCGAGTGTCTCGTCCGTGACGCCGTAGTCGAGCGACTTGCGTTCGACGACATGCTGCAGAGGCACGTTAACATCTGGAACAGGTATCATCGCGCCCGTGACAGGCGACGATGGTGAGGGTGAAGAGTCGACGGGCCATGAGGGGGGCGAGAAGAGCGCAACGGACTCGTGCGCCTGACCGCGAACGACATCGAAGAAGGGTCCAAGACCGCCCTGGAGTGCGTCGCTGAAGCCGAATGTCGCGCAGTCGTCGAACCTGCGCGGGAAGCACGGTGAGGCGATGGAGAAGGGAGATGGGGCTGTCCACGGTGGAAAAGGAACGCACCTCGCGGCGGTGGAGGACACGATGAAAGGCAGCGGACTTGACGCTGCCGGACCGACGCTGAACATGTAGCCCAAATCCGGGCGGATGGACTTGTGTCTGCCAGCAACGGCGGTGTGCGACTCGACCACGCAGACTCGCTCGACGTCGCAAGGCTCGAGCGCAGGCGAGAGGATTGGAGCTCTTACGCCACCGGCGCAGCTTGAGGCGGAGAGGATGTTCTTGGCAGTGAGGACGGCGGCGGCGGTACTGACGAGCGGATCGATGGGGCTCGTCGGGTCTTCGGCGCCGTGAAAGACGACGTCGCCTGCCGCTTCACCCGGTGCGCAGTTGTCGGCGAAGGGGAACGGCGAGCCCAGGAGAGGCGAAGGTTCGAAAGACGGCGCACGACTCATCGAGCTGATGCTCGAGTCGTCATCCGAGTGCAAGAGCGCCGGAACGATGAGATGCCTCGCCGAAATTTGAGAAGGCGAAGGCTGCTCGTCGTCGCGCGCTAGATCCCGCCGCACTTCGTCGAGAATGGACTCGACAAACTCGCCCAACTTGCCCGACGGGACGCTACCTTCGTCATGCGCGGTGAGGAGGGTCTCCACCGTCGTTGTAAAGGTCGATTGTCCGCCAACGTCGATGCGGACGAGCAGCTCATTCGCAGCCCTCGTTGCGACCGCCGCGAGAGTGGGCGGCTTGACGAGCAATGCCCTGAAAGTGGTGCAGTCGTCATTGCGATCGGGTGGAGGTAGGTTATAACGCAGAGGTGGAATGTTAGGCGAAGGAGGAGACGTCGGACACTGATGAAGTTGAAGACGAGGCGGGATCCGTTTAGGCCGAGGACGACTGGCGGCGAGTGCGGGCAGGCGACCTGGGCGCGAAGCCAGGGAGCCGCTAGACGCAACCGACGAGTACGTGGCGCGAGCAACGGTCGATTGGGCAAGAGTGTCTGCGGCCGCAGCATTGCGCGAATCGGAACGGGGCGGGAGGTCGACGAGCTTGAAGGGCGGGCAGTCCGGACGCGACGGAACTGGTGTGGACACCGAAATCGACCTTGGCCGTGATCTTGCCCCCGCGAGCGACTCGACACCTGCCTCACTGGCGCCGCTTCGCTGACGAGCATGACTAGGCCTCCGCAAGGCGAGCTTTTCGATGACCTCCTTCGCCGCGCCTGCGAGTTTCTCGGCCGCGGTCGCGCTACCACTGCTTGCCGTCCGGCTCCTTGATCGCGAGTTGGCACGCCGTGGCCGACGCTGCTCATCGAGGGAAGGTCGAGAGCGACCATCCTTGTCCACCTCTGGCGGCGATGTCCGCCTGTCGCACTCCGCATGTTGTCGTTTGGCTGTCGAAGACATGCGACGATGATATCGCTTCGTTGCCGCAAGGGGAGAAGCTGGAGGAGAAGTTGACGAGCTTGTCGAGGTAAAGATGCGCTGGAAAGGTCGAGGCGGAGACTTGATGATGAGCGTGTCGGCGGAGAAGCGCGACGTGAGCTTTGGGTACTGTGGCTCAGGTGGTGGCGGTGGAGGGGGAGGGTACGATGGAGGGAAGCGTAAAGCCGCCTTAAGGGTGGTCATCTGCGCCTATGCAAACGTCAGCGACGTCTGCCAAAGTGCGAGAGCTTGTTGAGAGTGTGCTCACACTGCACTCGGATGGTTAGAGACGGCAAAGACGCGGACCAGGAGTTGGCAGCGGGAGAACACGAGAATGGAAGCAAGCGGACGCATCGTTCGGGTCGATCGAGGCAGCAGAAGGTGTCACAGGCAGGCGTCAACAAGGCTCTGCGCGGACAAAGGGAACAAGGCGGGCAGCAGAGCTCGGTCGCTTGACAGGAGCCTCTGCCTGAGCGCCAGGAGGCCCGGGAGCGAGGACTAGGCGCGGCACGCGCGACGTTAAAAGCCGTGGCATGAGTCGCAAGTCCTGAAAGCGATCGCCGAGCTGCTCCGTCTGTCTAGCGACCTTGCGTGGCGTGTCGCGGGGATGGCAAGCGAGCAGGACGCGAGAGGGGATAGCGGAGAGAGGAGGGGGTCTGCGCCGCGATGCTGGTAGCTGGCGGGTGCTGTACCAGCGCATTGGCGCTGGCAGTCTATATCAGACTCGAGCGTTTCCAGCGCGGGTACGGTCGAGGTGAGGTGCTTGCTTTCGGCCGCCTGCTCCTTGTCCTCACCCGCACCCGCTTAGCAGTCCCGTCGTAGCTTCACGGACTAGCCCGAGCCACACAGACTCCCCCACTCGTACTGTGAGTACCACGCGCGCTCGCTACAGCCCTCGCGCAGCGGCAACGACGTGGAAACGCGCTCCTCGTCCTCGACCCCTTCCTCGCTCAACGTCGCTGACACCCGCGCGCACACGCAGTCCAGCACTTCCTCAACCGCCCTTCTCTATTCCCTCGAATCAGTATGCGTGGTATGTGGTTCTTTCCGCCTCACGCGCAAGCCGCCTCGTCTTAGGCGGTTTGGAGGGGGACGTGCCAGACGCGTCTTGCGTTTCTGCGTCAGGCCGTAAGCTAACAGCTGCGACGTCTTGCAGAGATCATCTCCATCTCTGTCGGACAGGCCGGTGTCCAGATCGGCAACGCGTGCGTAGCCAGTTTCCTGCCCTGCGCCCACCAACCCCCCTCTCGGCGCGTCTTCCTGCGCGGCTCTTGCTGACGTTGCCCAGCCTCGCGACACAGCTGCTGGGAGCTTTACTGCCTCGAGCACGGCCTCGGACCCGATGGCCGCATAATCAACGAGGACCCGGACAAGCAGAACTCGAACGGCGGCTTCTCGACCTTCTTTTCCGAGACGGGCTCGGGCAAGTATGTCCCCCGCTCGATCTACGTCGATCTCGAGCCCAGCGTCGTCGACGAGGTCCGCACCGGCGACTACCGTCAGCTCTTCCACCCGGAGACGCTCATCACCGGCAAGGAGGACGCCGCCAACAACTACGCCCGTGGTCACTACACGGTGCGCACCGGTTCTTCGCCGCGCACCCGAAACCAAGCTGACCCTGTGTGCATGCCCAGGTCGGCAAGGAGCTGATCGACACGACCTGCGACCGCATCCGCAAGCTCGCCGACAACTGCGACGGCCTCCAGGGCTTCTTCGTCTTCCACTCGTTTGGCGGTGGCACGGGCTCCGGCTTTGGCGCCCTCCTCCTCGAGAAGCTCTCGGGCGACTACGGCAAGAAGTCGAAGCTCGAGTTCTCGGTCTACCCCGCCCCCTCGCTCTCGTCGTCGGTCGTCGAGCCATACAACTCGATCCTCACGACCCACACCACGCTCGAGCACGTCGACTGCTCGTTCATGGTCGACAACGAGGGTGAGCATTTCCGGGGCTCTGCGTCTGCGCGCGTTCCGTGCTGATTTCAGTCGTGCCCGTCAGCGATCTACGACATCTGCCGCAAGAACCTCGGCATCCAGTCGCCGGGCTTCAAAAACCTCAACAGGATCATTGCCCAGGTTGTCTCGTCGATCACCGCCTCCCTCCGCTTCGACGGCTCGCTCAACGTCGACTTGAATGAGTTCCAAACCAATCTGGTTCCGTTCCCGAGGATCCACTTCCCTCTTGCGACCTACGCGCCAATCATCTCGGCGTCTAAGGCTTCGCATGAGGCAAACTCGGTCTCGGAGCTGACCCACTCTTGCTTCGAGCCGAACAACCAGATGGTCAAGTGCGACCCGCGCCAGGGCAAGTACATGGCATGCGCGCTCCTCTACCGCGGTGACGTCGTCCCGAAGGATGTCAACTCGGCCGTTGCCGCCATCAAGACGAAGCGCACGATCCAATTCGTCGACTGGTGCCCGACCGGCTTCAAGCTCGGCATCTGCAACGAGCCGCCCGCGAACGTCCCCGGCGGCGACCTCGCGAAGGTCTCGCGCTCGCTCTGCATGCTCTCCAACACGACCGCCATCGCCACCGCCTGGAGCCGCCTCGACCGCAAGTTCGACCTCCTATACTCGAAGCGCGCCTTTGTCCACTGGTTCGTCGGCGAGGGCATGGAGGAGGGCGAGTTCTCCGAGGCGCGCGAGGACCTTGCCGCCCTTGAGAAGGATTACGAGGAGGTCGCCGCGGAGGGAGATGTCGAGGGCGAGGAGTACTAAAGTCCCCAGGACGGCACGGGACTTTGAGATTTTCCCACGCTCCTCTTTTGATCTTTCCTTCTCCCTTTCGCCTTTCCCCCCCGGTAATGCCATACTGTCAGCCTTCTGTGTGGTGCCAAGAATGGCTGGAAGGTCAGCGGAGTGCACCCAGACAAAGCTGGCAGAGTCGGATCAGGGATGGAGGAGAGTCTCGCGCGGTCCTTGCCCCGCAACTCACAGTTCTTGCCTTGTCAGATTGTATGAGGATAGCATCAGTGTCTTGGGATGCGCATGCGGATAGGCTGACCTTATAGCCCGGTAAGTAGCAAAGGAGCGGGCAAGGACAGCCTTCGAACCCAAGGGTGGTCTTACTCCGCAGGAACACGTTGACTACGCTGCGACACGAAAATAACGCGCGATGCTTGAAGACGCGACGACAGAAGGCGAACATTGTCGCTTCGGGCTCATGTCCCGGTTGTCCACAGCGTCGCTTCCGAAACCTGCGCTCTCGAGTCCCGCCTTCGTTCTCAACAGACTGCTTCAACATTCCCAGCAGTCTGCCTCATAGACAGCAATCGCTCGAGTTCGTCGTGGCATTAGGAAGCAGATCGACACTTCAGCACAATCTTCTAGGCAGACAGCAGACACCTTTGATCTGCTCGCGGTACAACATATTCAGGATGCTGTCCTTGCATCTGTTCACCTATGAGCAGTCCAACAGCAATCCGCGACTGGGACAGCAGTGAGAAGGAGGTCAAGCCGCTAACGTTAACACACTTGAGTGGCCTAATGTGTGGGACACAAGGGGATGGGTTAACTGGGTGGACTAGGGTGATGAGGACTACGAGGTTCGGTCATCGTCGTGACGGACGGAACACCTCCAGCTCAATGACAAGGGCATGTTGACGCGTGCCTTTACAGAGCGCCTCCTCTACCCCATAGACTCTGAGTTGTTGAAAGTCCTCAGGCAAGGCTCGTTTCTCGGTGACTCGGGCTTCCAGGAGGACTACGTCTCGCTACTCTCATGTTCGCGGCACCACTCAATTACAAGAAGTTCAACTGCTAGGCGAGGGATGAGTGGAACAAGATCGCCGCCTGTTGCTGTAGCAACGCAGTGCAGATCCGCTTGCTGAGTTGCAAGACGGCCGCCATGACTGTCTCAAACCGGGCCAGGCCAAACAGGCCCACCAAGACCAGCAGTGGTGCAATCACGCGCGACAGCTTGTCAAGCATCAAGTCGCAGACAACAAGGGGGAAAGAGGACGACCTGCTAAGCTCACACTGCGGGAGAAGGATTGGCTCAGTGCCAGCAACGGGTGTTTCCGGTGCCAACACATCAATGTCAACCACGACTTAAAGGAGTGCATGGACTGGGCACCAGCAAATTGTGCATCAAGGTTCCACAGGGCTGGGAGAAGGACAAGCATGTCTCCGCCTCGGCCCCCTCGTCCATGAATGCCTCGATCTCCAATGGATCTTTGACAGTCGGTCTTGCCGTAATCTATAAGATGACAATGAGGTGGACACGGATAGGTGCACCTTTTCTCCCCTTCAACTTCGGGTTGCGGCATCGCGGAGAAGTCACTCAGTGACGGGCCTTGCTGACTCTGGTTCTTGTGTCTTGCTCTGCTCATCTCAGATAAGCTGACAGCCGGAATGGAGTTGGAGAGGTTCTCACTGTCTAGACCAAAACATGTACGGCTTGCAATCCAGGGGTAAGGAGATCTTTACACCAACACGCACTTTGTCTGATGCGGCGTAGCCTCGTAGATGGGACATGGAGTGCAGGGGCCTTGACTCTCCTTGTCACACTCCTCGAGGAATCTTTCAGGGTCATCTTTGGTGTCCCCTTCCTCAAGTGCCACCGCTTCTCGCTCACGACTCACCCCGAACCTGCTATCCTTATCGATCACGACAAAGGCAAGGTACCCTACAGCCTTCTTGCGCCTGCTTCTGGACTGGCAACGGCACTCCAGACACTTGCTTCGGTTGAGGGAGAAGAGAAGGTGGCTCTCATCTCGAAAGTTGCTGAGGCCTGCGCTTTGGACTTGTTGATCAGGCACAGGTGCTCTCAGAGGAAGACGAGGAAATGAAGGAACAGAGTGGGAGGTTTATGGAAGATTTGCGGACCTCTTCCCCTCAACTCTTCTGCCTCTCACAGCCATCTATCTTGCCAAGACAGTGACTCAGTGTTGCATTGGCCTAGTCAACAAGAAACGGGTGCACAACCAGCAAGGCTTTGCCATCCCGCGGAAGTGGTGCGAGTCATGGAAGAGGATGCTGGAGGAACATCTCGGGGCCGGTTGTTTTCGATTGTTGACGTTGCCTTATGCTTCGGCTGCCTTCGTTGTCCGCGAGAAGAACCTTACTGTCGACCCATGCTGGGTCAATGAATACCAGGCATTGAATTGAAACACAGGCAAGGATTGGACGCCATTGCTGATTTCTGACTAGGTTCTCGCTGACCCTGCACTGGCCAAGTACTGGGGCAGGATTGACATGATGAACGCATTCTTCCAGACACTAATGGTTGAGAGGAGGCCTAGGGTTTTGTTCGCGTGGACGGTGATGCATCAGGGCGTGTGCAACGCTCAGGCTACGCAACAGGCTCGTGTGAGTGAGGCTCTGCGGCACCTCATTGGTGTCTGTTGTCAGGCGTTTGTGGATGACGTGATCATCTTCAGTCGGACAGTCAAGGAACTGTTGGGCGGTCTTGGAGGTGCTTTGAGCAGCCAGACTGTACTGCGCAAGTTCATTCTGCAACTTGCGGAGCACACATCAGTTCTGACCGCCTTGACAAAGAAAGGTCTCACACACATTTGAGTCTCTGGGGGCAGAAGGAGCAGATTGCCTTCGAGGCAATCAAACAGGTCGTGACTTCGCTTCCGGTCCTTCGAGCATTGCATCAAAATTTGACAAGCCCATCTAGCTCAGGACAGACGCGTCAAAGGTGGGACTTGGGGTGATTTTATTGCAGAGAGATGATTTGGACGACGTCATGCGGGTTCTGCTTGTGGCAGTACACTCCTGCAAAGAAGGTGGGGGGGGTTGGGTTTGGGGTTGGGTTCAGAAGGGTGAACAAAGTCAGAGCGGAAAGGTGGGAGTGAGAGTGAAAAAGCGCGGTAGGATGGGGAGGAACGGGGGATGAGGGGTGCAGTGAGGGAAGCTAAAGGGGGCAGGTGTTAGAGCTAGGGAAAACCTGAATGCATCGAATCCACTGAGAAATTGTTGAGATAATGACATTCTTGATCTTGTCCTTCTTGAGCGGCGACAATGACGACAGCGGTAACGTGGGCGGGTGGCGTGGTGGAGTATGGCGCGGGGAACAGGTCGAGCTTGGCGCGGGTCACAACGAGTTGGTACTGAGCGAGATAGAGCTGAAAAGGAGAGTTGGGGGAGGGGGGTGGTTGTGCGGTCTTGGGCAGTTTCCTCCTACAACCCGTGCCGCTCTATCATCCTCTCGCTGTTTCTCCTTGGCCGTGTCCGACAGTTGCGCAAACCAACTGGTTGAGGCAATGAAGTCGAGGAGGGGGTAGCGGAAGTCGATGTTGCCCTGGAGCAGGCCGACGGCTGAGGTCTGGCTGAAGCGGATGTGCTTGTAGAGCGAGTGCTGGGCCTGCTCGTACAGCGGGCAGAGAATCAGGAAGTGTTCCCAAGTCTCCACCTTGCCGCACTTGCAGCGGTCCGACCGAGTTGGGACGAAGCGGGTGTGGTGGTGGTTTAGGGCAGAGGCGTCGGTGCAAAGGCGACACAGCAGCATTTTGGCATCTGGACAGCCCGGCGTAAGCGGCGAGAGGGCAAGGAAGCGTTGATGAAGCCCACTCCTAGTTCCACCGTGCCGTGTTTGCCCATTTGTAAGTCGTCCAGAGCGTCGAGGTGGCAGCAGGGAAGCCAGCGTCGTTGCCATCTCTGGGCGAGGCAATGCGAGAGCGGTGATCGAGAGAGCCGGACTTGACGAGATGGCAGGCTCGCGGCTTTGCCTCCTCCCAGTCACTCCTTTCATCATCTGACGCGCTTGACAGGTGTGCCATTGCCGGCACATATTGCCCTCTGCTCTCCAGCGGAGGGGAGTGAAACGCTAGTTAGATTGGCAGATCTAGAGAGCTAGAACGAAACAGAGGGACGGACCTGCTCTCCAGCGGAGGGGAGTGAAACGCTGGAGAGCAAGAGAGAGCGAGCAGGCGCGAGGGACAAAAAGGACCGAGCTCGGGGTCGAACCGCGGGCCAAAAAGAATCGACCGGAGGGGCAGACCACTGGGACAACCAGCCCCTTGAGGGTCCGGCAGAGAAGAAAGCGCCTAAGGCTGCCTCTTGGCAGCAACAGCACAAAGGCCTTGCGACCCTTCAGGTGCGCCCTGAGTTTCTTCCGCTCTTCCCGCGCCTTCGCTGATTCCTCCTCGTCCGGCACCGGCCCCCGTTGCCTTGAAACAATCTCCCTGGTGTGTCTGAGCTCCCCAAATGCCTGCCGGATTGCGAGGCAGATGCGTTGGCCGGACGAGGGGGTCGGGTTGGTCGAGAGGGTGAGAGCGTAGGTATTGTCAAGCGAGATGAGGGCCAGAAGGACTACCCTACGCATGAGCCGGGCTTTTCCCGGTAGTGGCGGCATCGAAGGCATAGAGAATGGAGCTGCTTGGCATGCGTTTTCATGTTCTGACAGACCACGATACACTGCGGCATTCCCACACGCAAGTCACGCTCTTGAAGCAACAGGCACGATGGACTTAGACACTGGCGGACAGCGACTACAAGCTCTTGTACATTCCGAGGAAGGTGAACACAGTAGCGGACTCACACAGTTGTTTCTCTTTCCGGAGTCTCGTGCGGCGGTTGCAATTTGTAGAATCTCTGGGCACTCTATCTCAGATGCTGTGGTGGAAAAGAGCAAGGAGGGATACTTCGTAGACAATTTCTGCGTGCAAGTTGTGCGGAACTTGGGCCCTCAACAGAATTTGACCGGAAGGACAGATTGATCAACGAGGGGGACAGGATCCTTGTCCCGGACATATAGGAACTGCGTGAGCCCTTGACGATGCACTCGGGCACATGGGTGTCCAGAAACCGCTGCGTTTGCTTTCCTTGTTGTTCTTCTGGCCAAGGATGACCAAATCTGTCGTCGACTGTTGGCGGCGTAGGAGCGTAGCCCAAGGACTCTCGACTGACGGAGAGGAGAGTAAGACGACGATTGCAAACTATGC
>QYSD01000104.1:0-53715 GCA_009806315.1 Rhodotorula sp. ZM1
GCAAAGAGGCGGATGGCGTCGTCGTGCATGGAGAGGAGGATCGATGCGAGTGTGAGGATGGTCGAGTCGAATGCGGACGCCTGAGTGAGGCAATCGTTAGACCGGGGGAAATGATGAAGAAAGCTCGAACTTGAGAGCTGACGCACCACGATCGAATCGGGTCGCGGCATGACGAGCAGAGTTGCGAGACGGTCGACGAGTGGGATGCGGCTCAACCGCACGTCGGCCATCTCGTAGAACTTGGTGCCGAGGATTGAGCGAAAGAGAGGCGGGCCTGTAGGCGGGGTGTGAGCGAAGCGTGCAAGAGAAAGCTTGGTGAGGCGACCTACGGCACGCGAGTGTTGCTAACAGGCGAACGCCTGCAAACGAGATGGGCAGCGGGTGGTTCGGGTCGAGGAGGGTCGCGACTGCGTTCGGCGTAGACAGGAACAGTTTGAAGCTACGAAGCGAAGGGGCCTTCAGCGATACTGTAGACGATGCGAAATCAATGCAGTCGGCACACACCTTTCCTCCGCCAATCTCGTCTCTTCGCTGACGTCCCACTCGACCTCTTCGCTCTTCCTCATCGCGAGACAACTCCAAGCGACGCCTTCAAGCACGCTCAACACCGCTTCCAGCAACGCACCCCGCTTCCCCTTCTCCAGCTGCACCCGCTCTTGCGCATCCTCGTCCGTCTTGGCCGCTGCCGAAGCAGACGATGTTCGCGCGACACGCGCTTTGCGAGAACGGAGGGCTGCATGACGAGTCGTGAGGGTCGCGCCGGCAGGACCCGAGTTGCGAGTAAGGAGAGAGTCGCGGGACGGCAGTTCGGGACGGCCGTAGCGGGCGATGATGCGGCCGAGGAGGACGAGGAGGGACACAAGCGCCGGCTTGGGCTGTTGCTGCTGAGTTGCGGCATGTCCAGCCGAAGACAACGGCGAGGCTGTCGTGACCGCGCAACAGGCGAGAGCGAACGTCGGAAAGAGGAAGGCGAGATGCGCCATCAACTTGAGCAACGCCGTCATTGGACTTGGCAGCGTCGCCGCATCGAGCAGCTGCAAAAGAGACGCAAAGTGACTGGCGAGACCGTAGGCGAGGACAAGCGGTTCGAGGGACGGATGTGAGCCGTCGAGCGAGTATGCACGGCCGAGGCTAAGGGATGGAGGAAGGACCGGCGACATGGACGACGAGAAATACGATGGGTACAGCGAGGAGTGAGGGTCGAGTCGACGGCCGAGGACGGTGAAGAGGTCGCGAATGACCGATTCGTACTCGGCGACGAGGGCGGGCGGAGTCGACGATGGGAAGCGAAGGTTCATGAGGGCGTGGAAGGTTGGGTAAGAGCCGGCGGGCTGCGAGGCGGATGCTTGTTGTGCCGCTACCGCAGACGACGAGGCGCGCCCGCCGAGCGCCGAGGAGTGGGCGCTGCGGGCGGTAGCTGTCCCTCGAATCGTGCTAGCATGCATCGCAGCATACGTCGCCGGACGGGCTGCAGCGGTGCCGGGTTTGGCGAGTACAACGGCTGGCTCAGTGTCGATCGGTGAGAGCGAAGTGTGCGCGAAGACCGCCGCGACGAGTTCCGACTTCGTGTCGCGCTGTTCCGCCAGCCACTCCCACTGAAGCTCGCGAATCGCCGGTTCCTCTTCTTGCACCATCGACAGGTCGCCATGGTCGAAGCCGCCCAAGTCCTGTCCATCCTCCTCGACCAGCATCCGATCATCTGTCACGCCATCATCCAGCCGTCTTCGCTTCGTCGGCGTCTTCACCGCACCAGACGGTCTTCCTCCTTCCCTTCGTCCAGCCGCGCCCACATCTCGCTTCGGCGGCCCCATCGACCCCTCCCGCTCGACTCCCTCTCGCGCCTTGCCCTTCTTACACGCCGCCGCGGTGGAGCCAGCCGCAAACGAGTTTTGGAAATTCGAGAAGGAAGGTTGAGGCGGACCAGCTGCTGATGCGGGCGACTTCGGCTGGACAGTCTCGTTCGGCCGCTCCGAAGCGGCACGATTCGAGCGACGAAGCGAAGGACTGCCTGGGGCATCACGCGAAGCACCCGGCGCTGCGCTCGCTCCGCGCGAGTAAAACCTTGCTGCTTGGGCGCTGCCGAGGTTCGGGTGATTCGGGTGGTGATAGTGCCGCTGACTTTGCGCCGAGGAAGGGCCGGCGGTCGCGAGTTCCTGCCGGCGGAAGACTTCCTCGATCTTGAAGCGCTCTAGCGCTTGCTTGTGCTCGCGCTCTTTCGCTTCGAGCTGTTCGGCAAGCTGGGCCTTGTCGCGTTGCTCGTTCTTGAGAGCGAGAGCATGGGCGGACTCGGCCTTTCGAGTCCAGCTTGATGAGAAAAACAGGTCTCGAGCGCAGAAAGATATGAAGCGAGCGCACCTTGCTCAGCCTGTTGCGGATAATCGAGTTCTCGCCAGACTTGGTCATGACCTGCTTCTTGAGCTCCTCCTCAGTCTTCTTTGCCGTGTCGAGCGCCTCTTGCAGCTGCGTGCGATATTCCACTATCACGATCAGCGGGCGCCCGGAGAGCGAGTCAGGCCGCAGGGCGACGGATCGAGACCCACCTTCGCCTTTTCCCTCCGCAGCGCCTCCAGCTCTCGCTTCTCCGCCTCCGACATGCCATTCCCTCCCATTGCGTCGCCCAACCCGAGACTTCTTGAACGCACTGCCGCTGCCGATTCTGAGGCCGCTCGAGCGAGAGATTGCGGCTGGTTCAGCGCGACTTGCGGACGAGGCTGAGGGACTGGCGGCGGTACGGAAGGTTGTCGCGCGACGTGCTGTATCGTAGGTTGTCGAGTAGATGTCGTGGCAGGTTGCTGGACGGAAGGTTGCGCAGGAGCGGCTGAGCGAGGGATTGAAGGGGGAGGAAAGGCAATAGTCGTCCCGCGCTCCGGCTCAGTCCTATAGATCATCCCTGCCGTAGCCGCTGAATTCCCTTTGAGCTGTCCTCCATCCACCACCTTGATCTCGGGCAAATCCTCGTCGACGTCCTGGACTGCTTTGGCCTGAAGAGCGGGAGTAGCGGGAACAGCGGGAGGACCGCTGACCCTCGCGCGTTTCCGAGGCGGCGGTTGCGGCGGTCGAAGGACGCCACCTGGCCTAGCCGTTCCAAGCGGGAACTGCGTCGACTGAGGAAATTGCGATGGGCCGGGAGGGGGAGGAGCGAGAGGTCGTCGCTGTTGCCGCTGAGGGACTCGCTGTTGCTGGACTGGTAGTGATGTAGGTTTTGACGGTACTTGCGAAGCCCTCGGTGCCTGTAAGCCCTGCCCCTGCGCTGAGCCAGCCTGTGTCGCGCCATCGAGTTGAGCGAGGAGCGAAGGGTCGGTCCAGTCGAGGTCGTCGAGGCCGTCCTGCAGCTCAAAGTCCTCGTCATCGTCTGCCATGGCGCACAGCGAGTCCTACAGCATCCGCAGCAGATCCGAGCGAGGGTACGAGCGAAGTGCGAGAAGTCAAAAGAGTTGGCTTTCACCGGAACGCGTCTTGTTCGGCAAGCAACGCTGGATAGATTAGGGCAACAAGCAGGTGACAATGCACTAGAGAGAGTACCAGCGAGCGCGCGATCGGAGACGGAGGACGCCTCAACCGAGGAGTTGCGGATTTTTCTTCTTGGTTTTCCGCTTCTTGTTGAAATTCCGCCAGTCGTGCACCCGGTCTTCACGCGTTTCTGCGTAGGAGAGGAAATATGAGGTCCTGTCAGCGTGTAGAAGTGCGGGTGAAAGGCGAACACACCCTCCCACCGCTCCTTCTCCTCCATCTTCCGCTTCTTCTCGGCGACAGCGTCCTCAACACGCTTCGCCTCGGCTCCTTCCGCAATCATCGTCATCTTCTGAACCCTGCGAGCACCAATTGAGCGTTCTACTAGTCTCAGGTCGCGCAATTCGCGCCGGACACCGAATGAGTGAATATCGACGCACCTCCTCCGTCTCAGCTCGTCCTCGATCAGCAAGTCCTTCGTCTTCTTCCGCACGCGCTCCTTCAGATCCGGCGCTGGCAGCTTAGGCGGCCGTAGTCGCTCATCGTCGTCTGGCGTTTCTCGCGGAAGGCCAAGTTCGCGCAGGACGAGCATGCGGGCGTCCGTGATTGTCTCGTCGAGGGGTTTGCGCTTCGCCGGATCAGAGAGCTCGGTTTGCGCCTGCTCGGAGCAATGTCAGGAAAGCGATTCAGCGGCGTGGAGATACACGCGGCGCGCCTTCTTCAGCAAGTCAAATGCTTCGATACCGCGCGGGTGCTTCAGCTTGTCCGGGTGGATCAAGAGAGACTTCTTGCGATAGGTCTTTTCTGTTGCGCAGGGAGAAGGCAGTCAGTGAGGTTCCCGCGCTTCAAAAGGTCAGAGAGATGCGAACGAACGGATGTCGCTGTCCGTCGTCCCGGCTGAGGGCATCCAGTTGAGATCGAGGATCTCGTAAGGATTCAACTTGAACGCTCCGAGTACTCGCATGACCTGCCAGCCAGTCAAGCCGGGCATAAGTCCTCCTCTCTGCCGCCGACTGATGAGAGACGAATGAAGCGCACCTCTGCCTCTCGCGCAACCTGCGATGCCTCCTGGTTGAAGATACGATCGAGCTCGGAATCGTCGAACAGATCTGCATCCGCTGCAGTTGCTGTTGACGACGATGCGGGTCCTTTGCCCTTGTCGAGAGTCGACGACGAGGCAGACGCAGCAGACGCGGACGGGCGAGAGCCATTCACCTGTGTCGTAGACATCCTGGTAAGCGTATCTACAAGCTCGTCGGCCTCTCAAGCGGGTGTCGTGTGGTTGTTTCCTTCCAACCCCCACTCTTCCCTTGTTCGTGTGTGATTGTCCCGCTCGCACTGCTCCGATGGGTGCACAGCTGCACCCGAGGACGCCGTCGCCAATACCGCAACAGCTTCCACGGAACCGTACGCCCGGCAAACAGCCGTGGAGCATCACAGACCTCACCGTCCACACACCGTCGACCGCGTCTCCCGCTTCGAGCTCGCAACATGGGTCGCAGCCGAGGTGGCGGACGAAAGAGTTCTACGTGTACTATCTTGTGTTCGCGGTAGTTGTTCCGCAGATGTGGAGGATTGGTTGCAAGGCGACACGAGGTGCTTTCGCAGCTGGGGATCTTCTTCGGCGTCTTTGCGGGCTAACGAACGTTCCTTTCCATACTGCAGCAACAAGTGAAGGCTACTGGAAGTACGTGGGTCGGCTACGGAACGGATGGCTGTTCGGATGGAAAGTCGTGCGTTCAGCTTTTTTCGTCGATGCATCCGCATTCGTCGGTGCAGACAGACGTTTGAAGCGGATCTGCACGTGCGAGTTCACTCTGAGGTTCCCCTGCAGGACGTCACCGACGCGCAATACTACCTCTTCCGCTCGAAACTTCCCCTCCTCGTCGCCCTTATGCTCTTTCACCTCTCCCTCTCTCACTCTTTCCGCTTCTTCTCCGCCCGCCTCTCCCCCTCGCACAACCCTTCTTCTCCTCACTTTGACGTCAAACGCGCTCGAGACACCCGAGCAGCGTTTGGCACCTTATTCAGCGTCGCTCTTCTCACCGTCTTGCATGGCTCAAGTCTGCCGAAACTCCTTATCATCCTCGGCATCAATTACCGCATCGCGATGCTTGGCGCACCTCAACCGACCTTAGGCGGACCGAGGAAATGGAGGAGGGAGTGGACGCCGTACGCGACGTGGGCTTTCAACGTTGCGATTCTGTTCGCGAACGAGGTCTGCTCGGGGTACAAGTGGGGCTCGCTGAACTCGGCGGTCTCGTGGCTGGTACGTCTGCGCTTGCTCGCGCATCAAGAGACCGGCGCTGACGGGATAACAATCGATCCGAGCAGGACGACTACGGCGGCCTGCTCCCACGCTGGCACATCAGCTACAACATCTCGATGCTCCGCCTCGTCAGCTTCAACATGGAGTACTACTGGGCGTGGTCGGAGAAGATTGCGGAGAATGAGGGAGACGTAGGAGAGGGATTGCCAGAGCCGCCGACGAGTCCGAGGGTCAAGGTGAGTGTGCGCTCGGTCTGCGACAAGCGACTCTGCGTCGTGAGATGTGCCAACGCTGTGACTCTGCCCACCACTCAGGCCGCACAGCAGTTTCAGTCGGCGCCCAGGTCCTCTTCCTCGACAGCGGCACCCGATCCCTCTCCTTCCGCCTCGAACTACACCTTCATCCATTTCATCGCATACGTCCTTTACCCGCCGCTCTACCTCGCCGGTCCAATCATGACATACCCATCCTTCCTCGCACAACTCGCGCCGGCCGCCCCGCCTACGTCGACCGGCAACGGCGCCTCGACTCCCGTCATGGAGCTCGCGGCCGAACCCTTTTTGCTCTCCGCCTCTTCCGCCAGTCTCAACCGCCTCTCGACTCCGCTCACTCCAAGCGAGACCTCCCCGCGTGCCCTTCTCTCCTACACGATCCGCTTTCTCTCCTGCCTGCTCACGATGGAACTTCTCCTCCACTCGATGTACGTCGTCGCGCTCAAGGACTCGGGCAAGGGGTGGTGGAACGGCATGACGCCCGCGGAGGTCAGCATGGTCGGGTTCTGGAACCTGATAGTCGTCTGGCTCAAGGTGCCTCGCTTTCCTGCTCGTCTTGCCGCTTGAGCTTACAGCCCCTGCGCGCGCAGCTCCTCCTTCCATGGCGTCTCTTCCGGCTCTGGGCGCTGCTAGACGGCATCGTCCCGCCCGAGAACATGATACGCTGCATGGCGAACAACTACTCGACCCTGGGGTTCTGGCGCAGCTGGCACCGCAGCTACAACATGTGGGTGGTCCGGTGCGTCCTTGTTTCCCTCCTTTCGCCTTTCTGGCATTCACAGGCGGTCCCGGCAGGTACCTCTACATCCCGCTCGGCGGGTCGGCGCGGCCGCTCCTCGCAACTCTCGGCGTCTTCACCTTTGTCGCGCTTTGGCACGACCTCCGCCTGCGCTTGCTCATCTGGGGTTGGGGCGTCACGCTCTTCGTTTTGCCCGAAATGATCGCCCGCAAGGCTGTGCCGCACTCGAAGGTGCGCTCAAGCCTTCCCATCTTTTCAAGTGGATCTACGAATATTCAACATCGTGCAGTACGGCTCCAAACCTTGGTACCGCCACCTCGCCGCCTTGGGAGGGGTCGCCAACGTCCTGCTGATGATGACAGCCAACTTGGTCGGCTTCGTGGTCGGGGTCGACGGGGCAAAGGAGTTGTGGAAAGTGATGCTCGGCGGGTGGGAAGGTGCGTTTGTGGCATTCATCTTCAAACGTGCAACAGGCAAGAACCCTGGCTGATACATGACGCATCGAGCAGGCCGGCTCTTCCTGCTTTTCGCGAGCGCCTGTCTCTTCGTTGCGGTCCAGGTCATGTTCGAGTACAGGTGCGCGAGTCCCCGCAGTTCCGCCCAGCACTGGCTCACAACCGCGTTTGGTTGAAGGGAGGAAGAGCGAAGACGAGGAATCTCTCGGAAGTGCTGAGGAAGCGATCAGTATGGACACTATGCAGTGCAGCGGGCGTCTACACCTCTCCTTCCTCCTCGACAGCCTGTATCTCCCACTCGCCAACAACATCCCACCTGCTCGACGGCGCCCGGGCCGAGACATACTTGACGAAAGCGAGCACGCCAGGGTCTCGCAAGACGAGGTGCAGGCGGTTCCACTCCGGCTCAAGCGCGAGGAGCGGGCCATCGTCCTCCTCTTCCTCCTCAGCTCCTACTTCCTCACTTTGTTTCGTCGGCTGCTCTTGCTCCGTCTCGCTCGCCTCGCCATTACCGTTCTCTTCCTTCCTCGCTCCCCCGCCTCCGTACGTCGCCTCATCCCCACCCTCCTCGTTGGCAAGCCAGATGTCCCATCCACCGACATCGCCGCTCTCCCATTTGTCCCTCTCCTCCTCCTCCAACTTCGGCGTCAACCCAAGTCCGACATCGAGTTTCGCCGACGCCAATTCGTCCGAAGCGGACTCGCCGCGTGCCAGGGTGTAGTCGAGACCTGGACGGAAACGGCGGACTGCGGTCGTGTGGGCCGTTGGAAGGAGGGAGGTGAGAGACGCGAGGAGGGCGGCGAAGGCTGGAGAGGTGAAGAGATCGTGGACTTGACGTAGGAGGGTCGAGAGGCGGTCGGTCGAGATAGAGGAGGTGGGAGAGAGCGAGAGGTACCGCTGGAGGTGAGGAGGCCCGACGACGGTCCAGCCGTCTGCCTCGCTCTCGCCAGTCGTATGAGGCGGGACCTTGTTGGTGATCGAGCCACCTACCTCCACGCCGCGGCGACCCTTCTCTAGCTCCGCGTCTCGGGCACGAATGAGCGTCTCGATCTCGGACGCCAGTGAGGGTGCGAGGAAGTCAGCGAGGACGAGGTGCGAGGTCTCGCAGAACTGGGTGCGGAGGTGAGAGACAACCTTCGGTGTCAGGTAGGCGGGGTTGACGTGCGGCTTGAGGTAGGCGAGCTCGGTGGTGGAAGGAATGGTAGGCAAAGGGAGGGAGAGGAGTTCGGGGTACGGACTAGCGGCCGAAAGAGTCGTGGCGTACTGCAGCGAAGCGCTGTCAGCATCGGCTCATAAATGGGGACGAGGCGATGTACGAGCTGCTGGAGACTGCTCTTCGGCTTGAAGCCATCGCTTCCCTCGTAGCCCTCCTCGCCTTCGATCGGCTTGTGAAACCAGCCGCTCAGGCTCACACGAGCACCAACGCCTCCCTTCTGCTTGTCGCCCTCGACGACAACCTCTTCAACCGAGTGGAACGAGTGACCCGGCTGGACTTCGAAGAAGACGAACTGGTTGAAGGCGGGCTATTCCGATGCTACCGTCAGTACAGGTCGGAATCAGGAAAGGATGACGGAGCTCACAGGGATGACGACCGAAGGCTTCGAGACTGGAACGTTTGGTCGATCTGGGTTCTGCTCGTCCGCCTCGAGTACCGGGTACAGCTCGAGCGCGCCTCCCCACTGCAAGAACAGGCGTGAGCGAGCGTTTCGGTTGCATGAACCGGTTGAACACACCTCGGGCTGCCACGCCGGCTCGTCCAGGACGAGGTACAGGATGAAGCTGATCCTCCTTGTGCCGATCACGTCGTCGTGATTCAACAGGTAGCATCCCTCACTGTACTCGGCACACGACATGTCCGTCTTGATCCCACTCAACGGGCCGCAGCCGGTGACCTCCTGGACGAATGACCGAAACTCTTTACTGTAGAGCGCATCGCGGAGTTCGAGAAGGGTCGGCAAGAGAGCGAGTTCAGAGGCAGGGAGGCCGGAGAGGTTCGACAAGTCACCGGTCTGGTTGATCTGCGGGAGAGTGTGTCGTTCAGCAGGTGTTTTTAGGTCGTTTGGTGTCGTAACGTACCTTATCTACAACGAAGAAGCGGTCAGCCAGCCCCTCTTTCGAGGAAGACGTGGGGACAACGCACAGATGTCCGTCTCCTTCAAGCGGAAGCTCAGCTGCTCCGTAATCTCCTTCCTCGCGCGCTTTAGAAAGCCCTCGTCGAACAGCCGGTCCACCACGGCGTGCTTGTACGGCGCCGAAGCAGCGTGCGCCGTTCTGAGCCGGTTGACGTTGTCGCGGACGAGCAAGGTCGAGTGGAAGGGAAGCGGCTGTTCAGCGAGCTTTTGCCGCTTCGCAGCAGGCTCAGCAGCAGTCGGCGAGCTCATCGTGCGGTCCGCGAGCGTGTAGAAGGGAATGGTCGTCGATGAACCGTGCTTGTCGAGATGAGACATTGAGCATAAGCGAGTCCACGACGACGAGGAGGACGTTCAGAACGCCGCAAGCAGGGCTGTGAGGCACGGGAGCACGGCTGGCGAGTGAACAAAAGTCGACGGCGACGAAGCGCCAAGTGTCCTCCTCGACGAGATGACCTTCTCAACGTTGCGCTGCTTCTGCGCAAGCCAGGCTGGAAGTACAATCAATTGAAGCGGTGCAAGCGATTCAAGCGGTGCGGCCATAACGCATCCAAGCGTCGGAGGAACATAACAAGCGATGGCACGGCGTACCGCGTACCTTCTCACTCGTCCTCCTCTTTAGCGAGATCAGTTCGCATACTCGCGCTTCAGTTGTAAGGCCAACGGAGAGCACACGCACCAGGTCGTCCCAGAAATACAAGCCAGCTCGTTACAAAGCGTCGCAGTTCCGAATCGTTGCCACTCTCTCGTCAATTCCGCCAGCGTCGAAGATCATACAGAGAAAGACGACTTGCCGTTTGTTGATCGAGTCTAGCAGAATCACCGTAGGGCACGGTTGAGGCGGTCGCGGAACGTTCGCAAGTAGTTGGGATAGGGCAACAGCGCCAGCCGACCTCGCAGGCTCGTCGAGTCCGATGTCCGAACTCACACTTGCGGTCAACAGTGGGAACATCGGGACGTTTTCAGTAGCTGTCATCATCGCTGACACAGAATGATGTTCAGTGCAGAAGGTGGGCCGCGTCCTGCGAATGATGCTGGCATAAATGACGCTGCGCGACACAGCGGGCAACGCATTACTTACTCTTTGCAACCCCTGCCACACAGACGGAAGCGGAGCTTGATCTGACGGCGGAAGTAGAAGCTGGTATTGCCGCTGATCTGCGACAGCGGACCATCATCCTAAGCGACCCTTCCATCGGAGTTCAGACACACCTGGCAACCATTGCTGTACATTAGCTCAGCAAGTTCAAGCTCCTTCATGCCGGCGCGGGTTGTCGTTGCGGCGGCGGGAGTTGGTCTAGATGTAGCTCGAGTTCGGCGAAAAGAGCGTCTAGCGCATGGTCTCGCACGTCCACGAGAACTCGAGCAAGTCGCGTCCGTCAAGGTCACCACAGATCTGCACGCGAAAACGTCTGATGAGCGAAGGAAGCGGCACTCGAGAGGCAAAGCGAGATTCGCCTCGAGGGCTGAAGAGTCCGTTCGGGAGGCGGGATTGCAGGTTGAGGCTGAGTACCCGCCCTCCCTCGCCCTCTTCTTGCCCTTTCCCTTCGACTTCTCCGCTTTCTTGCCGTCCTGCGGGCGCAGTCGACGGGGACAATGTCAGCTTCCCGCGAAGTCGTACTCGCGCGGCTCATGCGCCTGATCACCTGCTCCGTACGTATTTCAAAAGCGCTTCGTTCACCGCGCACCGCCGGCCTTGTCCGTGGTGCCCGCAACGAGCGGCAAATCCTCACAGACCTCGCTCTCTCTAGAAAGCCAGTCCGGTAGCTCGTACATGTGGCAACGCGTCCACCTGCCATCACTGAGCGGGTCCTGTGCGAGCAAGGATGGGAATGAGAAGGGAAAGGGAGACCAGGGGCGGGGCGGGGAGATGCACGGGCGACGTCAAGTCTCGATGAGCCCGGAGGGAGCTGATAGTAGCTTCTGCTACACTGAGGTCATTGCAGGAGGATCTGCTGAGCCCGAGCAGCCAGACGAGCGTCGACACAGAGCTCTCAGGACCTCAGCTTTCCAGAACAGATGGGCGAGAGCAACCGGTGACCCAAGTCTCCGGTCCGGTCACCTTTCAGAGATGAGCTTTCGGAGGGGACGATACCACGCGGAAACAGCACGACCGTACTTCAGCAGAGAAGCGAAGAGCGAAAGTCAGCAAGACTTCGCTGTTAGGGTTGTGCGGGCGTTCGTCCTCCGGCCTGTCCTGCAAGGTCTGGCTCACAAGAGTTCGGAAAAATCTTCTTCTGAGGGGCGGCGTGGGCCGGGCCCTAGGTTGGTCGGACGCCGTCGAGACGAATCCAGCGGAAAGAGGGTCGGCAGCTTTGTCAATGTCCGCCATCTCGAGTGTCTGGATCGGTGCGTAACGCCATGACCGTCACTTCTGCAAGCTGCGAGTAGATCAACGAGATCATCCATGCCTTGGCGAAGGGGCAAGGAGACGAAGGAAGGCGGTCAGCGGCGAGCAGGATGCTATCGAGCTGTACAGACTCGTTTCGATGTTCCCGCCCCGAGCGATGGCCCGATATAGACCCTGCCTCGCACTGCCATCCTACCAAGCGCCCGTTCGGCGTAGTCGTCGACCATTCCCCTCATCAAGTCAGAGGAGAAAGACGAGATGAGTAACAGCGAGCGCGGCGTCTGTAGCACTGCGAGCTTGCATAACCCTCCCGAATAGCTGGTCCAATACATTCCTCGTCCCGACAGTCGCTAAGCCTGTTTGCAACGAGCACGACGAGGTGGAGAAGCCGCAGGTCTGCCTCTCACTGGACCTCACTCTCCCGCTGAACAGGCTCTCATTGCTCCGATGGACACGCTCTGGAGTTATGTAGCACCTGCGACGACGAGCGCGACTTCGCCTGCCACTGCACAACCTCCTGCTCCTCCTTCTCCGCTGTTCGATAGAGCAATCATCGTGACGTGAGTTGCGCCGTCCAAACTGTTGCACAGTAGCTGACGTGCATTGTATCGCAGCGGCTGCGCATCTGGCATTGGGAGGGCTGTTGCCTTGCTGTTGGCGGAGAAGGGCGCTCGACTCGCGTTGACGGACAAGGATGCCGATGAGGGACGGCGTTTATGCGGCGAGATCAAAGAGCGATTTCCGAACGTTGACTTGGCGTACGCGACGCTGGACGTGACGGGTGCGTCAAGCCGCTTCTGCTCTTTCGGCGCTCGCCAGCTTATCGCGCGCTGCACAGACGAAGAAGCGGTCGGGAGGCTTGTCAGATCGTACAAGAAGAGCTTCAAACGGCTAGACGGACTCGTGAATTGTGCAGGTGCGCGGCGAGTGCAGCTTGCCTCCACCGGACGGTTCTGACCTCGCTTCCTCAGGCATCAATTTGCCGTCTCCTGAACTACACCAGGTCAAGGTTGACCTGTGGAGTCAGACCATGGATGTCAATGCCCGAGGGACCTTCGCCTTCTGCAAGCACTTTGCGGCAGCGGTCGTTGCGGACGAAGAGGTCGCCGAACCTCCGAAGGGCGGTTATGCGGTCGTGTTAGTTCATCTCAATCTCCCCTTCACGTTGTGCTGACTTCGAATGGCCCGGCAGAAACATAGGCAGCAATGCCAGCGTGATGGGCCTGCCGAACAGCGCTGCTTACGCGAGTCGCACTGTCAACTCGACGTCCGCGCCCAGGCTGACAATTCATCGCAGTGCGCTTCGAAACATGCGGTACTCGGAATGTCGAGAGCTATGGCGAAGGAGTATGCGCAGCGGGATATCCGAGTGAACGTGGTTGCGCCAGGTTCGTCAAGCTTCCTCCCCTCAGCGATGTGCGTACAAAGCTTACAGGTATTCACATGCAGGCCCAATCGACACGCCTCTCCTACACAACCTGTTCGACGCCTCGAATATGTCGCTCGACGATGCGCTCGAGCAAGTCCCGATGCACCGCGTCGGCCAGCCAGAAGAAGTCGCCCAAGCAGTCGCCTTCCTCCTCTCCAGCGACGCGAGCTTCATCACGGTGCGCTTCAAGCTGCTCTACATCTCCGAGATGATTTGTTGACGTTCTTTGCCTCAATCAGGGTGCCTGTCTGCCTGTTGATGGCGGTTGGACCGCATGAGTGTCGCTTCGCTCTCGCTCCCCCGCTCGCCTGTACTCGTTCTACTATCCATGTTGACATATTTCGCTCGTCTACCAAGGTTGCGCGCCCCTCCACCCGTTCTCCTTCGACGGCACGACTCGCTGAGGCTGAGGCTGAGCTTGCGGCAGCGATTGACCCGGAGCTGCAGCAGGGTGCATACCTCCCTGGCCAAGATGCTGTCCACCAGCACCGTGATCTGGGTCCGTGGTTGCTAGCGGCGCGGTATCTTTGCCTCGAAGTCGGTCGAACAAGCCGCCAGCTAGTCGGAAGACTCCGCGCCCGGCAGCTTCGGGCTGCACAGGCTCAGCTAGACTGGTAGACTGAGTGGTATGCGTGGGAAGAGGTTGCGCGCCGCGGTTGGCGTGCAAGTGAGGGAGGTTTGTCGCTGTTGAAGGGCGGAGAGCAGGCGAAGCACCGGTCATGGGAGGTCGTGCGGCGTAGTGAAGGGGGAGTGACATCTGTTGGTGGCGCGGAGCAGCGAAACCCGGCTGACGAGGACCTGCTGCTGGACTCCCGGCAGATAAGGCGACCGGTCGAGGAGAAGCGGGCAGGCAGGTCGACGCACCCGCCGCACGAGCCAGCGCTTCTGCCTCTTCCTGCTCCTGTAGCGCGCGCATACGCTTGACGTATTGCTGAGCTGCCCACGGAAGGTTCTTGAGATGCGCAGGTAGGGCAGGTTGTGCGGCTGCTGTAGGGAAGCGAGATTGTGCTGCGAGCGGATCGTCGAAGAGGCCGAAGTCGTGGTCTACTAGACGAGTGTCGTCAATGATCGCGTAACAGGTGCCGAGGGCCGCGATCATCATCGACGCACCGCGACCAAACAGACTCCCTCCTCCGCCCCAGTCTGCTGCAGGCTGCTTCCAACCGGTACCTGCCACTCCTCGCCTAGCTGGAGCGCCGCCGATCCCGAGACTACCGACGTAGCCTGCACTAGCGCCGTGCGTTCCGCGACCGAGTCCGGCGAGAAAGTCGTCCTCCAAGCCGAATAAGGGCGAGTCGCCGAAGCGTCTGCCGGCTAATCCGCCGTCTTGCGGATACCGACTTCGAGGGATACGACCAGCAGGCTTGTTGTGCTGCGAAGGGAAAGCGCCGTAGCCTGCGCGACTCTGCGGCGTTGCCTTCGCGACGAGTGCCGGAATGCCTTTGGCGCGCAACTCGTAGATCTGCACGCCAGCAGAGCGTCATTCGAAGCTGAATGCGAACGAGGGGAGGGGGGAGGGGAGGGGGAACGCACCCATCCCTCCTGCTGCAAAGCGGGGTCCTCCACCGGCAACGGCCCGTCGATTTGCAAGCTGAGCAAAGCGTTCGCTCCGTACTGCTGGATGGCGAAGCGCACGAGCTCGTCCTGCAGAAGTTGTGCTTCCTCCTGGATGGTGAGCTCGGCTTGTTGCTGGTCTTGCGGACTGAGGGTTGCAAGATCGGGAAGGTCGAGCGGGACGGCGTGCGAAATCGGCTCGAAGATCTTCGTCAGGCCGGCGACTGCGAGCGATAGAACGTCAGAACGATAATCCTGCGCAGGGTCAGCGCTCTCACCATGCGTTTCTTCCGCTAGCAAGGGAGTGGAGGAATCAGCATCTTGGCCTCGCCGATGGCAGCGGAGGAAGCGCACTACACACGAATTCCTTCATCTTCTGCACAAGCTGCCGCGCAGCAAGCGCACTGGGCGGCTGAGCAGGACCGGGTTCGTCTAAGCCTCCGCGTAAAGCCACTGTCGAGCGGGATGGTCAGGTGAATTTATCGGCGGAGAGTCGCGGCCCACCCACACTCTCTTTCGATCTCGTCCTCCTCGTACGGGCCGAAGCCGTACTGGATGCGCTCGTCAGGGTGTATAAGCTCGAGTCGATGACGGTCCGAGTCGTCGAGTTTCCAGAACTCGGGATCATCGTGAAGCGAAAGCGGACGGCGCGAGACGAGCGGTAGTCGTTGAGGAGGACGCTGGTGGCCATGTGAGAGGCCAAGGGCGTGTTTGTACTCGAGCAGCTCACGTCTGCCCATGATACCGTGAGCTCGACACTGTCAATGCGCGATCAGATTCAGCGCGACGCACCGTCTACGGTCAGCAAGGTCCGCCATCTCCTTCTCCTAATGAAGAGAGAGGTGAGCCGTCGCACGAACGAGCAAGCAAGCGTCGCGCACCTGTCGCTTCTTTTTTTCCTCGAGCTCCTTCTCGCGAAGCTTCAGCATCTCCGCCGCCGTCAGCTGGACCTCCTTCTCGAGCTCCTTCTCCCGTTGGTCGCCCTGCGTGACTACGCGCTCCTCGTCGTACTCGAGGATGTCCTTAAGCGGGTCCTGCGTAAGCAGTATGTCAGGAGGAGGGCGACCTATGCAGGGAATGGTAAGGCGTACCTGCACCTTGCCGGTCTGCTTTGCCTCCAGTCGCGCGACGTCCGCTTTGAGCCGTGCAAGGCTGTACGTACACGATGAGCAGGAGCAGCCAGCCGTTGCGCCTAAAGAAGGGCACCCACTACTCGTCCTTCTTCTGCTCGTCAACCAGTCTACCCGTCTCCGCAATCTCCTTCTGTGCCAGCTTGCTCGACGCGTTCTGCAAGAACGAGCGTCATGTCTGTCTGTGAAAGAGATAATTGTAAAGCGAAGCGCACCTCGACTTCCTTCGCTAGCTTCTCCTCCGCCACCTTATGCTTCGCTGCTTGGAGTCTCTGCGCGGTGGACGCGATCAGCCGAACACAAAGTAGCTGACGCGGAGCACGCCTCACCAGCTTCTCCTCTTCAATCCACTTCTGATGCGTCAGAGGGTCTCGCCTGACCAAGGAAAGGAGATCAAGAGCGTGCCGTCAGAATTGCAAGGTAGATCCACGCACCACGTCTTGGCACCCATCTCGAAGAACCTCGAATTCAGCGGCATATTGAGGATGATCCGAGGGACAAGTCGCGGAGTGAGCGAAGAGGCGGGAACGAAGCAGGAGGAAGGGAACAAGCGTCGACAGCAGTAGAGCAATAGGGCTTGGAGAGTAGTAGTGTGCGAGGAAGAGCGAGATCTCTGTGCCAACTTTGCGACGACGAAACAAGGGCACACTGATCCGGCGGCATCCGCGGAGCCGCCAGTCGTCAACTTGAAGTCAAGTGACTTGAGCGTCGTCGTAGCATATGATACTAAGGCAACAAGGAGACTGCACAACGCACAGTTGAAGCTCGATCCCTCGGTCCGCCGTGACCTCGACGAGCCCGCCTTGCCAGCTGCGTTGGGCAGAGCGGTCAGCTAGACCGGACGTGACGAGGCCGCCGAGCGGGTGCGAGGACGTACTACTTGACCCGCAAGCGCGCGAGATGCGAGTATGTCGAGCGATAGAGAACGGCGCTCTCGATAATGGTCGGCCACCACGCTCCGAGCTTGTCGTTCGGCTTGAACGCGTCGTGGTCCACGACCTTCCACCCGAGCGCCACGTACTAGCGCAGCACATAAGCAGCCGGCGCGCTTGCTGATGGTGAGGCGCAAGGTCAACCGGACTGGCGCTCTCGAGGGGACTTGTCTCTCTCACTCGAACATTTGTGTCACTTGCGCTTCCGAGACCGGATCGGGATGTCAATCAATACGCTCAGCCGCTCAACGAAAGAGGTTCGGCTTAGCTCAGGAGAAAGGGCGGTGTTGCAGGCGAAGAGAACGCCGGCCGGTGTACCCCTCGGCGGCCAGTCTCAGTCTGTCGTGACGCCAGGACGATCGCTTGGTCATTCACCGTGCGGAGGGTAGACCTCCCATAGCGAGACCTTCGCTTCCTGACCTCCCGTCGCGACCCAAGCCTTCGCCCTTCCGCCTTGCGCCCGTCCTCCTTCCTCCTCGTCGTCCGAGTTTTCGTACCCGTCGGCGAGGGAGCAGTTCTCGTCGGGCTCGAGTGGCGCAAAATCTAGCGCTTGGAGGGACGAGCGGTGGTGGGAGAGGACGGCGAGGGGTTGAAGCGATTTGACCGAGTAGAGACGTAGTCTGCGCGAGCGCGTACAGTGGACGGAAGGTCAGCCATCGTATGTTGTCCTTCGACGACAAGGAATCAGTGGCGACGCACTCGCCGTCCCAGCCTGCCGTCGCGAGCAACTTCCCGTCGCTCCGGACCGCAACCGCAGACTTGCCAGGCGCGTCCGTCGGTTCGATGTGTATCCGCAGGAGTAGCGCTTCTTCCTCGTTCTGCGTAGCCGTCGATCAGCTCTGAATGGGCAGAATGGTGCAAGGTAGGGACGCACGACGTCGAAGATGCGGTACTTGCAGACGAAGTGGTCTGCTGCCACGGTGAAGGCGAAACGCAGGTCCCGCGTGACGGCGAGTGACATCACTGCATGACGGTGCGTCAGCTAGAGCATGACTGAAGAGCGAGAGGCGAGCGATGGTGCGCACCAGCATCTCGATGACCTTTCTCGCTCCACACCAATTCCCATCCCTCGTTCTCTTCGACCATCTTTCCCTCCCTTGGCGCATATACGTCGACTGGTTGGTCGGTTTGGGAACGCAGACGTTCGAAAGAAGCGGTGGGTGAGAAGCGGAAGAGGGCGAGGTGGCCGGACTCGTAGCCGATCAGGAGGTGGAGTCGAGACGTCGAGTACGCTATCGGCGGTTGCATCCGCGGCTGTGTTGGAGAGAATGAAGAGGCAGAAGCGGATGTCGACGGATTGGCAGCAAACGATGTAGTAGCGGATGGGTTTTGTGGTGAAGGGGAGGATGGGAGATGGAAGAGGTGGAGAGCCATGACGGTACCTGTATCCAGCGCCAGCGTTAGCAAAGTGAGGCGCGAGAATATAGCGTGGCGCCCGCTTACCCGTCTTGACGCCAAGCGGGAACGCATCCTTGCCTAACGAGCGATGGAGGCGGGCCCTCGAAGGGATGTGGAAGATGTCGACCTGCGCAATCTCGCGTCAGCTTCGACAACGCTGAATTAGGCAGCGGAACGCACGAAGTCGTCCTTGGTCAAGCTCGGTACCGCCATCAGCGCTTCCTCCATGATCGGCACATCCTCCATCTCGCGCTCCTTCCCCTTGCCCTTCCTGTCACTCAGACATAATACGCTCATTCGGCAAAAGTTCATCGCGTTGATGTCGATCGACCACGCTGGCTTGATCCCGAACGAAGGAGAGGAGGGAGACGGAACGGCTGTTGCGGCGCCGCGGTCAAGGGTGGCGCTGGTGCCGGTCGAATGGGGGGTGATCGAGAGCCGGTAAAAGTGTACAAGGTTGTCGCGTCCTTGTCTGTACGCAAACCGTCAGCACAGTGACAGAAAGCCGGCGAGGAGATGAACGAAGTGAACTCCGACACACGTCAAGACACCGTTTCCATGCTCCTCAACACCCAGCACTCCCCGATCATGCGCCTTCCAGAAGAAGCGCGGGCGGAACGACCGCAAGTCCCAGACCGCAACGAACCCATTTGTGTCTCTGCGAGAGCAAGCAGGGTCAGCACGTCACGTCCCCTTGACTCGCTCGACTCGGTGGACGCACCCGGTGAAGATGAGCCTGGCACACCGCGAGAACCGAACGCAAGAGACTGAGGTATCGTGGCCACGAAGGATGTACGAAGGGCCGGGAGGAGAGCGGGGTGTGGACGAGCTGGAGCGCTTCGCGAGCGAGCTGACGGGCATAGCAGGACGGAACGTGTGTTTCAGAGCAATGCAGCAGCCTGCTCAGCCTTCACTGCGGGATGAGCGGGCGTGCTTCAGTCCAAGAGAGGATCTCGTACTGCTTCCTCCTCCTCCACACCACGCTGCAGCACTGCAGGCACTCTAGCCAGCTTGCGACATAGTACCTGACTCGGGAGGGCTTCCCCTTGACCTGCGCCCTCTCGCGCGCGCTTCTGCTGTCCTCTGGTCGCTCCTCTTCGTCGCGCTTGATGACGGAACCCATTCCGCCCAAACGCTCGCGCGAGTGTACTGAAGATGCTTCCAACCGTCTCTCAACCGCCGCGATGCCGGAACCCATCTCTCGAGTGCCGAGTACACGCCCTTGCTCCGATGTTCCTCCTTCCCGCACGACCGCTCCGCCCGTCAAAGAGCACCTCTCGCCGCGTGTGTTGAAGAAGCTGGAGGGGTACAGGATCGCGCCGTTGAACCGGGAGCACCAGCAAGAACTATGGGAGAAGTTTTGGGGACAGTCGAACGGCGCTCGCAGGCGTCCTGCACCTCGCTTACGCCCCGACGGCGTGATCGAGGGTTCGAATGAGGCACCATCGCGAACAGCCCATCCTAACATTGTACGCGCGGAGTATGAATGCGTCGCGGCGGTCGTCGAGTGGATCATCGGCGAGTGCGAGGGCAGTGGAGAAGTGCTATTGCTCTACGGACAACCGGGCTGCGGTGCGCGCCATTTCTTGCGCCACGTCCGTTGGCTTGCATTGACAGGGACTCTCTACAGGCAAGTCGTGGTGCTTGGATGACCCGCTCGCGGGATCGATTCGAATGTTGCTTGCCCACCACCGTGACGGACACTGCTCGGTCGAATTCCGACTTGTACGTCGAAGGCGGTCCGTTACTCAGCATACCTTTCGACCTTTTGATAGGCCTGCGACCACTCGAACCGATCGTCGCCCTCATCGATAACACAGGCGGCTCTACGTTGCGTCTTCCCGCGCCGTTCGCAGAAAAGGCCATTCCCAACATCTACGGTGTGCTTGCGACTTCACTAAAGGTCAATGGCTCGTACACGCCTTCGAACAAAGTCAAGCTGTTGCTGTTCTACCCCTTCGACCGGTGGCCGGACAACGAGCTGCATGCTCTTGAGTGAGTTCCCGCACGCTGCGCACGCGTTTTGCACGCAGTCTTCCCTGACTGGTCTCCCAACACAGCCGCATCATGGGCGTCGCGTCCATATGGCGCACGTCGCCATCCGCGCTCCTCCACTCCGGCAATCGGCCTGAGAGCGGAACGCACCTGCCTCCTCTCTCCTCCGTCATACAGCTCCTCACCGACACGGCAGGCACAATGCCGAAGACCTCGCCTCTCCGGCTTTGCCTGAAGACGTCGCGATTCCCTGGCTCAACCTCCGCCGTCTCTGTTCCTCCCGGTCGTCTCCGACCGTCCCTTCGTCGCGCCTACGCCTGCTAGCGACGAGGATGTCCCCTCCGCGGCTTCTTCTGATACTACGCGCCAATGCTACACACTCTTCGAAGCTGTCGAATTACTCGGCCGAGTCGTTCGGGACCCTCTAGACCTCGTCTACCGTCAGCAGGTTGTCAAGTCGGTTCCGCCAGTACTCGAGCTGTCCGACCTTCTCAAGGCAAGGACACCGGGCCGTACGGCGGCGCTCTGGAAGCTGTCGTCCGGCAAGCCAGACACCCTCGGTTATCGACTCGCGAACTGCACGAAGGGTCCCCGATTCCACCGGATCTTCTGCGAAGTGCCGACCCAAGGCGTCGCCCGCCCGACATACGAGTACCCGCGCGTGACCATCGCACCTGCCTCGCCCGCCTGGGTCGAACGCATTCGCAGCGAACTCGCTAGTCAAGGACTCGTTTAACCCGCAACATCGTACTCGCTCTGTCCGCCGTCCTCCGGCAACTTAACATTTCACTTTACTCCTGATGTCTACCGCAATGTCGTGGCCGCAGCTCCTCGATCCTCCCTCCCCCTCGGCAGTACTTCCACTGATGTCCAATGCTCCTTTCACGCCTGCTGCCTTTGGCCCTGCGCCGATTTCCCTCAGTACCCGTCGTCCCTCGTCTGGGAGAGCAGCGCAGACTCCAGGTATCGTCCATCAGTCTCCTCAGACTTCTACAGGTGGGGAGAAGCCAGGCTCTTCCCCGTTTCGGATCCGCTTCAGTCCTGCTCTCGCCCGAAGCCTTGCTGTGAGAGAGTGAGCTAGGTGCCGGTACAAGTACTCGCTCGGTGGACGACGCTCGTCACCCTCGGTCACCTCCCTTTTCCCCCCTCCCTCACACCCGCTGGTGACGACAGGCTCACTTACATCTGTCGGTGACTCATCCAGCTCACGAACGCTGCTGCATCCTTCGGACACGCCTGCGATGTCCGCTTCAGCTCACAGTCCATCCCTGCACCTCGTCCTGATGAAAGCTGTACAGCGATGGACGGCAACAGCTCGCGAGGAGGCGGGACAACCACTCGACGGCACTCAAGGGTGCGGAAACAAGCCAGAGCTCCATTCGAGCACATCTTGCAGCTTCGACACCGGTTTCCCGCCCGCTCACGCCTCTCTCTCGCACTCACTCGACTTCCGCCTTACCCGCTCTGACTGGCACGAGGATGCTGCGAGTATTCAATACGTGCCTAAGCAACACACGAGTCGACCATGTGCCCCTCCCATATTCGCGCTGCACCGCTAGACCGCCTCTCCCGCCCGCGCCCACCTCCCGCCTCGACGGCTCTCATGCCCGCTCACAAGTTGTGACGGCCGGCCAGACGCCGCCGATCACTCCAGCACGCAGTCATGACCCATGGCTGGGCGTGGCACAGGAGGATGCAGGACCGGACGGAGCAAGAAACGGTTGTCTCGACAGGCAAGTCTTTCCTCTCGCCCCTCTCTCTGCTCGAGCTGACTCCCTCTTGGCAGCCCAAGATCTTTCTACAAGCTGACTCGCAACCGGTACGTCGCCCCAGCGCCTCAGCCTGCCTGGAGCGCCAGCATTCCGCACTCGCGCCCAGCGATCACCGAACGGCAGCCATTCGCGTACGCTGCCCCTTTCCCTCCGCGCATCCGCGACGTGCCGTCCTACACATCACCCTTACCCCACGAGTACAATCCTGCTCGCTCGGCTCCGCCATACTATTCCGTTTCTCCTCGTCGTTCGACCATTGGTCACGTCACCTGCGCCTACACCGGCGTAGCAGCGCCTACATCGACGTAGCATCACCCCTCCTCTTTGAGGTCCGAAACGCGTGTCAGGTGCGCTTTTATCGCATTCGCAGAAGCTGCTGCTCTGCGCGGGGCTCGACTCGGTGCTGAGGGCGACGATTCTCCCTCACGTTTCATGCTCAACGTCGACACGGCGCTCTCGTCAAGGCAAATGAACCGTCGCTGCCTCTGACCTGTCGAAGTGCTCTCACCTGTCGAAGTGCTCTCTCCTCGGCAACGAGGACCACGTCAAGGTGCGCTTTGTTCGCGTCCCCGGTTCAGCCGTCCCGCTGACGACTCGCCTTGCAGCACATCCTTGTCGTCTCTTGAGGTGGCTGCCCCAGCATCGAGCTTTCCCAGCCCACGTGTCTCGCACCGTCTCGTCGCCCGTCTCGCATCCCGCTTCATCCCGTCGCAAGCCCCTCCTCCACCCGTCACGCCAAAGTCGCATTCGCCTCGCAACATCGCACATTCTCGCACTTTCTCACGCCCTCTCGCACGTATCACGACGGTTTCCGCCCGTCTCGTCCTGCATCGAACCGAAACAGCCCGTCATCGCCACGTCTCGGCATTTACTCTAGTCGCCGTTTAGCCGCGCGCTATTCATCGGGAAGATCGACAAGATGCTGAGGGCGACGCACTTCCGCAGGTCGCCTACCTTCGCGCTCCCTTTCTCCGCTTTCGAGGTGAGCCCCTCCCAAGTCTCACCCGGAATTGCCTGACCTTTTCCTTGTCTACAGCTCCTCGATTGCCCTCCTCGAAGCTCAGCATCTCGCTCTCTCGGCTACTCATGGTGCGTCGATCTCCGTCCGGGCCTTCCCCCGCCACCCCGCTGTGTCCCCGACCAGCGCCGCGGTTAAAACATGGGCTACGCCGTCAGCTGGGCTTCCTCCGGAACCAGTATTCGGGCTCTCCGCGCTCAGAAGCTCGCGCGTAGCGACTTCTCGTGCACGAGAGCGGGTCTCACAGCACTCGTCCTGCGGCAGCACCCCCCGGGTCACGCCCGCGAGTCGCTTACACCTAGCATTCGATCTGCATCAATGCTCCGATCTGATGCCATGGGAAGAGGGACTGACGAGGTCGGCATCGACGCACCCAGGTTTCGACTCGTAGCGGACTTGAAGTCGTCAAGGCTGTCGAGGTGCGTTGGTGTCCGGCTATGCTATTCTCGGCAATAATTCCGTGACATAGACTAGTACTTCAGGTGTCCGACGACGACGCAAGACAAGAACTGACACCGCTGGCATCGACGTACGCAGATCTTGCTCAACTCGCTTGTCTCGCGCAAATTTTGCGAGGTGCGCACCCAGGTCGACCGACGCCTCACTCGCTCACAGGCGCGCCGATCACCGCTCGAGCTGGAGCTGTCCATGCTATAAAGCGCCTCCCACCCCACCCATTCTTACCGAGCAATGCCATCGAATCACTTCCGGAGTAGCTGCAGTAGTCACTGCTCAAGGTGCACTCAATCTCTAATCCGTCTGCGCGCCTCCCTTTCCCTCCGCCGTTGTTCCGTTCGTATTACCGGCGTTTGCGGCTGATAAGGGCACCGGCATCGACGCACCTGCATCACCACGAGCCGCTTCTTCCCGTAAAATTGAACCTCGGTATCAAGTGCGATGGAACCTGAGTTCAGCAGCTGCCGTTCTCCCCCGCGCACTTCGCAAAGAGCAAGCGTCGAAAGCGAGGCCAGGGGAAAGACAGAAGTTGACATCTCGGATTCCGCCACTTCACTGCTTCTTCTCGCTTGCTATGGTTCGAGGACATGATCGCGGTCGAGGAACGCGGAACAGCCCTGGTACACCTCGCGGCGGACGCGGGGGAAGGGGAGGACGAGGCGGATTCGCTCCTCGAGGTCGGGGTCGAGGACGAGGAGGTGCAGGCGCAGCGGTGCGGTCAGACTACTCGATGGCGACATTCGACTATGCAGATCTCGTCAAGGAAGACAGGCTTGGTGTGCTCGACCGTCTCCCTGCTCCGTGGCGTCGCACGTTGACCTCATCAGTGACGGGGACGAGCGAACAGGCTTCAACGCTTCGCCCGTCTTTCAGCCGATTCCTACGCCTCAGCAGTACTCAACGACACACTCGCCTGCTCAGACGGGCTACTCGACCCCGAGTCGCGGTGGACGAGGCGGACGGGGCGGTGCAGGCGTCCCTCGAGGAGGAGGTCGTGGTGGAACGCCCAACAGGAGCGGCTCCCCTACTCCAGAGCACGCGCGAAGCTACGTGCATGGAGGGAGAAGCGCTTTTCGTGGGGGGCCGCATCAGGGACTGGGCGTCTTCAACGCTCGCGGACGGGGAGGAGTGCCTGGCGCGTTCACGCCTGGCCGCGGAGGCTCTTCATCTTCTTCGCCTGGCGAATACAACCCGCTGCTCGTCCCCGTCAAGTTCGTACAAGCGTCCGGACCTGGACTCGGCACGGTCGGCGGCGAGGACGAGCATGGCCTCGAGAAGGCGGGCGCCGCAGCGCCTCGCGCGCAGGTGGCAGCCGATGCTGCGCTCGCAGACGAGGTTGGACGGATGGATTTGTACGATGGTGATGCCGGAAAGGGACCTCCGCCCCCAACGGCCTTTGAGCCTGAGCCCGAGACAACCGCGACTATGGCGCTCGACGAGCTCGAAGACGCGCATGCTGCGACTTCCGAGGCTTATCCCGGCCTCGGCTCGCATGTCGCAGTCGATGACGCCGATGAGGAAGACGACACCTCGCTACCGATGACTGAGCCGCCCCGTCCCGACCCTCCCGCCGCCGACGAACCCCCCCTCTTCGAAATCTCCGTCACTCGCTCCGAAGTAATGGTCGAGCTCTCTGCGACCATCCCTCCTCCACTGGCACTCGTTCAGCGCGAAGATACGGCCGAAGCTTCTTCCTCCGACGAGGAAGACGAGGAACAAGTCGTATACCCTCCTCGGGCTGTCTCGCATGCCGATCCTGTCCCTTCGACTCGCCCGCACCAGACAAAGCCGGTCCAGCACGAGACTCCTGACTTCACTTCTCTCCCTACGCCTTCCGTCAAGCCTCCCGCACCCAAACCTCCTCAACCCGCTCTCCCGACTGCTCCCGCTCACAAATCGAAGAAAGCCCTCAAGCGAGCGGCGAAGATTGCTCGTAAGGCCGGTCGAGTTCACGCAAGGAGCGGAAACACACATCTTGGCACTGGAAAGACGTTGGGAGCGGAGGACGATGACGACCTCGAGGAGGGACGGGCGATATTTGCGCGCTTGCAGGGTGCGGCGGGCGTGGACGATATGCTCGCTGGCTCGGACGAGGACGAAGAGAGTGACGATGTCGCGGTGAACGGCGGAGCGGAGCAAGAGCACGAGGAGGGTCAACCGAGGATGGACGACTCGGACCTCGACTGGGGCTCAGCCTCGCCTCCTCCCGTCGGTCTCGGTGCTCGCAGCCAAACCCGCGGAAAGGCGAAGAAGCAGCTTCAGCGGCAGCAGCGAGCGGACCAGCGGCAGGCAGAGAAGCTCGAGCGGTTGATTGCGGCTGGATCGACGAGGGAGGAAATTGAGCTAGCAATGGCGATTGAGATGAGCATCGAGGAGGCTGAGGAAGCGCAGCGGCAGGTCGAGGGGCGGGGTAAGCGCGATAGGCGGCTGCGGCAAAGGCAGAGGGCGGAGGAGGACTACTTACAGAACGCCGACTTCGAGGAAGGCGACTACAGTATCGCCGTTCTCGCCGCCTTTGCGAAAGGCGCGGTCGGCGGACTTGATGGTGCACACGAGCGCGGCGACGATCTTGACCGGCGACTTGTCGAGGAGGCAGAGGCCGCGGCGTGGGGTACGTCGGACGACAATTCGGACGAAGATGACGATTCGGATGACGAAGAGACCAGCGACGACGAGGAGGACGAGGAGGAGCGGTACATCCGTCGCCTGGCGCGGGAGGAGGAGGAGATGAGCGAGGACGTCGACTCGGATGTCGAGTTGGAGATGGATTACGCGCTGGGCGATGCAGATGGCCGGTGCGTGGCTCCCTCCTTACCCCTTCTGCTTGCCGCACGCTGACGTAACACAACTTGCAGGATGGAGCACTCGCTCTCCATCGCCTCGGACTCGGACGAAGCCTCCGACTTCGACTCCTCCCTCCTCTCCTCAACTGACTCCGAGGCCGAAGGACTCGATGTCGCCAAAGCGCTCTTGGCGGGCGGTACGGTGCGGCTCAGCGCGATGGGCCAAGCAGGCGGCGGAGGCCGGAAAGCGGAGCGCGAGCGAAAGAAAGAGCGCAGGCGCGAGCGGAAGGGCAAGATGCGCGCGATGGAGGAGAGCGATGATGATGAGGACGACGACGACGAGGCGATGCTGTTCCAGGGTAACGATACCTGGGCGGATCGGGACGAGGAGTACATCGCCCGCGTGCAGGTGCGTCTCGCTCTCGCCTTGTCGTTTCCGCCGTTCATTTGACATTGCGTGTGATCGTCGGCTGACTGATACCCCATCGCGCAGAACGCCGTCCGCGCCAATGCCGACCTCCTCTCGACAGCCCAAGGCGGCCGGGCAGCCCGCCGCGCCAATCGTCGCGAGCGCAACAAGCTCTTCAAAGCCATCTCCGAGGGCAACTTCAAGGACGTCGACCTGTATGACGATGCGGAGGATCTGGATGATGAGATGATCGAGGCGATGTTTGCGGAGGAGGAAGAGAGAGGGTTTGGATCGAGTGGGCTTAGCGGGCTCTCGCTCAGGTTTTATCGACTCGCTGACGCTGTCCACCCCGCAGTGTCGAAGAAGCAGCGCAAGAAGGACAAGTTGCTCGGGGGCGCCTTCTCGTCGACGCTTGCCGACCAATGGGAACTTGACCGGCAATCCAAGGCGCGCAAAAAGGCCGAGCGCGCCGCCCTCCGCGCCGCAACGGACGAAGCCGAGTACCGCGACTCGTACCGGACCAAGGGCGGCGAGAAGGGCAAGAAGGCGCTCAAGGCGGCTCGGGAGGCGGCGAACCAGTCGAACGACGCCGCGACAGTCAACCGCCGCATTCGACACTTTATCGTCAACGAGATTCGAGAACAGAGCGTCTCCCTCCCACCGATGAGCAAAAAGGCGAGGATTGCGGTGCATCTCTTGGCGGAGGTGTACGGCCTCAAGAGTCGCTCGATGGGCAAGGGCAATTCGCGCTTCCCTGTTCTCGAGCGGACGAGCAAGACGACCGTCATCGGCGTCAGCGAGCGCAGGATCAGGGTGATTGTTGGGACTGCCGAGGGGGAGAACGAGCTTGAGGATGGCTTTGAGGCGTTCGGTGGGATTGGCAGGAGGGGACGCGGGGGTGGGAAGATGGCGGGGTTGTGGAAGGCGCTCGAGGGCGCGAGCGGGAAGGGCAACTTTGGGGCAGGTGGACGGGGAGGTGGGTTGGGCAAGAACAGTGAGGGTGCCGTTGTCGGCGAAGGGGTGCGTCTCCACTGCTCGCTTGCGCTCCCACAGCACCCGGTTAGGCTGACCATGCTCGACACCACGATGCACAGGCGGACAAGCTCGGTGAAAACAATATCGGCTTCGCGCTGCTCAAGAAGATGGGGTGCGTCCCGCTTCCGAGCACGGGCAGACTCGCTGCCGTTGAGACGCCTTGCGGATCCTGACCTTTACCCTATTGTTGGACACTGCACAGCTGGACCGAAGGCGCGCAGATCGGCTTGTCCGGCGGCATCCTTGAGCCAGTTTCAGCGGTCGTCAAGGGTACGAGGCGGGGGTTGGGCGCCTAGCCGTGTTTTCTCAGTGCGTTGACGTTCTCCGCCGTCTCCTTGCTCCTCCTTCTGCTGCCTCGATCCGCGGAGGCAAGGCAAGGTCGCTCCGCCGATCCTCGACCCTTGCCGCCCATACTCCGACTTCCTCCGCTCGCTGGCGTACTCGCCAACCCTTTCGAGCGCTCTTAGCAGGCTTGCTGACTGTCGCTGCTCCTTACAGACGCGGCAATGAACGGTGAGCTCCACGAATTTTCGCCGGATTCGACGTCGGCAGCACGCCGTCTGGAAGAATGAACACATAGCAGCTTTGCATCGCTCCGCTCCGTCGCACACTAGTAGACTGTTGTACGCCCTTCACGAATGCATTGCATTTGTTTGATTTGGCAGTCTGTGGGGAGAAGAGCTTTGCGGGACCCTTGCAGATGACGAAGAGGGTCGCGCGTCGTCGCACTTTGGCGTCCTTTTGGGGTGCGCCTTGCTCTTGATTGTTGCTTGCGAGTGACTTGGCTTCCGACTGAACGACTCTGACGACACACCCGTATCACGGCACACGCGCCAGGCGAGACGCACGACCCACAACCCCGCAGCTTCATCGCCTCGCACAGACAACCGTCGCTCGCTCGCCTCACACGACTTTCTGGCAGGACCAATGTCGGGGGCGAACACGCCGCACAACTACTCGGAGCGGTCGCCGTCCCACTCGCGCACCGCTGGAGCTGCAGACCGCGCCAATGACAGCACCTCCGCTCCTCCCATCCCGACCTCGTACCCTCCCGTATCGATCACACAGTCGTCGCGCGCGTACGCAACGGGACTGCAGTCGACAGAGACTACGCCACTCGCCTACGACACTTCGCCCAACCTCGCAGAAGGAGCCTTCACCGCACACGACTTTGCGCGCTCGGAATCGCAGCAACCGACTGCCGACGAACCGTACACGGCCATTTCGCTCGGCGACCCGTCGCACACGGGCGGCGCCGGCTTCGATCCAGTCGAGCACTATGGACCCATCGCGACGGGCGACGACGACGACACGGGCGACTTGAGCAGCTCGATCCCTCGCACGTCGCTCTCGACGCACAACTCGCGCACCCAGCTCCGCGCAACCGCAGCGGGCGGAGCGTACCTCCCTACAGGCTCGTTCATGGACGCCGTGGACGAAACGTCGCGCGGCGGGTCGCACGCCGAGCTTGAGAAGCACGTCGATTCGAGGCCTGTCCACCCCGGTCCGAGCGTCAAGTTGCCTCAGTCTGACCGTGCTGAGAAGATGTACGGCTCGGGCATGAACGAGAAGGGCGGTTCGGCGCCCGGAAGCGGGTACAGCACGCCTCGCTCGAGGTCTGCTGAGCGCTCGCGCGGCGGTGGGCTCGGTCAGTGGAGCGGCCCTGCGGGTGGGAACTCGCCATACGGTCGACTCGGCGACAGCGGGCCGGGGACGGGCACGCAGACGCCGAAGGAAGGCTGGTCCGCCGCGAGCTCGAACCCGCACGTCCAGTTCGCCGACGGAGACTTTATCCGCCCCACCAACTGGTTCTCGAAATTGGTGTTTGCGATCTACAACTCACACTACATCGTCCGCTGGACGATCTACATCCTCCCCGTCCTCGCCATCCTCTGGATCCCCGCCATTGTCCAGTGGTCTTCGAAGCACGGCGGGACAGTCTGGACCGTCGAACTCATCTGGTGGTCGATCTGGCTCACTGTCGTCTGGACCGGCTACTGGGGCGCGATGCTCGGTGCGTTCAGGGTCTTTGCGCAATCTTACCGCGTGCTAACTCTTCCTTACGCAGTCGGACGGCTCGGCCCTACTGTCCTCAACAAGACGCTCGGCGTGGTCGCACCAGAGCTGCGTCACTACATCGCCTACGTCAAGGCCATCCGTTTTTACGCGAGCTTGGCGGGATGGGCACTTGGTGAGTTTGCGCTCGTGCGACTGGCTCCTGACGCGCAAGCGTCCGCTTGCTCGTGTGCCCAAGTCGATGAACTTTTCGTTGACAAGTTCTCGCTCGCTCGCAGCGAACTGGATCTCGTTCCTCCCGCTCATCCGCCGTCACGAGCAGTCGAACAAGTCAGACAACACGCTCTACCTGATCACGCAAGGACTCTTCGGCATCTTCATCATCCTCGTCGTCCTCCTCGTCGAGAAGCTCGTCATCCAGATCATCGCGCATAACTTCCACAAGCGCTCGTACGAGGACCGGATTATCGAGCAGAAGTTCCAGATTGGCACGCTTGTGAACCTTTACCTCAAGTGCGTTGCTTCTGGACGCCGACAAGGTCGGCTTATTGACCCGCTCGGGCGTCTGCAGCTCGCGCGACATCGGCCGGTCGGACACGCTCGACGGCGCATTCAAGCGTCCGCGCAACAAGCGCCAAGTCTCCGATCCGACACTGCTCATCAAGAAAGCTCTCAAAGGCGCTCAAAAAGCAGCCCAGACAGCCACAACCGTGATCGGCACCGTCGCGTCCGAACTCGCGGGCGAACGAGTTCTCCAGCCCAACTCGCCCGCTTCGATGGTCACTTCCGCGCTTCAATCGACGAACAAGACGAGGCAGCTTGCGAGGAGGATTTACTATTCGTTCACGCCGCAGTATCGCGAGGGGATGGTTCTTACCGACATCGAGCGGTGCTTCCCGAACAGCGAGGAGGCAGAGAGGGTGTGTCGCGATAGCCGCTTTCGTCGCCTTTCCCCCGCTCGCGGAGTTTGCTGACGTGCAAGCGATTGGGCGTGACAACGCACAGGCTTTCGCCATTTTCGACCGCGACTTGAACGGCGATGCGTCCCTCGACGAGGTCGAGATGGCCTGCCTCGACATCCACCGTGAACGTCTCGCCCTCGGAAGGAGTATGCGCGATATCGATTCGGCTGTCGGCAGGTGCGTCAACCCGGTCGTGCAGCTCGTTGGCCGCCTTTGCTCGATAGCGGTCAGCCAGGTTGGCTTTTTGAGCAGGCTGTAGAACTGACTTTCACACGCTCGTTGCGCAGGCTCGACAATATCATCATGTCGGTTTGGTATGTCGTTGCGATCCTGATCATGGTCGGATTGCTCGACGCGTCGTTTCAGACGATGATTGCCGGGTGCGTGGACTCCCTCTCGCTTCGAACGACGTCCCGCCTCGCCTGGCGTACGTTCCATGGACGTGCAGGAAGTCGCCGCTGACTTGTGTACGTTACTCGCAGAGCCGGCACCTTCATTCTCGGTCTCTCGTGGCTGATCGGCATGACGGCGCAAGAGATCCTCGCTTCGGTCATCTTCCTCTTCATCAAGCACCCGTACGACGTCGGCGACCGCGTCTCGATCGACGCGGTTGACTACATCGTTCTCGAGATGCACCTCTTGTCGACCGTGTTCAAGAAAATCGATGGGACCGTCACGCAGGCGCCGAATTCGCTGCTCAACACCAAGTTTGTCATGAAGTGCGTTTTGATGCGCTCCTCGTCAAATCTTGTCGACACGAACTCACGCAGGGTTTTCGCAGCTACCGCCGCTCGAACTCGATCTCGGAGACGTTCACGTTCGATGTCGACTTTGGCACGTCGTTTGAGAAGGTGCGTCCGGTCCCGCACTCTTCTCGCTGTCGAACCCGTTCGTGGAATGCGATGCTCACGCTGCCCTGGGGTCTCGCACAGATCGAGGCTCTGCGCACACGCATGCTCGAGTTCCTCCAGCAAGAGAGTCGCGACTTTGTCCCCAGCATCGACGTCACGGTCCAAGATTTCGCCGCACAGGGCAAGCTCTCGCTCTCTGCACCGATCAACTACAAGGGCAACTGGCAGAACGGCGCGCTCAAGGTCCAACGTCGGAACAAGTGGGTCTGCGCACTCAAGGTCGCACTCGCCGAGTTGCAGATCTTTGGACCGGCAGGCGCGGGAGACCCTGCCCCTGCTCCGCCCGATCCGACGCCGTATACCGAGGTGCCGTGGGACGAGGTCAAGGCTGCTCGCGAGGCGGCTGCTTCGGCTGCGTCGGCTGCGGCTGGAACGGCGGCGCAGGACATCCGCCTCCAGCATGCGGCAGAGTTTGGAGAGCACCTCATCTCGACAGAGGATGTGAGGCAAGAGGAGGCCGGAGACGGAATCAGGAGCAGGAGGTACATGTGAGGCGGCCCGGGTGAGGATGGCGGCGGAGGCAGGGGTCGACGAAGGGGTACGGCGGATATATGGAGCGTACACGTGCGCATAGACACTCGGCGGCACGGCGGCGGGGCGCTGGACTCGACGGAGCGAAGACGCTTGATGCGCTCGCCCTCGTCCTTCCTCTCTCTCTCTGTCGTTCTGTAGATAGAGTTCATTCCATTTCATGCATTTGTCAGCTGCAAGGCTGCCTTCATTCCTTTGCCACTGTGGTCAGCTCGCGACTACCGGTGGGCGTCGTCTCTTCCTCCGCTTCGCTCGCTTCGACTGTGGCTTTGACTTCAGCGTGTGCAGTGCTTCAATCCAGGCCCTCCTCAGGCGCTGTATGCCGCGCTCTCGCTGGCCAGTTGGCGGCCTTCCCAACTTGCCATCATGACGTCCTCCGCCGCGACTCGCACTGGGGCTCACTCACGCTCTCGCTCTTCCTCCTCGCTGTGAACCCTTACTGAGGCAAGCTAGACACGCACTACGATGCTCACACTCCGCACCATCGTCCACCGCGTCCCGCTCGCACGCATCTCGCTCGCCCCGTCGTCGTCGACGCAGCCCCACCTCGTCGCACTCCGGAGCCTCTCATCCTCGAACAAGTGCAGTGGCGAAGGAATGGGAAAGGTGCGCACCATCCACTTGCTCCCCCACTCACGATGCCCTCCCCTCGCTGACACTTAACACTCGCCTCGTCGCCAACCTCGATCCGCTTGTCCACCTCTCGTAGAAAGAGTCTGTTGGTGGGTCGAACCCCGTGACCGCTCGTGCGCACGGCGTAAAGCAAGCTGCCAAGTCGGTTGCTGACGGCGCGACGGGCGTGGCACAGAAGGCGACTGGCGTGCGTTCTCCCTCCTCCTCTTTGTTGTACAAGCTCGAACTGACGGCGTTTCTTCTCCTTTTCCGTCTCCCACACCCCCTCCGACTCGACTCGACTTGACCGCGACTACCACCTTCCGATCGAGGGCAGGACGAACAGAGCAACCTCGGGGCCGACGAAAAGGTCCCAGGGCCCGACACGCGGGACGCGCTGCACGCTGAGGAGGACAAGGGCAAGAAGCACGGGTTGGCGCACAAGGGAGAGCAACAGGGTTCGATTTAGAGCGGCAAGAGGCGCTAATTGTCTAGCATAGTTTGGTAGCATCGAAAACGACATCCGAGTTGTGCCCAGCTGTCTCGTCTGTGTGCGCGAGGGGCGGGTGTGCGAATGCGTTGCGGTATGGTACAGGTCGACGTCTGCTGACGAAAAACGAATCGGTCAGCGACCTCCACGAGCTCCGCAGACGCTGGAAACGCACGTTTCTCTTCCTCAAATCCGCCCCGACCGCTTCTCCTCCTCGCGGATCTGCCTCTGAAGCTCCTCCGGCATCGCCCCAAACTCGCCTCCCCTCTGCTGCTGGTGTACCTCGCCAATGCCCCCGCTCAGCATCGGCAGATTCGCTCCAGGTTGACCAGGTCTCGGCATTCGTTTCTGTTGCTCGCCGAGGACGAGGCGGCGGTACAGCAGGAAAGAGGTGGCGACGAGGAAGGGAAACGAGACGATTATGGTCGATATCCTGCGGTCGTTCGAGGGGTATAGCGAGTGTCAGGCGAGTCGAGAGATGAAAGAGGACGAGGAAGCAGGGTGTAGAAGCCGCACCGCTTCTGTTCGGGTGACTGGGTACGGAAGATGCTGAAGGCCATTTTGGAAGACTCTGCGTGCTCCTCCAGCCCGTTCGAGCGACGCGGCGAGTGGTGCAGCCCAAACCACTTCTCTCCTCGTTCCGCGACGAGTAGCTCTCGCTCCTGCACCTCACCGCAGCTTGCTGAGAGGCGCCCTACTGCCTGAGTGTGTTCGTTTGAACCATACCATACTCTTTCCTCGGTGGCTAGCCCAACCTTCGCCTTGACCGACCCACATCAGCCACTTACCCCGGCTCACCTCATCTCTCGACGCCTAGCCTCGTCGTCGCCGCCAGGAACGGGCAGGATGTCGCTTTCCTCGGGATTGGTGAGTGCTGCAAGGACTTTCTGCGGCGCAAGAAGCGCGAAGAGCGGCGAGGTGTAGAGAATTGTCGGGTCAGAGGCGGTCGGGCCAGCAAGCGAAGGAGGGCGAAGAAAGGGGAAGGGGGAAGTCCAGGCATTGTGGAGGACAGGAGGACATGTAGAACGAGGGACCCAGCGGCGGCACTGACGCCAAGCTGTTCAGGAAGTGCTGATGCACCTCTCCTCTTCCTCCTTCTGCTCCACTTGCTCTCGAACAGACCCTGACAGACCTCTCCGACTACCTCGCGCCGTCGCAAGCATGCATCAAACCCGTCACCTACGTCCCCGAAGAATCCGACTCTTCAGCACTCGACAAGCCCTCTGCTTCCGCTGCCGTGAGTTCCTTCTTCCCCTCCCTTCCGTCCGGCGGACGCTGATGAGCGACCATACAGGCTGAGATCATCATCGGTGAAGACTCGGGGTTTTACGAGAAGGGCCAGGACGGCGAGAAGGGTAAAAAGTTGAAGAAGGCAGAGATTACTCTGAACGACTGTCTGGCCTGCTCGTGCGTCGATCGATTGCCCTTACTTCGGCCTCTCTTCGCCTGCAACATGAGAGCTGATAGGGTCGCGTCCTGTTGTACGACAGGGGGTGCATCACTTCGGCGGAATCGGTGCTCGTGTCGATGCAGTCGCACGAGGAGGTCTACCGAGTCTTGCGGGAGCAGCCGGTGCGTCCACAGATCGACACGCGTGTCGCTTCCGTTTCGCGATTGACCTGCTGCATCGTTCGGTGGCCTGAACGTACAGGACCTCACGCCCATCCTCTCTGTCTCGCCCCAATCGGTCGCAAGTCTTGCGGCGCTGTATGACCTGAGTCTGGAAGAAACGATGCGAGGGCTGCGGGCCTTCTTCAAGCAGCATCTTGGCTTCCGGTGCGTGCGTTTTGGAGGATGGAGAAGGCGGTCGCTGACTTGCGTATACGGCAGACTCATCTTCGATACCACCTTTCCCCGCGCGCTTTCCCTGCTCGAGAGCCGATCAGAGTTGCACGAGCGACGTTCGAACTATTACGCCAACCCGTCGCCCTCTCTTCCCTCCCTCCTGACAGCCTCCACTTCGTCTCTCGCCGCGCCTACCAAGCTCTCCCCCGCCTCATCCTCCATTGCCCCTCTCCCAATCCTCAGCTCCGCCTGCCCCGGGTGGATCTGCTACGCCGAAAAGACTCACGGCGACCTCCTCCCCTTCGTCAGCGGCGTCAAAAGCCCCCAAGCCGTCTCTGGCGTCCTTGTCAAAGGTGCCGTCGTCGCAGGCCGCCTCGGACTCAGACCTGACCAGGTCTACCACGTCGCTGTCATGCCGTGCTATGATAAGAAACTTGAGGCGTCGAGGCCCGATTTCGCGACGACGCATCAGGTGCCGACGTTTGCGGACGGGACGGAATCGGTTAGCGTGAGGGATGTCGATTTGGTGTTGACGACGGGCGAAGTGGCCAAGATGATCTCGGACAAGGGACTGTCGCTGCGTGTGCTCGCTGCGACTGGCGAGGCGAGCGACTTGGATGGACGAACGGAAGAGCAATTCTTCCCGTTCTCGCAGCTGCTCAAACCGCCTCGAGGGACAAGTTCCGGCTCTTACGTCCATGCCGCCCTCTCTTCGCTCCTCTCCCCGCCTTCGACGTCCAACTTGCCGACCATCTCCAGCTCACCGACCATCTCCCGCTCCGACTGGCCATTCCTCCGCCTCGAATCAAAACTTGTCCGAAACGACGACTATGTCGAGTACACCCTCCGGCGCGTCTCAACTCCCTACGCCTCCTCCTCGTCAAGCGATCCCACCACCGAGCCGGGCGAAGTGCTTGTCAAAGCAGCGAAATGTTACGGCTTCCGCAATCTCCAGAATGTCGTGCGGAAGCTCTCGCGCGAGGCGGGCGTCTCGGTCGGTCGCGGCGCAGCGGGGAAAGCACCTGCTTCGAGTGCTGCTGCGGCTGCGAACGCGCGGAGGGCGGCAAAGTTGGCTGGAGGAGCGGGAGCGAAGGATGCCAAGGTTGAGCCGCTGATCGAGTTCATCGAGGTCATGGCCTGTCCGTCGGGGTGCGTGAATGGTGGTGGACAGGCTGCGCCGCCTAGGGAGTCGTTGCGTGCTCGGAAACGCAGGGCGAGTTGGACGGGCGCGGCGGGGGAAGGCTTCGTCGGCCGAGTCGACGAGGAGGGAATGCCTGATACGGTTGGGGAAGTCGTCGAGGCAGAGATCAAGATTGTTGCGAACCAGGACGTCGGGAAGGGTGCCGCGGGTGAAGGGACGGGCGTCGGGAGCGACGACGACCGGGTGTTGAGCGCGAAGGAGTGGGTTCAGGAGGTCGAGAAGCGGTATTGGAGCGGCTCGGCGACGGCCGACCGGCCTCGGCGGGACAATCTCGACATCGAGTCGATCCACCCATCCATCCGGCCTTTCGTCCTTGCGCTCCCGTCGGCTGAAGAGGAGGAGGCGCTCGCAGGGGTCTTGGAGGAGATGTTGGGCAGCGATGATGGCGCCAGTCGGGACGCTCGCCGGAAGGCATTGCTGCGGACGAGTTACAGGGCGGTAGAGAGCGAGGAGGTGAACGGATTGGCGGTCACTTGGTAGAAGGTGAGGAGGGGAAACCGGTAAGCTCCAAGCGAGTTCCCAGCCTCCGGACAGGCGGAAAGACACCGTCCACTGGGTCGAGTCCATGTCTCCCTCGTCCCGCTCCCTCGCCCCCACTTGCCAAGTCATTCAGCAAGACGCTGAGATGTCTCGACAAGCTGCAGTCACTTCAAGTGCTCGAGCTCGATGAGGATCTGGCGCACGTCCTGTCAAGTGTCGACCTCTGAGTTTTCTTCCACGCCTTCGCACCCTCGAGCTTGACTATGTTCGCTGCGGTCGCGGTTTGATCATGAAGAGTCAAGGCTTAAGCTCAGCAAGGACGCCGGGTTCACGCCTTTCCACGAGTATCCAGGATGGTGGGAAGCAGACTGGCCGGCCGATGCTTCCCAGAGGGGTCTGTCGCAGATTATGCAGGCCGCCGCACGCCGAGGCGTTACCCTGACCGGCTCGGCGCTGGACACGAAGGGCTGGGAGGACGACTACATGGCCGAGGTGTATGACGGATTGATGGCATGGGGTCTAGAAGTGGACAATTTCGAGGAGGCGAGCGAGTTTTTCGGAGATTCAGTCGTCCGCGATTTTCAGGACATAATCTTTTCCTGGCTCTGACGAACGATCTCTGTTATCCCCAGTCTTGCGCAAGGTGGGCGCGAAAGTGCGGACGCATGCGAGGAGCTCGGCTCAGCGCTCAGCGACACTCTCGACGTCTCACGCTGTCAGCTCCCACTGCGCGATGAGAAGCTGAACAAGCGGACGTTCTCTCCAGTACAACAACAAGGTGCGCACAACTACCGATAATCCCGTCACTGCCACATTCCCGGCGCCTCACTGAACTTGTCATCAGCCGAACGCTCGCCTCCTTTCTCGCGATCGCGCTCGCGACGAGCCTTTTCCGACGACCTCGACTTGCCCGAACCGCGACCTGTCGGCGCGGAGAAACGAGCGGTTGAGACGCGAGCGGATGAGGCGCGAGCAGTTGATGCGCGAGGCGGCGGTTGCGGTGCGACGGGGGCGATGATGGGTGGTGCGGTTGGCGGGCGGGGTGGAAGGCTTGAGTGGGAGACGAGCGTAATCTTGTTCTCTTTGTTGTCCTGGCGAGACGAACTCGACGGCGCCGGCGCCGGCAAAGCGGTGGGCGTGACCTTTGCCTGGACGACGAGGGGCGGAAGTGACGAGAAAAGCTGTTACTTCTGCTCCAAGAACGCAGTGACGAGGAGGTGTGAAAAGGGATCAAGGCACTACCTCGAACTTGATCCCCTTCTTGCGGTTCTCTGCATGAAGCGGTCAGTACTGCGTGGGGGGAAGCAGTCAGAGCGCGAGCGCACCAGCACCATAGTTGAGGACGATGCCGCGACGCGCGAGAGTCTCTTTGAGAGCTGCGAGGCGAAAGGAGGTCAGCTACGCACATCAAGACGAACGAGAGCAGATGCGGACTAACCTTGCTTGTCTGCCTCCTCCTCGCGCGACTCATAGTCGAGAACAAGTCGCTTGAGCCGTTCCTGCTCGGCTTTGTGCTGCTCGCGCTGCGCAACCGTGCTCATCGCGATGGACGACTCGCGCGGAATCTCCATAGACAGCGCCTGCGGGAGGACAAATCAGCCCGCGAAGGTTGTCAGGAAGACTGGATGACGCACCTGCTGCCTGTTGCCCTTCTTCGTCAGGAGCGTGAACTGTATGCCCTTCTTCTCGCGACTGTCTTGCGCAGCCTCGTCCACCGCAACATCGTCCTCCGCTTTTGCCTTGCGAATGAGCGGGATGCCAACATCCAGCGAGACCGGTTTCCTCTCCGCCTTGCGCGCCTCGGTCGAGCTGACCATCATCTTGGCCAGCTCGCGCGCAAAGTCGTCCTCCTCTTCCTGTGTCATGGCGTTCGGGTCGCGGCCGCGCCCCTCGTGCGTTTCCTCGTCGTCCTCGAAGGCATCGTCGGCAGGACCATCCGCCTCCACCGTATCCCTCTGCAAGAAGTGACGAGATTAGCATTCTTCACTGGCGTTTGCTTGTCGGATGAACGCACCTCGCTTTCTCCCTCCGTCTCGGAACCCTCCTCGTCCTCCTCGTCTGCGCCGGGACGAGCGCCCTCCTGCACATCCTGTTCATCGACGTCGTCTTCGACCGGCGCTGCGAGAGACGTCAGATCAGCATGTTGCTCGACGTTCGCAAGCAAGGCAATCGAGGCGTACCCTCCTTCGCGACAGCAGCCATCATCTCGTCGAGCGCGAGCGCCGCCTCGGGGAAGGTCTGATACTTGACGAGCTTTGGGCGGAGCTGCTCGAGCGTGTCGGAATACATGAAGCCGACGTCCATCGGCAACGAACCCTTGGACAAGGCGTACATCTGCGGAACCAGAGTCAGTGTCGGCGAGGGAGGTAGGGGAAGGCGGACAACGCGCCTGGAAGAAGACGAGAAAGTTGTCGAGCTTCTTTTTGAGCGTGCCACGGTCGAAGCAGGGTCCGCAGGTGTCGAGGAGCGTGCAGACGAGGCGGATGCGGAAGTAGTCATCGGGAGTGTCGATAGCGGAGGGGAGGTCAGGGTGAGGGCGACCATCGGCTGCAAGAGTACTCCGTCAGCTGAGAGCGCAGTGATGGACGAGGCGACACGCACAATGACCAAAGGTGACGAGCGACCACAACGTGTCAAAGATGACGCGCGAGTCGAGCACGCGGTAGTTGTAGAGCTCGCCGAGATATTTGACGGTCGCGACACGCTGCTGGTTGTACTTGAAGTTGTTGATCTCCATGCCAACGCGGATGTTCTCGAGGACGTCGTCGATGACCGAAACGCTGAAGTCTGGGTGATAGCGGCCGAGGTCGTAGAGAAGGATGGCGAAGAGGTGGACGTTAGAGTACTTGATCTTCCAGACCTTGGTGAACGCGTTGTGCAGCTTGCGGACGATCTGCGAAGAAACCGTCAGCGGATCGCACCAGAAGAAGGTCAAGGTAAGCGCACCGCCGGATCCTCCCAATGCAGCTTGCGGACGAGCTTGAGCACCTTGTCGCTCGAGTTGCGATTGAGGACGTTGTAGAAGAGGTGGCGGATGTAAAGCTGCATCGGCGTGCGCTCCTTCGGCGGGATGGCCGGGCGGTCGGGCGGGTCGCACTGCGTCGAACGCGGCGTTAGTCGTCTGAATGGCATTTGAGCACTTGGACGCACTTGATAGTAAGCGTTCTCGAGCATCGCCGTCTGCCGTTCGTCAAGATGCATCGCCGCCTTCTTGCGCTTGAACGTATCGACGACTTGCCTCATTCTTTCACTCGTCGCTTCGCTGCGAAGCAAGAAGCGCCCGCATCCCTCGAGGACGGTGCAGAAGTTGTCGATGTTGGGACCGGAGAAGTCGTCAAGGAGGACTTTATATATGTAAAAGATAACGTGCATCGGGGTGACGCGGAACTTGGTCAACTCGGAGATGAAGCGGAGGTTCTGCACGAGGACCAAGGGTGAGCAGGATGAGTGCAAGGAAACCCGGTCCCGGCGCACCTTCGAACGAGTCTCGGCAAAGTCAGCATTCTTCTTGCGCTGCAGGTAACGGAACTCGTCCTCGAGCTACGGTCGCGCGTGTCAGTCTCGGCGAACGTCGGGAGAGCTTTTCAACACACCAGCGCAACGAGTTCCTTTCCGACGTCCGGCATGTACGGGTTGAGCGTCCCGACGAGGCGGCTGTAGTACGGGAGGATATCCTGGCGATTGCGGCTGACCGAGCCGAGTGTCTGCCGGTTGCGATGTCAGTAGCCGTCGGAGCGGCGCGGACGAACGTCACACACCTTGACAAGCCTCTTACGCGCCGCCTTGCTGTTGAGGAAGGCAAACTCGACCGCGATGTCGTCAATCGACTTCTTCGACGACCCTTCGGGCAGACGGGCGAAGATTGCGTTCAGCTGGGCGGCGGGACCGGAGGGGATCGAAGGATCGGGTTCGGCAGTGTCCAGCTTGGCGACCGGGTCCCTTTCGAGCGGGACAGTTAGCTCAACCAGAAGCGCTTGAAGGTGGGCAACGCACTGTGGCTCGACCGTCGTCTCATCGTCATCGATTCGCGCGGCGTCCTTCCCATCCTCGTCCTCGCCAACCTTCTCTATCTCAACCTCCTCCTTCATCTCCTCCTCCTGCACCTTCTCCTCCTCCGCCACACCCAGCAAAGTATTCGGCACCTTCCCCCTCAATTCCACCAAATCCTCATAGAACTTCTTCTCCTCCTCGTCGGCCCACAAGCTCTGCGGACCGAGTTCTTCGCCCGAGGCAGCGCCGGAGGAACCGGCCGTTACGATTGAAGCGTTGAGAGTTGATTGGAGGGAGGGGAGCGTGGGAAGGGGGAGGGAGAGGACTTCGGCGAGTCTGGAGCAGGAAACAGGTTAATGCGTTTCGCGCGGCGGGGAGAAGGGGCACGTACTGCGTGACGCTCGCCCATCCACGTTCCCACGACTTGACCGCCTTCTCGTAGTTCTTCTCGCGGTCCTCAAAGACCTCACCAGATCGGATGTACGCCTCGTGGTTGCGCTTGTCCTGCCTTTGCAATTCCTGCGTGCGAGCTTCCAGTCAGCTTCTTCCCGAAGTCGAACGTGGTGAGCAGGTCCGCACGAGGTGTAGCTTCTGTTCGCGCTTGCCAAGCGCATCAAAGAATGCCACGAGCAGCTTCCGGAACTTGTCCTTCACCTCCCGCGACACGATCGCATCGTCTTCAGTCTGCAACACTTCTGTGAGGGTTGGGAAGTCGTGTGTACTCGGTTCGCTTTCGGTAGTGGAGGAAGACGTGTCGGCAGGAGGGAGGAAGATGGAGCCGAGATGCTTGGCGAAAGCGATGGCGAGAGGAGCTACGAGTGCGAGAGCTTCTTTGTCGGAGGTAAGCTGCACGGACGATCAGGTCAACACTTCTGTCGCGAACTGAGACGAACTGAGAGACGAGTAGCGCACTAAATCCTTCAGGGCCGCCCACGTGACCTCACCTGTCGCGCCCTTCCCTCCGTCCTTCCGCACAACGCCAACTGCCTCCAACTCGCCAACAACCCTCAGCAGTCCGCGCTGCTTGACGATGCGAGCATTATTCTCCTTCTCCTGGATGTCGCGATCGGTAGCGGTTGACGAGCTGGGCTTGAGACCTTGCAGAAGGAGCGAGTTGAAGGGCGGGGTGAAGAGTTCTGGGAAGCGCTGGTGCATCGCCGAAACGACCTGCACGGATTTGAGCATCAGCGAGTGCATCCTGTTGACACTCGTAGCACTGCGGCGAGTCACGCACCTCGACGGCACCCGCGGTCTCGGCTGCCGTCTTGCACTTGCCGAGACCCTCGACGATCGCGCCGACAGCCTCCTCGACATACTTCTCGAGCGAGAGCTGTGAGATCTCCTTCAGCAGGCCTGGAACGGCCGCAGCCGTGTTGAGCGACGAGCGGAACTTGACGAGGAGGGCCGTGTGACGCTTGAGCGAGGTGTCGAGCTTTCCCAGTCCCTCTGCGGACGGGCGGAAGGTGTCAGCTCAGCTGCATGGCCCTTCTACAGTCCACCCATGTCGCCCCGCAGCTCACCAGGAGGCCCGCCTCGCTCCCACGCCGCCAGGTTGGCTGTCCGCAACTCGACTCGGCGCAGAGACCGTTTCCCGCTCTCCTTCGAGTCTGCTGCGGGTCCAGCTGCTGCAGAAGCCATCGTGTGAGCCACTGTAGCCAGTCACGGCCCGCAAAGAAGAGCGGTGCGAGGTGGTTGCCTCCAAGCCATCCTCATCAGTCCGAGTTGCATTCATCCAGGACACGGACCCGCTACTTCACCGCTGGGATGGCCTGGCGAATAGCTCAATCGCTCTCTAGACATCCATTGGCCGCGCGGCGCCCTTTGTGCGGCGTCTCCCGCCGCTTCCTCGCGACTCCCACCGGATTCTCCCCTTCGACGATCACTCCGGCGGTCCAAGGGCTTTTCATCGTCGCAGGCGCAGCGGTCGGGGCGGGCGCAGGGTCATACGGGACGAGGTCATTCTGGTCGAGATCTCTGAGGTGCGAGGAGGGCAAAGCGAGCTCGACACGCGACGCCAAGTCGTCCCGCAAGGACGAGGACGACGCCGGCTTCCTGGACAAGCTCAAATCCTTCAGCCCACCGTCTCTGCCATCCGCACCGTCAATATCCCTTCCTTCCATCAGCCTACCTGACATTGGCGGGACCCTCTCGACATGGACGGACTCGCTCTCCTCGCTCACGACGACCTTCTCGAAGCTGCAAGGCGAGCTCTCGCTCGGCCCGAACTCGACCTACTCGCGAATCGTCGAGGAAGGGAAAGATTCCAGCATCCACCCGGAGCTGCAGTGGGATGCGACGGTACGGACTGGGCAGGACCTCCCGCACACGGAACGTGCGTTCTTGCGGAATAGGCGGGACAAAATGCGAGCAGCGTTCGCACGGTTGATGGACATCCCACTCGAGGACGTTGACGTGCGGGATCTGCCGGTCGTGGCTATCGCAGCGAGCGGAGGGGGCTACCGAGCCATGCTAAACACGGCTGCGTCCCTCCAAGCGGCCAAGGAGACGGGTATCTGGGACACCTTGACCTACACGTCGGGCGTCAGCGGGTCCTGTTGGGCGCTCAACACGCTGTACACCCTTGGAGGCGGCCAGATCGACTGGACGTTGCGACACCTCCGCGAGCGGGTCAAGGAGCCGTTCCTCGCGCCCGACACGTTCATCAACCTCCTCGACTTTGACGACCCTGCCAGTCGGACCATCATCAGTGCCGCGATCTTGAAGGAGGCGAGTCAGGGAGGCGAGGTCTCGCTCGTTGATGCGTACGGGACGCTTGTCTCGACCAGGCTGTATGTTCCGAGCGGAAAGGGCGACCTCCCACCTCCGCCACGACCGCTCTCCCTCCGCACCCTCAAGACGTCCTCACAACGCGACATCCTCGAAGACGGCTCCGCCCCGCTGCCCATTTTCACGACTGTCCGCCATGATCTCCCCTCGCCCGAAGAACTCGAAACGGCCGAAAAGGCAGGCGGAGCGTCTGCATCAGAGACGATCAAGAAGGCGCAGTGGACTTGGTTCGAGACGACCTGCTACGAAGTCGGGAGCGACAAGCTTGGCGCGTGGATCCCGACTTGGGCGCTTGGGAGGCTGTTCGATGGGGGCAAGAGCACGGAGCGTGTGCCGGAGTTGGGAGTGACGGTATTATCGGGGATCTACGCGAGCGCGTTTTGCGCGACCTTGTTTTCGTACTTCCTCGAGATCAAGCCGCTGCTCGCCAGCCTGCCTTTCTTCGGAACCATCGACGACTTCGGTGCGTGCGGGTGAACCTCTTTCCCCTTCATCGCTTCGGCTGACAGCTCACATGGCGTCGCAGTGAAAAAGAACGCTCGCAAGCTTGACACGATCCACCCTCTCCCGCCCGCCGAACTCCCCAACTTCCTCTACAACCTTCCCGGCTCGCTCCCACCCTCTGTCCCCTCCTCAATCATCAAAGAAAGGACCCTCGGCTTCGCCGACGCCGGTGTCGAACTCAACATCCCTTACGTCCCTCTCATGCGGCGCAGCGTAGACGTCATCATTGCGCTTGATGCTTCGGCCGATAACCACGAGACGTGGTTTGCGCGTGCGGCGGAGTACGCGAAGCAGTACAGCGAGAAGGCGCAGAGTCGGTTCGCGTGGCCCGATGTGGACGTCAAGGCCATCTTTCCCGGAACGGAGGGAAAGGTCAACGAGAAGGAGAAGAACCGGGATGATGCGGCGACAAAGGTCGATCAAGTCAAGGCGCAGGAGCAGGTGACGGTCAGCAAGACATCGCACGAGCGCGAGGGAGTTGAGACGAAGAACCCCGAGCCGGTCCCGGCTGGTAGCGCACCGCAGAGTCGCGAGTCGGCGACAACCGGCAAAACGGACGAGAAGGGTGTGCCGGTTGAGGCGGACGACAAGCCGATGCCGGAGAGTCAAGGTGCGAAGGAGCCCCCGCTTGGCAAGTGCAAGTGCGTTCGTAGTCTTCCTTGCTTGTCTCACGGCAGCTGACCCTTCGTCGCACGCAGCATCTGGATCGGCTCGACCTCGCAGTCGCAAGCCGCAACCTGCCGCAACGATAAGCCGACAGTCGACGACGTACTCACACGCGACGGAATTGCTCTCGCGTACATCCCTCTCTCGCCGGACGAAACTTTCCCGAACCCGCTCGAGGTGTTCTCGACGTGGAAGTTTGACTATACGGAGGAGGAGACGGACAAACTGATCCGGCTTGCGAAGGGTGCGTTGCGCGTTCGACTTTCTTGGTAGGGGCAGGACTGACGAACCTCGTCCCTCAGCCAACTTCACGGCCGGGGAGCAGCAGCTCAAGACGCTGATCAAGGGGGTTTGGCTGCGGAAGCGGAAGCAGCGGCTAGAGGACAAAAGGCGGGAGCAGAAGGCGTAGAGAACGAGTCGTGCTTTCCCTTGTTGCCAACACTAGCCTTCTCTCGATCGTGGATGACACGTCCTTGCAAAGTCTACACGATACACAAAAGACTGACGACGGTACTGTGTTTGCACTGATATGAGATGAGGTTGACCGCTCATGCCGCCGGCGTTGCGGTCGAAGCGGAGGGAGTGGCTGCGGCGCTTTGCGAGTTGGCTGCAAGGCGGCCGACGTCAGTCAACCCCCCCCCCCCCCTCCTGCAAGAGGAACGGAACGACGACTCACACTCGGGCATGTTGAGCAAACCCCAGTCCAACCCGGCCGAACTCACGCCATTCCCATTCGCCTGCTCGCCGGTCGGCGGTCCAAAGTCGACGTCGTCCAAGTCCCAACTCGGGAACATGAAGCCCAAGCTCGTTCCGAAGCCTCCTCCAACGCCGTCAAGCGAGTTATGGCCTCCTGCGGTACTCGGTCGCGAGGGAAAGGCGAGTCCGAGACTCGCAAACGACATGGGTGTCGATCCGGTCGGACCTGACGAGGGCTCGTACGACGGCTGCTCGAGCTTTGGCAGCTGGGCGGCGAGTTCGGCACGTGATGGGCCGGGCGAGGCGGAGGAGAAGTCGAAGCTTTGCGGGAAGCCGGTCGAGGAGGACGAGATGGACGACGTCGGCGAACCTCGAGGGATGGCGGACGAGCCGTTCGGGATCGGCGCAAAGGCGTTCGTCGCGGGCTGATCGGGCGGCTGAGACGAAGCGTCCCACTGCGTCATGAGCGCCTCGAGGACGCCCGCGCTCGTGTGCGCCGTCGTCCAGGTCGTGCCGATCTCCTTGAGACTCGTGACGATCAGCCGCAGGTCCTTCTTTGCCTGCGACCGGCGTTCCGAGTCTTGCTTTGGGTTGTTAGAGAGGTTGTCCTCGGCGGCAGAGATGGCGAGGACCGTGCCAGCGTTGAAGGCAGCGCTGCGGGTGAGCAGTGTCAGCACATGTCAGCACATCGTCTTCAGAAGCGAGAAGGGGTAGGTAACGCACTGCTGAACGCCTGGCGCAGCCTTGCGCAACCCGGCCGACCCTCGCAAAAGCTTGACGAGCCTGACGATATTCGACGCCGCGACGAGGCACTTTTCCGTACTAACATTTGTCGTCGGGTTCGCCGAGAAGCGTCGGAAGAAGCTGTGCACGCACATCCGAGTCAGCCAAGGTTGAAGCTAGGGGAAAGAAGCGGGACTCACGGCCGGTGCAGCGAGATGTGCATCATGTTATATACCATGTTGAGGACGAGGATGTGCGGGTGAGGCGCCTTGGACGGGTCTGCGCCGCTCGCACGCAGGTGCGATGGCAACTCGTGGTACCTGCCCGAGATGTTAGCATCAGCCCAACTCGACTCTGCGGAAAGGATAGAAGGTCGACGCACCAGCTCTCGAGCAAGAGATGCAACTCAGGCACCTTTGTCTGCCTCATCGCAAGCGTGATACCCGGCCTAAGCGTATAGACCGAGTCCATGATCTTGCTCGCGACGAAGATGAGCCTGCTGGACCAGTGGAACGCCGAAGAGCGGTAGAGGGGCGCTTCAAAATCGAGTTCGGGGACGACGGGTGGCGGGATCACGTCGATCACGTCCGGCTTGAAGGTGGTTGAGCGACCGATGTACATCGACGAGATGCAGTCCGAGGCGAAGGCGGACCAGAAACAGTCGCGCCGGGCGGTGATCAGTTCTTCGGAGATCTCCAGGCCCATCGACATCGACAGGCGGTGCGGGCCGAGGTTGAGGCCGAAGTCTGGAAGGAGATTACAACGCGCCGAATCAGCTCGACAACTCCACATCATTCCCACTCACTGGCGTGAGATGAGTCCTCACCTTCGGTCAGTTTGAGCGCCGAGCCAACAAAGATGACACACGGTCCGTCGAACCTGGGCACACGAATGCACCCGTCAGCTCGTCCTCCCTCCTTTCCAAACGTCGCGCCCACTCACCCCCGTCCGGCCATATACAGCCCTAGCACCAACAACCCCCTGATCGTCGACAACGCCGGATTATACCACTCTTGATCGAGTAGATACCTCGCCCATGTCACGAACACGTCTCCCCTCGTATCGGGGTCTCCGATCAACCCGCAGATTTCGGGTGGGTAAGAAGAGTCGTCCGGGTCGAGGTAGCGGCAACCGACGGCGAGGATGACGTTCATCAGGAAGGGGGAGTAGTATTGGGTACGCTCGAAGGGGTACATCTGCAGGTCGGCGAAGAACTGGCGTTCCGGGACGATGTTGTCTGCCCATGCCCAACGTCTTTCCGTCAGCTCACTCGCTGGGAAGACAAGAAAGGCAGTCTGCGACTCACAATGCGAGAAACAATACTCGAACGCGAGGTTCAACAACTTGACCTTGAAATCCGGGCTCAAGTCAGGTGGGCGTCTCGGGAGCGCAGGATCGGCTGGCGAGGCGGTCGGGATCGGTGCGCGGGTGAGCGAGAAGGCGCGAATGGCGTTGACTGTTGTCGGGGTGTTGAGGAGCGAAGTGGAGTCGGCTAGGACGGCGCGGTAGGAGGATGTTGGGCCCTGATCGCGCACATACTCGTCAAGTAAGCCGCGAAAGACGAGAAGGGATGGGGGAAGACCCACGTAGAAGCGCAACTCTCCATGCGCGTTAATCGCCAACCCGCCCTGGAACGTATCCAGCCCGTTCAGGTTGGGCGTCGACACCTGCGGCTGACTGCCTTCCACAAAGCTCAGATTCGTCGGTCCGAACCCCGTGGGCGACGCTCCCACTCCTTGACCATTCTTCGCCGCCTGGCCGGCCACAAGCGACAGCGAGGTCATAGCCGGTGTCGTGCTCGTCGAGTCGCTTGGAAGGGGCGCCATGGGGTCGAGGATTGAATGCAAGTCGGCAGTTTGAGAGTCGAAGAACGAGCCGGAGGAGGAGGGGACGGGTTGGCCGGTCAGGGCGGCGAGTTGCGCTTCGAGCGTGTCGATGCGGAGTTGCATCGCTTGTACGACAGCTTTCGTGTACGGTCTGCGACGAAAAGGTATCAGCGAGTGGGCAGAAGGAGAGGTGAAAGGGAGGAGACGTACTTGCGCTTGTCCGCGCCGAGCTCGTACTGTGGACGACGGCTCCGCACACATCAGCTTGCGCTTCGCGCGAGTCTTTAAGGGCAGACGAAGACGGGGCTGTCGCAACGCACCTCGCACACCGCGCCCGCCGTCGTACACGGCCCACAAATCGGTTTTTGACCTGTTGCGCGTCCTCTCTCGCGTCAGATCAGTTCTTCCGGAGACGAGAGAACAAACGAGGGATGAAGGACGCACCATCACAGCGCCCACGCTTCTTGCGGCAGCGGTTGCAGGCTGTTGTCGTGCGAGGCTGAAAAACGCAAGGAGGGGAGCGGGAGGCCGTTAGTTTGTCCGATCCTGCGCGAGCGAGTCTTGTATGGATGCCAGGAAGTCGAAACGAGCACAAGAGTCCAGCACGGAGCTAGGCAAAGTGGAAGAGCGAGAAGCCGGACGAGTCACTTTCCTGCGAGCGAAGAGCGAAGATTAGGTGAGCCATCCGCAATGAAGGGAAGGGGCGGAACGACGGCACATACCTCAACTCGAGTCTTGCAAACACGTAGTCCCTGCCTCGCCCGCCCCATGTGCGCCGCTTCACCCCGTCCTCCTCCCGGCCCTTCTTCACATGGGACTGCCCCTTGTCCAGCTCGCCGCACCGCATCGCGCCCGTCCGCACAAGGCTCGCCCACTTGTCCAGACGGGCACGAGCACCCAGCACGCCTCACCAACCCTTCGGGCCTCGTGTGGGCTTCGCATCGGATCACCCGCCGGCGAACATGGGAAGCGATGCGAGCGAGGACAGCGGGGCGCACCTTCTTCTTCGCGGGCAGGTCCGAGTCTGCGCGGTGATCGAGTGGCTTGTTCTCCTCGGGCGGAGACGCGCTCATCTCGCTCATTGCGCGCGAGTCGCTGGTGTGCGGAGAGGAGGAGCTCTCCGGGACAGGGTGGGGGCCTGTGGACTCGCTCGCTGCTGCCGCGGCTTCCCCCTCTCTTTCGCGCTTCGCCTCCTCGTTTCCTTCTTTGTTAACTCTCTCTCCCTCGCCACCTGATGTTCTCCCACTTTCTGTACACCCTCACCACCTTCTTCAAAGGAGGCCCTTCCGATTACAACATCGGGCTGCACTACAAGAGGCGCCTTTTTGCAACGGAAGTTGCAACCCAACAACTGGAACAGAAGGGTCATTCTGCGAGCAGCAACCAATCGTCAGCGAGCGACGCGGACTGCGAGCCGAGCGAGCACACCGTCGTCTGGAAGACATGAGGACGGGAGAACAGGGGCGCGGTCAGGTTTCAGCCGGCCTCCTCGCGCAGCGGTCCTATCAGGAGCAGGCTGGCGCACGAGGCGCAGGAGGAGGTCGGGTTACCGCCAGACTGTTGTACGAGGTTCCGCTCTGGCGGACTCGAAGGCGAGGTCAGCGGCCGTGCCTCGGTACTGAACGAGAAGGAAGCTGGTAGACTTGCCGTAAGAGACACGCTTGTCCTGTCGGCACTGCTAGTAGGAGCCTTGCTTGCTGCAGGAGCAAAGCGAGGCGTGAGTACGAGAGTCCCGCAACGGAGACGCGACGAAGCTGGCGACGCGAGAGACGTACAGATGTGTTGTGCGGGAGTACGGTAGCATCGCGAGCAGAAGCGGGTCGGCGCGGTTGAACGACGCTCGACAGACCAAGCGGGTGTTGAAACCGCTCGACCCTCGACGCCTGCGGGCGGAGGAGCGGACGGGTCAGCGGCGATGGGAGAGGGCGCATGGGCGAGAGCGAGAGCGCACCTGAAGACGTGCTGCAGGAGCTGCCACTCGAAGGCGAGGGCGACGAGGCTGCGAGCGAGCGAGCGAGGAAGGTCAGCCGTCGCCCAAAGTTGCCCTCGTCCCGTCCTCCCACCGTCGGACGAGAGACGGAGAAGACGAGACGCGGACTCACACGTCGACCTTGACCCAGAGCGGACCAGCGCGTCCTCCACCGAGTCCTCGACGACAGTTGAGCTGCGAGCGGAGAAGGCGAGGGAAGGGTCAGCTCGAGTCGCTGCGTTCGGGAGGCGTGCAGACTCACTTGCGCCGTCGGGGAGGAGGTGGTGGTCGCGTCGAAGATCGAGGGGAGGTGGAAGAGAAGGGAAGTGACTGGGTGGCGTCGAGGGTGAGGAGGGGAGGGTGGGTGGTACGGGTGAGGGAGGGTCCGGAGCGGGTCAGCGTGCATGTAGCGGTGATCAGAGGGTGTGGAAGACTCACCTCCGACTCGAGGGAGGGCGGAAAGAGGAGAAGTGAGGAGTCGGAGTGAGGAGAAGGAGAGAGAGAGAGGGAGAGCGGGAGGCGCGCGAGGTCATTCGCCTCGAGGCTGACGTGGCCGAGTCCGTTGGCGCGCAGCCGAGCGAGGGGATTCCGCCGATCGTCGCTGTGAGACTCGCGCCGTTGCTGGCGGGAAGCACCGAGCAGCGCTGGCTCGCGCTGGGAAGGTCACCCTCGACTGGAGAGTCGAGTTGCGTTTGAGGGAGGCAGCTAGCGGGGCTCGCTTGTAGCTCAATGTACTCGCGAGGGTCGAAAGGAACCAGAGGCAGCTTTGTTCAGCGCAGAACGAGCAACTTTTCCTCGCACCTCCTCCTCGACCCGCTCGAGCACGATTGCTGGCCATCGGGTGAGCGCGCTGGTCTTTTGGCGGGTGGTACTGGTAGACGAGGTGACGACGAGATGCATTGCGCTTGAGGGAAGGCGCTACGTCGAGCCCCTCTCGCCGAAATCCGCGACCTTGGGTTCCGCTCGAGCGATTGTCGAAGTTGTCGAAGCGGGGAGCGCACCGACAGCCTTCGCTCTTCGTCTCCGCTCCTCCGACTACTTGCTTGCATCTGTGGTCGTGCGATTCGCGGCCGTTCGAGAAGGTTTTTGAGGAAGCGATAGTTGCGAAGGTAGAGAGGGGGATGTGAGGGTGAGGGGACGGCGATAGAAGCCGCAGGTCGACAGGTTGGCGAGATGTACGAGTCTGTACAGACCGAAGAGGAGAGAGAACGGGTCAGCGCGCAAGTCGAGATGCAAGCTAGCTGTAGGAAGGCGGAGCTGGGCGGGACCGTCTGAAGTTGTGTCCTGCACTCACCGGTTCCCTACCTGTCCAGATTGTGCTGAACTCGATCCATCGGCTGCAAACTAGTCGCAAGACGAAGGCCGAGAAGTGGTGATGTCGGCGCGCAAAGAAGGAATGCGTCCAAGCGGCTGGACAGCAGCGACTGAGCGCGTCTTCGTGCGGAAAGAGCGATGCAGTTCTGAGAATCATCGAGGACCAGTCGCAAGGTAGGCGTCGAACGAAGTGCGACGGGCAACGTGCATGGGTCGGGTCAAGTAAGTCGCAAGCAGGAGTCGGACGAGTCGAGCGGGCTCAACCCAGACCCGCAGGGCATAGAGGCGCAGAGGACGTATGTCGCGTGAAATAGCAGTACACATGCCAGGTGCAACGCAAGGAACGGAAGCAGAGCAAGCCGTGCGAGTCGAGGAGAGGAACATTGGCGCAAGTCGAGGAGGGGGATGTTGGTCCGAGGATTGGCTGCGAGCTGGTAGTCCTATCAGCGCAAACTGCTGTGTCTAGTCTGTAGGAAGGAACGCACTCGCTGGTGAAAGAGGGAAGCAGCGGATTCATCACTCCAGCTTATCGAGCTGTCCAGGGCCGCCAGCGTCTCGCATACGCAACCGCCTTGATCGCCGGAGGGCGCCTTCGCCTCCTCGTGTATGCTCGGACAAGGCTGCATCTGCGGAGGAGCGCAAGCCTCGTCAGCAAACTCCTTCTCCTCCACGACCACCAGGCGGATCGGCCCACAGCGACTGAGGGACGGGAAGAGGACGCACTCAGGTCCGTAGCCCCGTCATATTCGGTGTTGCGAGCCCTGCAGGGATCTGAACGGCGCTGCTGGGCCGATTGGCGGGCGGACGAGCTGGATCGCAGCGAGTGGATCAGACGAGACGAGGAGGACTCGCGTCGGTGTGCGAGCGGGTGTGAGCGGTGCTGGAGAGTATCTCGTCCGTCTGAGCAGCAGTCTCGCCGTCCTGGCTGTGTGTAGCTGAGCAGGCGAGGAGCTGGTCGAAGTGAGGCGGGCACTCGCTCTGCGGGACCGGACTTCGCGAACGAGTGCCCGCCTCACTCCGCCTGGGTGTTCGCAACTCGCTCACCTCTCTCTGTGTCGCCTCGCTGGTTTGTTCAGCTACGGACAGTGCTCCAACAACTGCATCCCGCGCCAGCCGCACCGCGCCACGTCCTCGAACACCGCGCCAAAGCCGTCCAGACTTAGACGGTTCTCGCTCGACTCGCAGGCAGGATGCTGGGCTAGCAGTGCGTTCAGACTCTTGATTGAGCCTATCTGAGCCTGCTGATCGAGTTTCAAGCCTGCAGAGCTGCTGGTTCACACACTGGCGCAATGTTGACCTCGTCGCCTCGGCTTGCTGCGCGTCGGGGCTGGCAGCTACTGTCCACCGGCAGCTACTGTCCAGGCGGACAGCAGCTGCCATCCCCGAGAGCCACGTCACCTGTTTCTGCCGCCCGCTGCCCTTTTCGCCCCTCCCTCCCTCCCTCGCCCTACTCGTCCTATTCGGAGGCCTCGCGCTCGGCTTCACCCGCGAGAAATGGGGTAAGGCTTTGGGTGCGTTGCTTCGTCCTCCCAGGAGCGTATGCAGCGGGAGAACGAGGGAGGCTTGAGGCGGCGCTCGCTTTGGCACACCGAGGACGAGGCGGGCGGCTCGCGGGTTGCAGGTCAAGATGTGGGCGCTGCGGATGGCTGCGCGGGTGCTCGACGGACTCTACAGAGTCAGGGGAGTACGCCAAGCTTGGTCTCGAGGCAGCAGGACGCGTGGGAGACGAGATGGGAACAAATCGAGGGGGTGGGCCTTCCTGGCTCGCCAGCCAGGGAGGGACACCAGTGGACCTTCGGCCGTTCTCGCTCGTGACAGGCTAGCTGACCTACTCGCTTGCGTAGACTGTGTATCAGCTGTTCAGGCTTGCTTTGCTCGTGCGTCACACCTCCTCGAGCCTGCGCCATGGCTTGACTGACTCTCCTCCTCTAGCAGGCTGTTCACTTCGCGCTGCCACGACGCAAGCTCGCGCAGACTTGCTCTTGCCTTCCGCTCCATGTCTCGCCTGTGCTTGCTACGACGACGTCGTGTCACTCACCCTCGGCCTGCGTAATTCTACACGACCTCGACAACAACCCCCGCCCGCACCCTGCTTCCAACACGATATCGCTCATTCGCAGGTCCCCACACTGACGCAGAGAGCACATTTCGGGGTCGGTGGAGCGGTCTCGCGGCGGACACCTCAAATTGTTGCGGCACTTGATTTGGGTCGCAGGGATGGCAATCCGCGCGTGAGTCCCTGCGCGCGCTCATCCTCCGTGACGCGACAACGAGTGTGTCAATCCCCTTGTACGCAGCTCTCGGGCGTCGAACGCTCGAGCAAGGCGTGGCGAAGGGAGCGCAAGAAGCTCGGTTGATGTACGCTGGCCGCTTTCTCGGGCTTGACTTCGCCTGGCTGACTTCCTCCTCACACAGTGTCGCATTGCTATGCCAGATATTTGCAACGCAGACTAGGGTCGCCTGGCGAGCGAAAGCGCAGCGTTCAACACCCTTCGTCGAAGTCGACCCCGTTACGCGCGGTGAGACGCCACGACCATCTCCGCGCGGTATCTGGCGATATGTCGCGGCTCTCCAAGTGCCTTGTGAGCGCGACTTGCCGGGACGCTCTCGCTCGGATATTCCGACCACCTCGTCTCGTGCAGAGAACCTTCCCCTGCTCTCTTCCTCGTCTCGTCTC
>QYSD01000105.1:0-52916 GCA_009806315.1 Rhodotorula sp. ZM1
AAGAAGGACGAGCACGGACGGGTCACCGGACACAAGGTCCGTCTCGTCGCGCAGGGCTTCTCGCAACGGCCCGGCGTTGACTTCCGCGACACCTTCGCCCCAGTCGCCAAGTTCACGTCGATACGCGTCCTGCTTGCCCTCGCTGCACGGCAAAAGATGCTCATCCATCAGGCCGACATTGACAAGGTGTACCTCCACGGCTCTCTGGACGAGGAGCTGTACATGCGCATTCCGGAAGGCATCGACAGCGGCAAGTACAGCGGAAAGGTCCGCAAGCTTGACCGCGCCTTGTATGGGCTCAAGCAGACCGGACGCGTGTGGAACCATCGCATCGACTGCACACTCCGACGACTAGGATACAGGCGGACGGACGGTCTCTGACACGTGCATCTACTCTCGTCGAGCAGGAGGGGGGGGGGGGGGAATGTCCACCATTACATTGCGCTCTATGTCGACGACCTCCTCTTCGTCTCACCCTCAGTCGACGAGATGATGCGCATCAAGGCCGGCTTGAAGGAGGAGTATGGGAACAAGGACCTGGGGGTCGCTAAATTCATCCTTGGCATCCAGATTCACCAGCGCTCCGGCGGGTCCCTCTTCCTCTCGCAACGTGCGTACCTCGAAGGCGTCCTCCTTCGCCTCGACCCCAACGGCTGCCGCACCGCGCCGACGCCCATGGTCCCCAACCAGCAACTCGTCCCCGCCCCCGATGACCACGTCCCCACTCCCGACTTCCGCCGTCGGTACCTCCAAGCCGTGGGCTCCCTCATGTACGTCATGCTCGGGGCTCGCATCGATCTCGCCCACGTTGTCGGCGTCCTCGGTCGTCACGCCGCCTGCCCGGACAACACGCACTGGGCCGCTGTGCTACGCGCTCTGCAGTACATCCGGGGTACCCTCGACTACGGCCTCGAGTACACGCCGGACTCGTCGCCCCTCCGCGGCTTTGAGGCCTACTCGGACTCAGACTGGGGCGCCTGCCCGACGACGTCACGGTCGACCATGGGCTACATCTTCCTCCTCGCCAACAGCGCCGTCTCCTGGTCGTCTGCGTGCAAGGAGAGCGTCTACCTCACACAGCTCCTCGGCGAGCTCGGGTTCCCCACCGAATGCGCTGCAGTCTTCTATGGCGACAATCAGGGCGTCAACACCCTATCGAAGGACCCGCAGTTCCACAACCGCATGCGCCACCTGCGCCTCACGGAACACTTCGTCCGCGAGCAAGTGCAGGACGTGTCCATCTGCGTGGAGTACATCCCAACTGCGCGGATGCTGGCCAACGCGATGACCAAGTCACTGCCAGCGCCGCTCTTTGAGCGCCACCGCAACGCTTTGGGGTTTGCCCGCTTCGAGCGAGGGGGGGTGTTGCTGCCAAGAGGCAGTCTTCAACGCTCTCTTCTCTGCCAAACCCTCAAGGGGCTGGTTGACCCAGTGGTCTGTCCCTCCGGTCGATCCTTTTTGGCCGCGGTTTGACCCTGAGCTCGGTCCTTTTTGTCCCTCGTGCATGCTCGCTCTCTCTTGCTCTCCAGCGTTTCACTCCCCTCCGCTGGAGAGCAGGTCCGTCCCTCTGTTTCGTTCTAGCTCTCTAGATCTGCCAATCTAACTAGCGTTTCACTCCCCTCCGCTGGAGAGCAGAGGGCGATAGAATGTGGTCGGGTTATGCGGAGGGGTATGGTGAAGGGAACAGGTTGAGCCTGGCGCGGGTCGAAACAAGTTGGTGCTGGGTGAGAAAGAGCTGAAAAGGGGAGTGCGGACATGTAGAGGGTGGTTGTGCGGTCTTGGGCAGTTTCCTCCTATGCTCCAGCCCGTTCTATCCTCCTTCTTGTCCTCCTCTTGCCACTCGTCCTTGGTCGTGTCTGACAACTGCGCGAAATGCCCAGTTGAGACAATGAAGTCGAGGAGGGGAGTGCGGAAGTCAGTGTTGCTCAGGAGCAGGCCGATGTCCGGGGTTTGGCTGAGGCAGAGGTGCCTGTAGAGCAGTGCTGGGTCTGCTCGTATGACAAGCAGAGAATCAGGAAGTGTTCCCAAGCCTCCACGTCCCGCACTTGCAGAGGTCCAACCAAGTTGAGTTGAAGCGGGTGCGATGGTGGTTTAGGACAGATGTGTCAGTACAAAGTACAAAGGCGGCAGAGAAGTGCTGCTTGGCGTCTGGACAGCTCGGTGTCGTTCCACCGCGCCGTGGTTAAGCGCTAAAGAAGAAGAGAGAGAGGGAGTCAGGATCACAGGTTATGCAGCTAGATTGGTTAATCAACATCTGTCCTCATCAGTTAGTTCCACCATCACCTGTGCAACCATGTCTGTTTGATGTAGTGTCAAGCGAGGCGAGTCAAAGGCGAGTTGAGTCAGAGAGAGCAAGGTCAAGGAGACTGAAAGTGTTGAGGGGAGGAGCGGGTGTAGCATGTCCAAAGTACAAAGTGTCATCCGCCACCTCCTGCTCACCATCCTTCAGTCCCTCAGGATTGGTCTTGCACCAATGCCTACGCAGGAATGATGCTGTTGCGTGATGTGAGCATGCGGATTGTCAGAGCCGTGCTAGTGCAACTTTGTGTTGCATCTCTTCCTTCCCCTCCGGTTCTCTGCCTCTTTTTTGTCAACTGGCTGGTATTCGCTACTTCACTTGACCTTGCTTGTCTCAAACGATGCCCTGCTGTACCTCAAACACAGCCACAACAAGGATTTGCAGGATGTGTCAAAATGTTGAGAAGGGCACAGACACTGGACTTGATGAATAGCGGGCAGGTTTCAGTTGCTTCAACCGTTTCATATACAAGGCAGAGGAGGAACGACGTGTGCTGTGCAGGGGCAACAGATCTGGTTCAATGAGCTGATGAATGGAGGAATTCTATCTTTCTCCTCAATTTCAGTTGACCTCGCTCTTCTCCCTCGCTTGGCTTCCTTGGCTGATCCAATGTCGGTAATGCTAAGCTCCTCAGCCTCATGAAGGACATCAGACTCGGCGCGGCATCAAAACCGCTGGTCTACAACACCTTGCTCACCCTTTACTTCCTCGGCTATGTTCTCATCGAGCTTCCCACAACACCTCGAGAAGTTCCACCTGTGCATTTGAACTCCGACCCTCACTGTTGTCTGGGACATTACAGCAACCCTGCGGCATCTTGTTAAGAACAAAGCAGCTATGTTTTGCAGCCCTTTGCCGTGCCCTCTATACTCACAACTGACCAAGTCAACAGTGTCAGGGTTCTTGGTAGCTTGCTTCTGCGTTGGTCTTCATTGAAGCAGTGCGTCCCCATGTCAGTCTTTTGCCGCCTCCCCTCCTGCACTGTTCTGTGTTTGCGTCATCAAGCAGGTGCTGACCGTCTTCACTCCACGGGGCATGTTCCCAAGCATTGTCTTGATCTTCTCCACGTACTAAAAGCGCAACAAGCGACACTGGCGCTTGGGCTCGCTGGCTTTTCTTGTCTGGCCAAGGTGCATCTAATTTTTGCTTCTATGCCTTATCCTGAGCTTAGCCTTGCCATTTGCAGTTACCCAAGGAGCGCAAGCACACCATTTTCATCGCTCAACTCCAGGCAGACAGCGCCTCGAGCAACGTGGAGCCTTTCTCGTGGCATGGCATCTGTGCCTTCCTTTCCTTACGTTATCCTGTTCCTCTGCATTGAGAGTGTGGAAATACAAGGGAGGTGTTCAAGGACCCGCTTGTTCACAGTTAGACTTCCTTTTCCACACCTGTGCCTTCACCCTGTGCTCACTCTCCCTCTTCCTCCCAACCCCCTTTGCCCAGCGCAGCTGTGCATCGTGGACAAGGCGGCTTGTGACAGTCCCGGTTTTACACCTTCCGCAACCTCCTCTTTACCTGACTCCCGCACACAAGTGCAAGCAGCGCGGCAGCTTCATCTTTGTTGCTGGGGCAAGTGTCATTGTCAACTGCATTGTCCTCACAACGCACACGGTGGGACTGCAACATGCTGGTGCCATGATTGCTGTCATCAGCATTTATTGCGGGAACAGTGCATTCCGCAGTTCACGATACTGTGGAAGCTCTTGTTGACCTGCTTGTCTCTCCAGCTCTCCTCCTCTCTTGTCCTCCAGAGAAGGTTTCTCCACATACAAAGCGAGATGTCACATTGGCATCAAATTTTCGTTGGTGACACACTGCACTTGTCTGACCCGTCCCTGTCGACCCACTTCTGTCGCATCCCACATGGCACCTCAATCCTCTACACAGCGCTCGGCATGATTGTCACCGGTGTTCTGTTGTTCTTGATGGAGGGGCAAACAAGAGCGGGAACACAAGAGAGCGGATAGGAAGGAGGCAAAGGGCGAGGTAGCCGTGGTGGATGTGGGCAAAGGTCATCTATTCCAGCTGGAAACTGGGCTTGTCAGTACATTATATATATGCATATGTCGTTGCAGCATGCGAAACGTCTGAGGGAAGTGAAAGAACGCTCTCGGTGAAGGAAAAAAGTCGGCGTCAAGTCTGTTCCGCTCACTCCCGATACATTCCCAATTTGCGCCCATCTGAGGCTGCATCATCTCAACCCGCTTGACTCCTTGGATGCCTCTCAGCAGTCGCTGTGCCTCCTCTACGGCTTCCAATACCTTCGACGGCAACACATGCTGGTCAACCATGCTCCCTGGGTGACGGGACCAACATAGTGGAAGCGGGGACCGTTGCTGATCCCGGAGTCAGGCAAGGGAAGATTGGGGTGTCGGGAGTATAGCAGAGGCGGTAGAGAGCGTGAAGTAGGTGTTCCTGGCATAGTTGAGCTGGAAGAGCCAACCGCGACAACTGATTGTAGCGACGTCCACCTTTTAAGTGGGTAAGTGTGCTGCCGGCAACACTGCAGCCACTATCATATTACAAAAAACAGGCTTTGTCAAGCACGCCCGGTTAGCTCAGTCGGTAGAGCACCAGACTCTTAATCTGGTGGTCGTGGGTTCGAGCCCCACAGGGCGAGCTATTTTCTTTTGCCCCCTTACGACCTAATTTGTCGAAATGTCTCTCCTCTCTTTACCTTTTGCTCGCTGTGCAGCACTCGCTCAGCGCGCTACACTGCTGCCTGCATTCAGATTACAACAACCTGAGGCCAATCGTAACCCACAAGTAAGCCCACAACTAACGAAAGCCGTACCCCCCTGCGGTCCCCCTTCCCACTCTGTAGAACTGCTGCTCAAAGTTATGCAGATCGTCATCCTCTTCCCACAGAACAATCTCCATCCGCCGCTCCTCCGGTTCTGCTGCAGCTGTCCCGCCATCAGGCCGATCCGGGGACTGGCTATCTAGCAAGAGTGCTGCCCGGAGGTTGGCCGGCTCGCTTGTACATGGCGACTCGCGCTCCTGCGTCACCCAGTGCAGCCACTCCTTCCACTCCTCTCGGTCCATTCCTTCAGCGTGCCACAGTCCAGCACCGGGATGGACCTTTTCCCCCGCCCCAAGACCGTCTGCCACCATATCAGCGGAGGCCTGGAGGGCGAGACTGCCCAATTCGTCTGACCACCCGCTCTCCACCGCCAAGACGTACGCCGCGCCGCGATGGCCGTCCCAGAAATGCATGGCGAGGCCGCGCTCGAGGACAGCGCGCATGCGTACCCATTCGGGAGCTGCACATCCCGGATCCGAAATGCCTACGCCGGTGAATGGAGATGTGTTGGCGAGGTAATCGGAGGAGAGAATGAACGGCGGAGCGTCGGAAGGCGCGGGTGAGTCGGCGGCGGCAAGCGGCAGCCGCAGCTGAAGCGTCCGTCCAAACGTGTTTCCATTCTCTAGGTTGCTGCTGAAGGCATTAGCGCACACAGTCGAAAACCAGGGTCGATGGAACGCACCTGACAACCCGCTTGAGCAGGTTTGCATGCACGAACAGCGGCCTAGCTGGAAGACCCTCGCTCGCCAAGCCGTACTGAACCATCGTATGGCCCGCAAACTGTCGTTCGTGCTCTGCGCCTAGAGCGCCTCCGTCGGTCCAGGAGGCGGAAGACAAGTGACGAGCCGGGATTGCCCAGCGCTTGCGAAGTGCGAGGAGAGCGTAGCCTACCGCAAGGGCCCTGCGCGTCAGCGAACGAAGAGGACGTTGAACAGACTGGGGCTCACGGAAGAGGTCCTTGTCGCCATCACTGATTTGAAACCAGAACCGCCAGTCTCTGAGCATGTGCTCGACGATGAGCAGCCTGTAGCGTTCGACACATAAGCGCGATAGAACGAGAAGCACGTGGAGCGACCTAACACGCACGCGTCGAGATGCTCCGACTTGCGCACGAGGACTTGGCCGGCTTCGACCGTGAACTCGTCTCGACACTGAACGCCGAGGATCGACCATATCGCCTGCAAGCGGAACCAGAAGCGGATGTCAGCAGCAAAGAAAGCAGTGCTCGCATACAAGTCATTACGACCCACGTTCTCCGGCTGGTCCTTAAAGAAATCGGGCCACAAGACGACGCCCATCTCGCGGAACTCGGCCGAGTCGAAGAGGAACGTCGGATTCCGAGCAGGAATGTTGTCCGAGTCGAGGAGAAGGACTTCGTCGAAGGCGCTCTCGACGATGGCGCCCCCTTTCAAGTGGAAAGACTTCGTCCGGTCTCCCTCTTCCTCCTTGTCAAGCGTCTCTAGGGCGAGGACCTGGGCGTTGAGCTCCTCGAACTCGGTCGCCTGTTCGGAAGAGGGAGCCTCGGACGGGAAGTGAAAGATCTGGGCGGGAAGCGTGCAGTTATAGACGTTGCGGAGCAGCCGGAGCGAGACGAGCGAGCGCTCAAAGGTGTCCTGCGAGTTGGTCAGCACTTGTCAGCGTCTGCTCCGCAACTATGTCTTCATGCTGTACACAAGGGACTCACAGCGTTCCCGGCGGTCCACACAAGACCTCGCGTACCCTTCCTGTCCGACTCCCACTCCTCGAATCTTCCCGCCCTTTCAGCATCGACGAGGACCGAGCGAAGCTCACTCCTGATCTTTCGCACCTTCTCAATTCCGACGTTCTGCCACACATTCTTGTTCTTCCGCGCGTGCAGGTTGTTGGCGTTCCGCCGCGTCGAAGGGTTCCCGCAGGTCTGCTTATTGAACCTGAGCCAGTCCACGTAAGGCGCGACGGGCGCCACTAACCAGTCCAAGAGTCGAGCTTCGAGCGGAGTCGAGGGCGACAGAGGCGGAGACGGAGAAACCCATCGCTGGAGGGATGGCAAGGAGAGGTGGGCGAGGGATGTTGAGGGGACGATGGTTTCGGTGAGAGCGTTGCACGGCAGACGAGATTTGAAGACAATGTCCTCTGGCGTTGTCGAAGCTGGTGGGCCGCCGTCTGCAGCGTTGTTCGTGGGCTGCGGAGGTTTCGAGTAGAGGAGGGAGGCGGTGTCGTCCAGAGCGAGGTCGGTGGCAGGGCGAGGGGTGAGATCGCGTGCAGGGAACTGCGAGAGACTCCACACAACGAAGATCACGAGCAGGCCGGCCAGTGCGAGTGCTCGGTGAGGAGGACGCCATCTTTGGGACGATTGCGTTGTGGGGCGAGGAAGCGTGGCGCCTGGTATGCGGTAGTACGACGCCGGGGGAGGCAGCATGTCGGTTACACAGCGCGCTATCGTGGCAGCATGCGAGCGAGCGAAGCGTGAGACGATTGTTGCGGACGAGAAAGCGAGAAAGAGCTGCTGCGACGGACGCCTCGCTACCTTTTCCTCGACGTCTCGCCTTGTTTGTCATACTTACTCGCGAGGATGAGCCAGAGAAAGGAAGCGGTCCAGGGAGAAAGCCCTAGACTGTCTGCAAAAGAGGCGCGATGTTACATTTTCCAGCCCACACACAAGCACAAACTAAAGAGGGAGGGAGGTCGAGGGAGAGTCGCCGCCTAGTCCTCGTCCATCTCGTCATCGTCCGACTCCTCGTCGCTTTCTGCCGCCTCGGCCACCTTGATACTGTTGAGCTCGAACTCCTACAAGGATGCGCAAAGGCGAGGTCAGCGGTAGAGCCAGGCGGAGACGACCAGGGGGGGAGGAGGCGCACCTGATCACACCCGAGGTACGAGTCGCAGATGAGAAGGAGGACGAGATCGTGCGAACCCTTGGACAAGGTCATCTCGAGTTTGGTCGAAAGGCGCCGGTTGACCGTAACCTTCTTTACGGCGTGGAGCTGCTTGGTCGAGCGTTCCGCCAAGACGAGGTACTGCTGCTCCGTCTTGCGGCCCGGGAAGAACGGAGCGACGACGGTCGTGTCGATCTCCTCGTCCTCGTCGGCCTCGCGCTCGAGGTGGACATTAACGACAATCGGCTCGCCTGCCGATAGCTCGTCTTGGTCCTCAATGTCGTACGTGACATCAACGCTTGGAAACCGGTTCGCGAACGTGGCAACATCCCGCATCTGGCGGGGTGTGAACTGGAGGAGCTTGTCGCGGTCGGTGTCTTCCAGCTCGAGTAGGTCGTAGACCGAGTTGACGTTAGCAGCCTGGCAGCGTTGGATGACTTCGCTCGTGAAGTGAGGAACCTGCTTCAGGGGCGAGTCGCTGTCCCACGTCGCCTGCGTGACGCATTGCGCGAGCTCCATTGCACCGACGGCGTTGAGGTAGCCCGAGCTCGCGGCGACGTCGACGCATGCCGAGAGAAGCGTGATGACCTTGGGCAATATTTGAGTCTGGTCGGCGGCGAGGTCGGCGGGGAGGGTGAGGCGCGAGAAGTGCGCCTGGAGGAGGACATTGACCTTGAAGTGCGGCGACTCGTAGTCGACGTTGGCGAGCTTGACGGGGACGCGGTCATACAATTTGCGGAGTAGCTGGTCCTCGTGGTGCCGAATTGGGACGTTCTCGAACTCGGCGGCCGACGAAACGATCTCGAGGAGGCCCTTGAGCTTGGTCTTCTCGGTGAGCGACATGGAGAAGATGTCCATCGTCACGTAGTTGATGTTGTAGTAGGCTGCGATCATGCCGAGGTTGAGCGCCGAGACGTCCATCTCGTCTTCGACCGTGATCGCCTTGGAGTTCTGCAAGTCGGCGAGCGTCGATTCGACTAGCTCGGAGAGGTGGTCGCTGAGGTGCCGGTGCGTCGTGCCCTGCATGTTGTAGAAGTTTGGGTTGGCGACGAGGCGGCGGTACATCCATGTCCAGGTGAGCCAGTCGACAGCGTCTCTGTCGCAGCGAGAGAGCGCGGTGAGCAATCGAGTACGTTATGCACGGTGAGCGGAGCACGCACTGCTTGTTCTCGATCGTCTTGGTGACAATCTCGGCGTTGAAGTGGTCGTGCAGAGAGAGGTGCAGGTGCGACTCGATCGGGAGGCCCTCATTGAGGAACTTCTTGAAGAAATCCTTGCGGACCTGCAGCGCGAGCAAAGTCAGCGACCGCTTTGGGCGACGAAAGAGGAACACGAGCTCGCCTGCTGGCACATCAAGACGCAGCGGGACGACGGGTCGTGCTCGGGACGGCAGGCGCGACCCATCATCTGGAGGACGTCGGTAAAGGGGTAGTCGACGTAGCGGTGCTCCTTGCCCTCGAATGACTGGACGCCCATAATGACCACCATGTATGCCGTCAGCGGCATGCTCCACGCAACGTCCTTCGAGGCGACGACGACCTGGATTGCGCCCGAGTTGTACAACATCTCGACGATGCGCTTGTCCTGCTTCGACAGCGCCTCGTGGTAGAAGCCGACGCCGTGCTCGAGCGTCGCCCGCAGCCCAGCATCCTGGACGTGCTCGAAGTGGGGCGCAAGCTCAGAGGGCTCGACGTTGAGAAATCGCGACTCGTCCTGGTCGGCGAGGCAGTAGGTGAGGATGTCGTCGGCTGTCGCGCGACACTGCTTGCGCGAGGGGACGAAGCAGATGACGGGGCGGTCGTTGGCGTACTCGGTGATGGCGAGGTACGTCGGCTTGGCCATCTGGATCATGAGCGACGGGAAGTGCGGGACAGTGAAGGACTGGAGGTGGACCTCCATCGGCAGAGGACGGGCGCCGGGGCTGAAGTTGAAGATCGTCTGCGCCGTGCAGCCGAGCCATTCGCCGAGGTCCCGGGCGTTCGCCAGCGAGACGCCGAACGCGACGATGCGGGTCGGGTTCTCGGTCTGCGCCGCGACGTACCGCGTCCGCGACAGGACGACCTCGTACGTTGGGCCGATCTCGCCGCCGATGAGCTGTAGCTCGTCGGCGATGACGAGGCCGACCGTCTGCACGTTCTTCCGCTGCTTCCACCGCCGCGAGAGGACATCCCACTGCGTTGGCGTGCAGACGATGAGATCGCCCTTTTCGAGCAAGCGCAGGTCGGCGCTCGTCTCGCCCGTCAGAGCGACCACCTCCTTGCCGCCTTGCAGCTTGCCAAACTTGGCCCGCCACTCGGCAACGCGGGCGTCGACGACCTCCTGAAACGGCTCGATGCAGACTGCACGCCGCGGCTCGGCCTGCGACCACAATCGGAGCAGGGCAAACTCCGCGCAGATCGTCTTGCCCGAACTGGTCGGCGCGCCGACGAAGACGTTGTCGTTCGTCGTGTACAGCGCCTGGAAGACCTGCGTCTGGACCTTGTTGAACGCCTCGATGTCCGAGTACAACGCCTGGAACTCGCGGTTGTGGAGGGCAGAGACGGGGAGAGGCTGGAGGTCGAGGAGGGTTGTCGGCGGAGGGAACTTTTCGGGCAAGATGAGGTGCTTGAAGGAGAGGGGCAAGCGGGTTTCGGCGTGGAGCCATCGGTCAGAGACGACCGAGATGAAGTAGTTCGGCGGGAGAGGGTCGAGCATGGGAACGGTGAACGTGACGTAGTGGTCCTGCTCGGCGTATCGCTGCCGCAGGAGGAACTGGTCGTGGAAGAGGATGACCTCGCCGTCGACGTCCTCGACGAGGACCCAGAACAACTCGGCGCCGCCGTGCACCTTTTCCTCCCACTGAAAGTCGGGCGTGATCGTGAGCTCGACGCGGAGGAGGGAACGGGTGATTGGCTGGACGTGCGCCTGCAGCTCAACTGTGGGAGCAGGGCGGGTCAGTCCAGCTAGGAGAGAGAGGCCGTAGGAGACGAGACTCACGCTTGGGGAACTGGTGAACGAGGCGGTGAACCAGGCGGCCGGCCTTGGGCTCGCCAATCAGTTCGCCCAGCTCGGCGGGCTCGAGGTCGAAGTAGCGGTACCACGGGAACTCCTTCCGCTCCGCGCGCCTGACGACATCGAGCGGGACGCCCTTGAACTGCCTGAGCGGCGTCATCGTGCTCCACATGCGCTTCTCGACCATCTGGCAGAGCGCAAGCGCTTTGTGCGTCAAGGCCGCCCAGCCGCGCTTGAGGCAGATCTCAAACATGGCGCGGAGAATGCGGCCGGCCGATTGCGTGACGTAGACCATGTCGGCAACGAGGGCGAAGCCGTCGAGCTTGAGCTGCGAGATGTACGCCTGAAGGAGCACGTTGATCTTGGCGGACGGGTCGTCGACCGACTCCTTGACGGGGATTGGGACGCGCTCGAGCAGCTTGGCGAGCTCGAGCTTCTCCTCAGGTCGGACGGGGACGTTCTTGAACTCCTCCGACAGCGAGAAGATGCGGAACAGCTCGATGAAGCCGCTCGCCGACTTGAGGTGCTGATTGTACACGCCCATCGAGTTGTGCGTGACATAGTACCCGGACGCGATCCTGCCGAGCTCGTTGCTGTGGAACACACCCGTCTTGCGGTCGTAGCGTACGAGGCCGGACTTTTCGAGGAGAACGGCGGCCGTGTGGACGATGTCGGACCGCTTCTGCTCGAGCAGAGGGTCGTCCTCGGCGTAGTTGGGGTCGACCGAATAGAGCGAAGGTGTGCCGAGCATGCGGACGTAGAGGTACGTGTAGCCGAGCCTGCGAACAGCAAAGATTCAGCGGAGCAGCAAAGTGCGAGGCCAGCGAATTACCCACCACTGGACGGCCTCGTCGCGGTTGCGGACGGTCCCAAGAACGATCTCGGCGTTGAGGTTGTCGGCGAGCTTCGAGACAAACTGCGACTCGATCGGCAGCTGCTGGTTCATCATGGAGAGGTAGTACTGGAGCTCCGAGTGGTTGGTGATGATGATGCCCTCGCCGAACGTGTCGTACTGCGGTCGACCCGCACGCCCGAGCATCTGAAGGACGTCCTGGCTAGAAAGCTCGACCCATCGACCCTTCTCCGGGTTGTAGATCTGCGTGCCCTTGATGATGACGACGTGGGCCGGCAGGTTGACACCCCAGGCGAGCGTCGCGGTCGAGATGAGCACCTGGATGCGACCGTCGCCGAAGAGGTCCTCGACGAGCGTGCGATCGACTCGGTTCATGCCGGCGTGGTGAATGGCGAAGCCAAAGGGAAGGAGGTCCTTGAGGTTCGGGTCGGTGACGGACTCGGCCTCTGTCGTGAGGATCTCGCGCGTGGCCGGGTCAGCGCGGAGGAACTGCGTGATTGTCTCGTTCTCGACCGCGGCGTCGCGGAGGAAGCGCGCCGTCTTGGCGGTCTCCTTGCGCGAGTGGACGAAGATGATGACTTGGTCCTTGCCCGCGTGCTCGAGCACCTTCTCGTAGCAGATCTCGTTTGTGACCTGGTACCGCTTGATCGCCTTCTTCTCGGTGACGCCGATGAACTCCTGCTTGAGCGGGCACGGGCGGTACGACGAGTCGAAGTAGAAGAGGCCCTTCTCCGGGTCGACTTTGAGGAAGCGCGCAACGTCCTTGAAGTTCGGAAGGGTCGCCGAGAGGCCGACGAGGCGGACATAGTTGTGCGTCTGCTCCATGCGGCGGATCGTCCGGGCGACGATCGACTCAAGGACAGGGCCGCGCTCGTCGTGCAAGAGGTGGATCTCGTCGATGATGATGAGCGACACGAGGTTCGTGTAGCTCGTGTCGGTGCTCTTGCGCGTGATGACGTCCCACTTCTCCGGCGTTGTGACGATGATCTGCGTCTCGGCGATCTGCTGCTTGGTGAGCTGGCGGTCGCCTGTCAGCTCATTGACGACGACGCCATACGGCGAGAGGCGCTTGGTGAAGTTGCCGACCATCTCCTGCACGAGCGCTTTCATCGGGGCGACGTAGACAATCTTGAAGGCAGAAAAGTCGAACTCGCCCGTCGCCTCGTTGCGGTGCTTGGCGAGCTCGTTGAGAATGGTGAGCATGGCGACGTTCGTCTGTAGAATCATGCGTCAGTGGGAGACTTGAAGGGGGAGGCGGTGCGTGAGGCGGTCGCACCTTGCCTGCACCTGTCGGGGCGCAAAGGAGAAGGGGCTCGTCGGTGCCAAAGGCGACGGGGAAGAGGCGACTCTGGACCCTGTTGAGCGTCGGGTTTCCCTTGAACGCCTCCTGGGCCCATTGCGGCATGCTCGAGACTGGAACGAGCTCGCCGTCCTTGAGCGGCGCAGGCTTGGGCGCCGGGACGTGAATCTCCTCGTAGCCTTTCTTTGACCGCTTGAATGAACCCTCGGGAAGCTTGCACTTCTTATTCGACATGAGGCGACCGCCTTGCGCGAATGCCATCGACTCGAGGTCGAGAACCTTGCGAGGCGGAGGAGCGGCCTCGCCCGGCTTGAGCGTTCCTTTGGGGGGACCGCTCGGCGCAGGCTTGAGAGCGACGTCGACATCCATCGCGTCGCCGTTCCTTCGCGACTTGCCGACCTCGCCACGCAGCTCCTTCAAGATCCAGCCGACGCCCTTCTCCCGCATTGCGACCTCAACGTCCATTTTCTCGTCATCATTGGACCGCGCGAGCTTGGTGCACCAGACGATCTTCTCGCGGTTGGCGACCAGGGTAGAGACGAGCTCAAACTTGTCATAGTCGGTCAGGTCCATGAGGCCATTCTCGACGTCGCGCGTGTTGCCCTCGGACGAGAGGAGCGACATCGCCTGCTCGGTCTTTTGGGCAGCCTCGATCGGGTCGGGATACGACGAGGCGAACAGGCGCTGCAACCAGAAACCGTCGATCTCGCGAGCGGGAACCGAGCCGTCCTTGGACGAGCCTTTCTTGCCGCGAGCTGCAGGAGCACCTTCGCCGCCGACGAGAACGGTATCGCCATCGCCGTCCACGGCGGCCGTACCCATCTCGTCGTCCTCAACGCCTCCCTCGGTGCCCGTAGGACCCTCGACGCGCTCGTCCTCATCCTCGTCGGTGTCATCATCTCTCACTTCGAAACCTGCGCCATCCTCCTGATCTTCGTCGTCTTCCTCCTCCTCGAAGACAACAGCGACACCAAGGTCGTCATCGATCTTGCCGGCATCGGCCTCCTCGTCCTCGCCGTCAGCACCCTTACCGGTCTCCTCCTCATCGCCGTAGTCGGTAATCTTCTTGCCAAGCGCCGTCAACTCGGCGAACTTCTCGTTCGGGACAGACATGGAGAGGAGCGACTCGACCTCGCGCTTCTTGTCCAAATCCTTGAGCGAGTCATCCTTGAGATAGCCCAGAATCATGTCGGCTGCCGAACGGACCATGGCGGGAGGCGTGTCGCCGAGAAGCGTGTGAACGAGGGAAAGGATGAGCTCGTAAACAGCGCGAGTCTCGGAAGTTCGGGGTCGGTAATCGAGTCCTTCGACTGCGCGCGATGGCCAGGGCTGTCAGCTCATACGGTGATGCTGCAAGCGTGTTCAACTTACGATCCTGTGTCGCCTCGAGCACATCGCCGTACCGCATCCCGCCGGCAACAGTGCTCCGTCCCGACTTCCGCGCGCTGCCCTCGAGCTCTTTCCTCTCCTTCCGCTCGCGCTCCTTCTCTGCCTTCTTGCGTCGCTCCTCGACGTTCAGGTCTTCCCTGAAGGCGCGCGCACCCATCTCCTTCGGGTTGATCCGTCCGACGAGGGATTCGGCTTCGCCAGTCGGCTCGTTCTCGCGGTGCCGTGGTCGTTCCGCCGTCGTCACCAGCGTCGACATCGCATGATACTGGTAGCCCGCGTACGAGGGTTTCGGCGGCATGACGAAAGAGATCTAGAGGCGTTCTGCAACACGAAAGAACCGAAAATGTCAACATCCTGACATGAAAGAGGTCACGGGGTCCGGCAACGCATGTAATCGAGAGGGAGGGGCGAGGGTCGTCCGTGAACTTGGCATCAGCAACAAGTTCGCGTGGAGGCGTCGATGAGGAGATTGATGGCGCAGAGCACAGTCTCGACCGTTCTCCAACCTACCCAACGCCCTGTACAACCCTCCGCGCATGGATGATCCCGCCTCGCGGAAGAGAAAGCGAGGTGGAGGAAAGGGCGAACTCACGGGTGAAGGGAGAAGAGGGGCGGCGGCGCAGAGGCGGCAAGGGTAGTCCTCCAAGCACTGGAGCTCACAAACACTGCTCAGACTTCCTCTGCCACCCGTTCAGGCGTGGTGCTGGCGCAGCGAGTTGGATGTGAGACGGGGGCGATGGGGAGGTCCGACGGGCAGAGTGGCGACTTCGGTGAGTTCGCCTGTGGCGGCTGAGCGTAGATAGCCTCGTGTGAGTCTCTAGCTGGGCGAGCCTGCTCCTCGCGCGAGTGAGCCCGCGAAGTGTTGTCGGCTAACCCGCGACCACCGTCCTCTAACGCTCTAACTCTCTCGCCTCTCCAGCGACACTACTCGAACGCATCGTGGAAGCTCGCTTGCTGGCTGGACGAGCTGCTCCGGCCTCATCCTAGCCTCCACACCTCGCGCACGCAGCGCCCGTCGCTGTTCTCGCTTCGTCCCCTCTTTATTCGATCCACCGCCGCTCGCTTCTCGTCCTGGGAGTGATCAAGAAATGGTTGCACCGCTCTGCTTGCCCGGAGCAGCACCCAGGCAGATTGTCCTCGCACATGATGGAGCCAGTCTTGAGCCAGTCGACCGGAATGCGCAAACCTCGCTCTTCTCACGCTTGCGGAACTCGTGCCAATCTCGTCCCCGCGCTCAGACGCCAACACCGCCACGGCGGGGTCAGCTTGACGGGATAATGGAACAGGCTAGGATCGGGAGAAGTCGGCATTGTCGGGAGAGCCGGCGCACGAGGTTGAACGTCGCTCTCCTCGTCCGCGGACTCTCCGGTTCGTAGCTAGCGTCGTTCTTTGCTTCCTTCCCTGCTTCCCATCATCTCATCTCAGCTCTTCTCGCCCTCCATTTCGGGCCACCGATGCCTCTAACAACCCCCGCCGACTACGCCCTTACCGGCAGTCCTCCTCTCCTCCCTTCCGCGAACCAGCTCGAATACTCCAGCTTCGACGGATGGAAACCCTTCGACATGTGGCTCGAAATCGTCTACAATCGGGCGAGATCTACATTAGGGTACATGACGCGGACCACGCATTCGGAGGAAGTCAAGGAGGCATGCAGGGGGCGTCATACCGCCATCGTGGAGTGGCGGCGCTCCTTCCCCGCCCCAAGCACCCTGCAAGATCTTCACCAAGCTGGCGAACTGCTTCCGCTGGCGACATGTATGGGCAACCTCCAAGGCGTGGCCGAGACAATCTGGACGATGCCGCTGAAGTATGCACTTGTCCTGGTGCGTCGAGCGTCTTCCGGCCGCATGAACAGTAACTGATCATCCGTGGTGACAGCCAAGCTGGCAAGCTATGATGTGCAGGAACGAGACCGGAGTGAGATCCGTCCTCGACCTCTTCCTGACCGTAGTTAACAGTTCCTTCAGCAGCCTGTACCAACGCATCATTCCAGCCTTGCCGGCACGCTCGTCAACGTGAGCGACCCGTTCATACCCGGCGCCCGCAGTCGCAGCACTAGCAACTCGATTTCGGAGCTTTGGCGGCGGCATCAAGCGCGTCTGCTCGGCAGCTCGAATGCGGCGAGTTTCGACGACCTGCCTCAGAGTGTCAAGGACTTCAAGGAGCCGTTCCAGCCTCGTCGGCCAGCTCCCGCGGCATCCTTCGACGCCTACCCTTTGCACCAACATTCTTTCCCTCTCGACCACGACACGCCGGCACTCTCGGGGCGTCCGGCGCTGTACCCGATGGTCAAATACGCGGCCCACCATGGGGCGTATGTGAGTAAACTGTTTTGCCCACGATCAGTTAACTCACTGACGGTTTCTCAGTCTGCCCCAACGAGCCGCTTCGCGGCGCCAATGCACCCTACCCTCGGGTCGAACGCCATGTTCAATGAGCATGGCGAGCTTGTGCCACATCACGGGAGCGCGCCTGGCTGGACCCAGCGCTGACTCGCTTCGAAGCGTGGCAGGAGAAGGAGCAGAACGGAACGTAAGATGGACACAGGTCTCGCTGGTTCGAGCAGTTGTCGATGTGATACTCGTCTTGGCTTCATCTGCGGATAGTGAAGTTGAAGAGGTATCTCATTACTTGCACTTCCGGTTTGGCTACATCTGCTCCTTTCCGCATTCGCGCCGGATCCTATACGGTTTCGACAAGCGCCCGACTTTTCTACCGTCCTCGCCTAGGAGAACCAGCTCCTCCTCACCCACGCTCGGCTCCACTCGACGAGCTCCTTCAAGCCCTTGCCCAAGCTTCCGACAGCTCCCTCGACCGCTTCTGCGCCCCTCCGACCGAGAGCGCGCGGCAGCGGCTGCCCAAGGACGTCAACGCTCCACGCCTCATCGCCGTCGATGTACACCTTGACGCGGACAACAGGCTTGTTGGCCGTGCGGGTATCCACTTCGAACGTTGTGAACTTGGTGTTCCCGTCCGGAAGGTCTGCATGCGCAGGCCGGCGGTTAGCGCACCGCTTAATTGGGAGGTTTGACGCGTGTGACAGCGTGACTGCCGGGGGAAGAAGAAGTGAAACGGAGTCGACACTCACACTTCAGCAGAGCATCCTCGCCGGTGGGTCCGCGACCGTGCTTCTGCGAGAGCGTGCGGATGGGGAGGAAGAACATGTTCATGGGCGATGTCGAGAACTCGGTGACCGTGTTGCGCAAGCTTGCGGCAGCGAATTCGTGCCTATCTCCCGACAAGACGATGACGTTCGGGACGTGCTCGAGAACGTCGAGAATTGCGTCGCGCTCGGTGAGGAAGGCTGCCCAGGTATCTTCACCGTGGCCTGTGCATGAGAATGTTTAGAATGAGTGAGCCTGCCAGCCTGAAAGAAACCAAGCGTACCCCAAAGCGACATGAGCGGGACAGACGAGACGACGAATTTCCAGGTGACCGTCTGATTGACCTGTTGCCGCGCGCGACGCGAATTGCCCGTCAGAACCTCCATCCGGGGAAGACCGAAGCGGAAGCTCAACTCGGACGCACATTAGCGACCCAGTTGAAGAACTCCTCCTTCTGCCGCTCGCCGAGCATCGTTTTGGTTTCGTCGTCGACCCTGACATTGTCGCTCCTGTACGTGCGGGTATCCCAGACAAAGAAAGCGGAGTCGCCAACTCTGCGAGAGCTGTATTCAGTTCGGAACGTGGAGAGGGCGGGGAGTAGGATATGACGCACCGGAAGTTGAAGTAGATGTCATCTTCAGCGAGCGGGTCATGGTTTCCGTTGGCGATATATGTCTCAAAAGCGCGCTTGGCGGGCGCGTACGCGGGCGAGGTAACGTTTGAGTCGTAGTCCTGCGAGAAGGAGGGAATTGGTCAGCTCGCGCACCAGGCTTTTATGCGATAGATCGCACATTGTGGATCTCGTGGTCGTCCCAGATGCTGATCAGAGCTGTATCGAAAGGCAGAGGGAGGTCAGCAGGATCGGGTAACGGGACGGGTGGAGAACAGGCGGGAATTTACGGATCTTCTCAACCATGGCCTTGACTTCGGGCGACGAGAACAGCTGGCGGTAGTGCTTGAAGTACCGCTCGACGCTCTTGCCGGCGTACCACGGCACGTCGCTGTAGATGATGTCGCCGAGGAAGAGCATGAACTTGACGCCGACACGATCGGCGATCTTGAGAAACTCCTTCGCTCCCTTCGTCTCAAGTTTTCGATGCGGACCGGTGTAGGGGAAGCCCGGCTTGATGCAGGAGGACGAGGCGAAAGTGTAATGCGTGCCTTCGCTCGACGGGCCTGCGGCAGAGAGGACGGGGTCTGAAAACGTCGTGAAGTGCTGCGAGTGTGGGAAAGCCGGATGGTGAGAGGTCTCGAGGGACGGGCGGAGGAGGCGGTCTGCCGCGACGAGCGAGTTCAGCAGGACGGTCTTTCAGCCAGACGACCCCAAAGCCACGCCAAGCCGCACGCACATTCGTACTCCGTCGAGGCCCACAATCCGTCGACCCTGACGGTCGATACCCAGTCGTCCTGCTCCTTCGTGCGGATCTCGGGTCCCTGAATCCACTTTCCGAGCGGCTTGGTCGGCCTGTAGACGATCTTCGCGCCAACGAACTCGTCCTCCGGCAAGAAACCCTCGACAGCCGGTTCCGAACTATTGGCCGGTACCACACCCGCTACGATGGGCGGCTGGACGAGGAGCGAGGACGATGGTGGGATGCGAGCGACGAGCTTGACCGAGGTGTGCGAGACGGCTCCGACGCGAACGAAGGCGAGATCCGTGTGGTCCATGCCGAAGATGGGCGTCCAGATAAAGTCGGTCGCTAGCGCGAAGAGCAAAGCATTGGTGGACCAGGAGACGATGTTCAAGAAGCGCGACGTCGTAGTCGGGGTGCCGAAGATGAGGTTGTTGACGAGCTGGCCCAGACTGGTCTTGGGTAGGGGACGGTTGCGGGGGAGCTTCTGACGACGGTTGAGGTGCGGCGAAGTAGGGCTGCCGGGTTCGGAATCGGAGGCGGACGGGAGGAGCGACAAAGGGTCGTTGAGGGCCCTCTTGCGGTTCTTCTTCTGGCGCTTCGACAGAGACCCCCCGCTTGTACGCGTGGTCGTACTCGTACCAGCCGGCGCGTCGGGGTCGGGCTTGACATGCGGGTGTTGCTCGTGGACAACGTTGCCCTCCTCGTCAGGCTTTCCTCCGGCAACGACCTCGGCGAATGAGGGCGCTTCCTCCTTCGGCACGAGCGCCGCTTCGGCTGGCGTAGACGGGCGGCGAGGGATTGCACGGGTGACGAAGTAGGTGTACCAAGAGTAGAGCGCGAAGAATGCGGGAATCAGATAGGGCCTGCGTGATGGACGTTAGCTCATGCGCAGCCAGTTATAGTCTGCCACGCACCCAAATCGACCGGGGATCCACCGCAAGAAGATGTAGACGACAGTGCGAAAGAGGGCAGAGGAGACGCCGGCCACTCCTCGCGAGAGACCCATTGTGCCGGTCTGCGAGCGTGCAGGCTTGTCGTACAGCAGAAGACTTAGCCGGTGCGCTTCAATTGGTAGCGCCCTGGTTGTTGCGCAGTGTTCGTTCGCAAAGATGACGCTCCGCTCGACGAGGCTGGCAATCGACAGGGGGGACAAGGTCGCGACATATACTAGGTTCCGAAAGAAAGCTACAAGTTGTCGAGCGAGCGTACAACAGCACAAGGAAGCTCAGTCACGACTCAGAAGCGACCTCACGGCGTCGCGGCACTTCTGCTCCGCCTCCCCTCCCAACCCGCACCCGCTCTTGCCACCCTTCCATTCCCTGTCCCACTCACGCAGCCCCTCACCAACGACGTCGTCAACAAATTTTTTGCCGCCGTCACCAACCGGACTCTTGCCGAGGACGACAGTCGGGCGGATTGGGTATCTCCCCCTCCTTCTCTCCCACGCCTTCGCACCGTCTGCCTCCCTTCCCAGATCGAGCTCGTGCGCTTCTTGCAGACCGGCGCGCTCGATGAGTCCGTTGACACGCTCGCCTTCCCGGGCGAGGACGCGACGACGGCGCGGAACACCTCGAATGGCCCACCACGTCCGCTTGATGCCGAGCTCCGTCCACAGGGCGGGAATGGTGCGGGTGAAGAAGGCCGGAACGGCGCGGAAGCGCGAACGAGGGGGCGAGAGGTAGTGCGTCGACGGCGAGACGGGCGTGATGTACAGGAACGAGTGGACGATCCGCGGGTGGATCGCGGCAAAGAGCGAGGTGAGGGCGGTTGACTCGCCGCGCGACACGAGGATCAAACCGGAACGGGCGAGGGGCGAAGGAGGTCCCGTCGCTGTGTAATTCATGCTATTCTCAGCGAGCGAAGGCGGCGGCTCAAGCCTGGCCAGCTCGCCCGAGACGCTGAGCACTTGCGTTAGCGCGCTGACGATGTGCGGCGCAGAGCTCGTGCTCGACGCGTCGGAGAACCCGTAGCCGGGCCTGTCCCAGAAGCAAACCCGAACTTCGATGTCGCCCGAGGTGAGGTCACCCTCGCGGAGCATTTTGAGGACCCATTCGGCGTCAAGTGCGCCTGGGATGCCGCGTTCCGATTCGATGAGGACGGTGCGGCGGACAGTCGGGCGCTGAAAGACGGAGGTGGTGTTGCTGGTCGAAGCTGCGAGTTGAGGTGGGTCGTCGAGACCGATGCCTCGGCAGGAAAGGTGGACGCGGTACTCGCGGCCTTTCGGCTGGAAAAAGCCGTGCCCGAGTTCACTATGGACGTGGAGGAAGAATCAGGCCGATCCACCTGAGGCGCGAGAGGAAGACGCACGGGAAGTTGCGACGCTGCCAAAGCCACGGCTGAACCTTCCAGCGCTGTCCCGGCTGCTCGACGCTCGCATCGACGGAGCGTACGATAGCGTTGATCGTAATAAGTATGAAACCGACGAGGATGGCGATGTGTGCGGCGGCGATCGGGAGCGAGATGCCGAGGAATCCGAGACAAGACCTCAGCCCGTGCTTGGTGCTCGACCAGCAACCCGTCGCCGGCTCGTAGTCAGGGTCGAGCTCCTCGGGCGGGTCGAGAAGGGGGGCGTAGCGATCCGTCAAGGCGGCTGAGAGAGCGGCGTGGAGGGCTGAGACAATCGCAAGAGAGAGGACGATGAAGGTGAGGGGGCCTTCGACGACGCGGAGTTGCGTGACGGAAACGGAGATGATCAGAGTCGTCAGGGCGAAAATGGCTGTCAAAATCGAGGTGTAGAAGGCGAGCATGGGCGATTCGTGCGGAACGGCGAACGCGAGGAGGGAGGCGCTGCGTGCGAAGTGGAGTCAGCCAACCGCCCAGCATCGGTTCAGGAGAGCGTTGGGGACTCACGTGTTGGTAGCACAAGCAAGGAACGAGATCAGGACCGGCAAGCCCATGCTGCCTGTGTGTTTAGGAAGTGCGGTGTTCGCGATGAATTGCCCCCTCACGCCCGCCATGCTCATCGTCCAGAAGTAGCCGTTGGCAATCAACAGAATGAGAGCGACCGCAAAGTCGACCCTGAGGCTCCACGGCCTCCTCCTGCCCTCTGCTTCCGGGTGTCCTGCCTCGGCGAGTGCACGGCGGTCACGCCTCGCCTCGGTCGCATAGTCACGCGAGCTGGTCGAACCTAGGAGTGCAGTGCGCTCGTTTGCGCTGCGCGAGTCGGCGAGGTCGTCTGCTGCCGCCTGGTCGGCGGTTCGTCTCACAGCCGATGAGGAGGGGGAGCGGGTTTGCGTGTGCCCGAAGGCGTCGTCGAAGGATCCATGGGGCCCACTGGCTCCACCTAGATTGCGTTGGGCCATCGTAGCAGCAGTGTCAGCGGAGAGTGAGCGAGAGGAGAAGGCAAGACAGCGTCATCGATGAGAGGTGAAGGGGAGGACAAATCGGTCACGTGCAGACTTGCGAAGGTCCTTTCGAGCTTGCTATTCATACGCTGCACGCTCCTCTGGAGAGCTCGGTCAAAGATGCGAATTGCAGAGTGCAGACCAGGACGAGCGAGCCAATCGCCTCAATGTGTCCAGACCTTCCCAACCCTGATTCCCGACGCCACTATCCCACCGCTTACTTCTTCCTGCAATGCGGCAGCATCAGCAGAAAGTCAGGAATGAGGGCAGGACACGACGGGTCGCACCTCGGCTTGGCGTTGGGCCAGTTGCCCTCGCGCTTGAACCCCTCGACCGTTTCCCGCACGACCTCCTTATCCAACCGGTACTTTGGCGCCCAACCAGTCAGCTTCTTCAGCGCTGTGTTGCTGAGAGCGATAGGGTAGGGAGCGAGAACGTCGGTGGGAACGGAGGGGGAGATGGGAATTGTGTTGGAGATGGGTGGATCGGACGATTGGAGCATGGCGGACCAGCTGTCGAGGTGCTGTCGCACGTGGGGCGAGGCGTCAGTGAAAAGGCGGGAGTGTGGAAGCGCTTCGAATGGGAGGAACGCACCTTGTCATTCGCGTCCTCGACAACATCTTCCAGGTTCAACTTTGCGAAACTCGAGATCACGCTGCCGTGGAACCCACTCTTGACGCCGACCACCTCCTGGATAACGCTCGCAATCTTCTTCTGTGTCGTCTCGCAGTCATCGACTGCGCAAAAGACCGCAGCCGAGACCTCGTCGTCCTTGGTAGCCGGAGGCGGCGAGCGAGAGAGAAGAAAAGAGATTTGCGCGTCGGAGGAGAGGGTTGGGGGAAGGTCTTCGGAGTGTGCGGCGAGGATAGCGGCGCGAGAGCCCAGCGAGCAAGCCCAAGAGGCGGATTTGACGAGGGCAGAGGCGTAGTCGGAGGCATGGATCGTGTTCTGAGCGAGCGATTCGGCCCAACTATGGGAAATTGAACTCAGTCAACGGTTTCGAAGGTCGCGTTTCGAAGGTGGGGACCTTCGACCTTCGAAACCGGACGCACAGGAATTCGAGCTTCTCATTCTCGAACTTGTAGACCTCGCCAATGCTGATCCCGCCAGCGAACTACGTCAGTCTGCCGTCGACTGGGACGAGGCGAGATCACCCACAGTACTCGTGGCGTGAGTCCAGTCACGGTGAAAGGACCGTACATCACCGCTCGTCGGACGAGAACAAGGTTGAGGCTGGCCACAAAGGGTCAGCGAATGGTACGCCGACCTGTTCCTGCCGTCGACCTGTTTCAGAGGACGCAGGCTCACTCCTCAAGTTTCGCAAGCCCTCGTGCCGCTTCATGATGCCAGCTCGTCATAGTACCCCAAGGCTCAGAGACTGTTCCCTCGTCGCCAACCTGGCCCTTCTTGTCGTCTCGCAGGCGGTAGAAGCAGGGCAGGCCACGGACGTAGGCGCCGACCTTGTGCTTGACGGCGGCTGCACCAAGCAGCAACGCCAGCTGGAGCGTCCGCTCGACATGGACCTGCGGGAGAAGCGCAGGCGTGTGAGCGAGGAAAACTGTGACTGCGCCGACCAACCTACGGCTTCAGGGGCTTCGAAGTTGGTCTCGCCGGTGAAGTCAAAGATCCAGTCGAAGCTCTTGCCATCGTCGCTGTACCGTTCAGGCAGGGTAAAGGCCCTCATACGCATGGCTGCGACATACGAGCGACGAGTCAGTTCACGCGTCATCCGTTCAACGATTCACCTCCCCTGTCGCCTCCCAGCCGTCGTCAGCTTACCTTCCGTCAACAGGTTTCCCTGAAGATACTCGACTGTCCCGTCCTGCGTGCCCTTCTTGAACGCGTCGCGACAAGCCGTGTCGACATAGGTCGTATACGCGTTCGCGGCTGGGATGACGAGAGGCTTGTCGACGACGCGAATAAATACAGGTCGTTCGGCAGACGTAAGAGAGACGAGATAGGGCACGAGGTGACGGGTATTGTCGTTCGCTGGAGGCGGAGCAGGTCAGCAACGAATGAATGAAGCGGCTGGCTGGACTCACCGAGCCCTCCCAAAATGAGTACTGTGACCATAATGCGGATCTTGCCAACCAACAAGCGACGGACGAGCGAGGAAGAGGGAGAAGAGGTGGATGTGGGGAGCGAGCGAGCGAGGTTCGAGCACGACAGGTCGAGCTAGATGGACGTGCGAGGGTGCTGGGCGCTTCAGAAAGCAGACTAGAGCAGCTCTCTCCGCCCTCAGCGAGATGCTGTGCAGTGCGGGGAGGAACAATACACTCGTCGTCTGTCGTTCGAGCTCCACCACTTCGCATCGCGTATTCAGACCGCCGGTCGAGGGGCATTGGCTGCTGCTGCTCACGTTTAAGATCTGACACCGACATGTTCTCGTCTCTCACAGCCTTCCTCGCGCCCAGCGTCTCCCACGACACTCGCCTCGCCTGGACGGAGCACGGGGGCCGGCTCGCCAAGTACGACGAGTTGGTCAAGGAAGAGAGTCCAGAGCATGCTATCGACTACTGGATTGGCTCACACGGCCAGGCGGACGAACTGGTCGATAGGTGCGGTCTCTCTCGCCCCTCTCCCTCGCACGCCAACTGATGAGGACTTCTCGCGTCGCAAACAGGCTCAGAGTTCTCGGCATTAAGGTGCACGACGAGCAGTGGATCAGGGCATGTCTCGAAGCGAGCGCGCTGGTGGATATTTCGCCCTTCCGCTTCTCCGAACGCGCCGGCACAGCAACTACCATCGATTCCGGGCCAAGCGAAACAGCTACATTGACCGCTCAAAGCTCTCCAAGAGCTGCGCCGAGACGCAAGGCTTTGCAGGCGCCGCTGATGCGCGTTGTTCCGGCGACTCCTCCCACCAACGCTGCACCGCCTGTCACGCCAACCCGAAGGTCGACTCTCCTTCGCTTCGAGCCTCTGCAGGCTCTGAGTGCAATGCCCGAAGACTCGCCTCTCTCTCGCGCGAGCGCCGGCCACAGCCGCATGTCGACCGTAGACTCGGACGTCGCTGTCGAATTATACTTGCTTGGTCCTCCAGTCAGCATCGGCCTTGGGCCACAAGCTACCGACATCCCGCGTCTCGACGAGCTTCAGGCGTCGGCAGCACCACGGGTCGCACCTGTACAGATTCAACAGCCGGAAGACGCTCGACCAGACGCTTTCTTCGCCTTCGAAGGCAGTCCTTCGCCGCAACCCGCCTCTCGCCCGCTTCATCCTCTGGAGGACCTTCACGAACGCTTGACTGCAGGAATGACTGCGCTGGATGGCGTGCCCACTCTCCCAGCCGGCATCGTCTTCGCCGCATCCTCGCACTCACACGACGAAGATCGCCTCTGTCTCGACGAGCGTCCGCAACAAGACTTCAAGGTGCTCAAGCATGCTCAAGACGTCTTCCGTGTAAGCAGGAGGGACAGGAGCGTCAGGGAGATCGGTGGCAGCGACTAAGCCTTTCCTTTCCTTCTCTGCGCGACCTCCACTTTGTGCTGTAGCTGAGGCGCCGCTGTAGTGTATCGAGCAGCTATTACACGCACGAAACCGAGCGAGATGGAGGCGCACTTGCCTTCGCTCAAAAGAGGCAAGTCGAGATTCGTCTTCCCCTCCGTCCTCTTCCGGTCGGCGAGGGCTCCCTCGCGAGGCACTGGCCAACCTCGTCGTCGCCCTCACCGCTTGGAGAAGGCGGCGGAATGTCGGCCAGGGCGACGCTGCTCTTTTCATCTCGCTTCATTCAGCCCCTGCTTCGAGCTGCCTGCTCTCACACTTCGCGTGCCCGTCTCGGTGCAGCAGCTCGCGACCAACGACTGTCTGCGCCGTCCTTCCACCCGACCCGCTGCTCTACCCGGCAGCTGCGGCGGCCCACTCGCTGCTCGATGGTCCCGGGCGGTTTCCTCAAGTGATCGCTGCCCGGGACTGGCGGCTGAGTGTTCCCGTCCTCTCTTCCGTCTCGCTTCTCCGTTGCTCTCCCTTGTCCCGCGTCCACTCGCGGCGACTTCTCGCTTTCTCCTTCTACATTCTGGTCAGACCCATACATACTCTTTACAGTCACTCGTTCGAAACCTCCTACAGCATGAGGACCGCAGCCGCCGCGCTCGCTCTCGCTCTTCTCAATTGTCAGGCTGCTGCCGAGTCGCTACGCGCTCGTGGCCGCGACCGTCCTCTTGCGATTCCTCTCGAGCGGTGCGTTCTTCCGTCCCCCGAGCAAGGCTTCGTCAAACTGACAGTTGCCCGCAACGCAGGCGAGACGATGGTCTGCAGCCGCTCGTCCTCCGACCTGCTCATCCCGTCGTACAAGTGCAACTCGCTAACTTGTCGAGGCAAGAAGCGCCTCGACTATCGCGCGTCCGCCGATGCTACGGCCAAGACGACCAATAAGACTGTCTACGCCTACTTCGTCGACGGCTCGCAAGCAACTGGGTGTCTTTAGATTCAGGTCCGTGAGCCAAGTGCGCAAGCTGACACGGCGCCGTAGAACTCTCCTCCAGGACACGGTTACTGCAGCGGGCCTGACGGTCACCCAGCAAGATGTCGTCGCGTTGGATAGCTTGCCGAGCGCGATCGGCGGGAGGATAACTGACGGGTCAGTTACATCCTTCGCTCTTCTCGTCTACTGCTGACGCGGTTATACCTGCAGGGTGTACGTTGTTGGTATTGCATGTCGTTCTGCTGGAGTGCGAGAGCTGACTTGATGCTCCTGTAATAGTATGGGCTTGGCTTTCCGCGCTCTTTCGGCCGCCTACTCCTACTCCTTCCCCTTCACTGCGTACCACCAAGGCGCTCAACCCATCTTCGGACTCTCGCTTTCCCGCCTGCCTGGCAGAAGCGAGCTCGTCGTGGGCGGCTGGAACAGGGCTCGGGCTGTGGGAAGCCCTGATTATTACGCCGTGGGCTACTCGCCCAACTCGCAATTCCTTGACTACATTCCCGACCCTAAGGTGAGTGACAGCATGCCTCGTCCGCTCATTAGTGAACTTAGCCAAGTTCTGACCTGCAGGCGTACCGACTCTGGGTGGACAGCCGGCCCTTTACGATCGCGTTCCAATGATCTTTGACTCCACTACGCCGACCATCATTGTGCGATAACTGCCTTACCGCCGCACGTTCGACAGAGATTGACGCTGATTCCGCCAGGCTCCTCCGGCCTATGCCGCCGAGTTCTGGTCTTACGTCCCGAACGCGCAAGCAATCAACTCGACCTACTGGAGCTATGTGAATATGTATGAGCCGTAGCGTGACCCTCGTCCCCGCTAATTCATCGTCAACGCAGGATTGCGCCTCTCCGCCAGCGGTCGGCCTTGCCTTCACTAGCGCAAGGTCACGTTGTATTGTGATCTCCTCACAGACGCGGCTCTCGTGAACAGACTTCAACCTCGGCACGCTTCCAGGAAACTCCCGTCGTTGCATCGGCGCACTTCTCGGCCAGACTCTCGGCGTTGGCAACGCATTAATCGTTGGCGACGTCTTCTTCAAGGTGAGCTCGATTCATGAAGGTTCGTTCGCTAGGAGGAGTGGAGCTGACGACTTCGTTCTTCCCGCGAACAGTCGTCCTACTTCATCCTCGTACGTCCCACGACGCCTCTCGTGAAAGGTTGTACTGACGCGGTTCTCTCGACGTGCAGGACTTCAAGCAAAACCGCATTGGCGTTGCTCCACAGCGAGGCTTCTGATCCCGTCTCTTTGTCCCCCTCCTCCGCCTTTTGCCGTTTTCTGTATCCTTTCCCGGTCATTCCTGACTGCTGTAGCATCGCGCTTGCGCTCTGTTCCTATAGCTTGTAAAGAAGTACGGATTGAACAAAGCTCTGCAAGGCGCGAAGACATTCTTGCATTGTGAGAGACAAGCTACAGATCCAGCGAGACTAGATCAGGAAACGCCTCCGCCTCGCCCTGCACCTCCGCCTCGTCCACCACCTCGTCCCCGCCAGCCCCAGCCACCGCCTCGACCGCGCGGCGTGCCAAGTCCGCCCCCTGTATGCATGTTCGGATTGCGCGCTCCTCCTGCAAGAGGTCAAGGGGTCAGCGGGAGTCTCGTCGAGGGGTGGAGACGAGGTTGACGTGGAGGACGCACCGTGGAAGCCGCCGCGACCTCGCCCAGCGGGAGCTGAGCCAGGCCAGCCGGATCTGGTAACGCCAGCCACCGACGGACGCGCGCCGGGCGTCGACGGCGGACCGGATCGACCAGGATGCACCGGCGTGGTGAGACCTGCTTGCATGGCCTTCGGCGCAGTAGGAACCGACGGATCAAGTTCGGCGGGCCTGACGGGCGGTGACGGACGCGAGCCAGACCCGGCGTACAATGGCGCGTGGCCGGCAATAGCAGGAGAGACTGAAGTCGGTCGCGCCGTCGATGCTGAGGGCGGAGGCGCTCGACCGAAGCCGGTTGCGGGCGAGGCGCTGAGTAGCCTGGGCTTTGGGAACGGCGATACCGCTGAGCGTATGAATGCTGAGCTCGACTGTGAGGACGCTGAGGAGCTTTGCGCCGAGATGAGCCGGAAACCTGGCATCGGCGACGATATCAACGGTGGAGCGGGTGTACTCGTCGCAGACGTGTGCGCCAAAGCTGATGCCGCGACGGGCGCTGCGGTGCCAGCGTCCAGGCCTAGGGCACTGCCGCTCAGGGGCACTACAGGTGGTGGCAGGCGGTGCAGCGACGAGGTTGACGCAGTCGTAGCCGGCAACGGAGTAGGTCGGAGCGGAGGAGTCAAGCTTGCGGGCCCCGCGCTTGTCAAAGGAGGCCCGGAAGCGAGTTCGCCAGCCGCCTGGGCGGTCGGGCGAGAGGCGACAGCGGCCGCGAGAGGCGTCGTCTGCGCGACTGGCATTGCCCGCTTCGACGAGCTCGAATCGGCAGAGCTGCCAAAGTAGTCGCCAATACTCTTGAGGATGTCCGCGGCACTGAACTTTGCCGCAGGCAGGGGCTCAGGATCCGGCGCCGGGATGACGTCCTTTGCAGGTGGAAGAGGCGGCGTTCCCGCTTCCGACTCGGCGCCATCTTGCGAGTCCTCGGTAGACAAGGTCGGTTCTGTTGGGCGTGGTGTTGAGGTTGCGATGACCTGAGCCGGAGGCGGGGGAGATTGAGAGAGGGCATGAGGCGGGAGCGTGTCGACGGGGCGAAGAGGCGGAGGTTCCGACGACAAGTCGACTGCAAAAGCCGCTAGTGAAGGCGTGGCCGGCGCTAGTGTGGCCGGTAACGATGCAGGCGACGATGATGCAGCCAGAATGCTCGCGAGCGCTTCGAGCTGAGCGGGGCTCACGCCAGCAAGCGCATTCCGCGAGGCATCCGTTTGTGCAGCTGAGGACGGGGGCGCGGGCGCACTCGATACGGATGCAAGTGATACGGATGCAAGTGGCGGTGGAGGCGGCGGAGGAACTCGTGCCTGGATCTGGCGCTGTCGGTAAGCGGCGAGAGAAAGGCGAGCGGGTGCCGGTGCTGGCTTCGGCGGTTCAGGCGGAGGCGGAGGCGGGTCTGCCGGGGTCGGCGCGGTGGAAGCGCTCGATGCTTCGGCTGTGGGATGAGCTGTAAGAAGGGGAGGAGCCAAGCAAGAGCGTTGCGACGCACCTGAAGCGCCGTCTGCTGCGCTTGCCTCGGTGCCCACGTCCAGCTGAGGCGCAACAGGCTCATTCGTCTGCCCTGCCGCCTCGCTCATGCGGCGCGATGAGGCCGAGTCGATCGGTGTTGTCGGAGACGGAACAGCTGAACCAACGACATCGGCGTATTCGCCCTCAGAGTCGTCCTGGATTCGTGGCGTCGACATCTTGCCCTTGAGCTTGCGAATCTTCAGACTCGCCAAGGATCCCGGGGCTTCGGACGTAGGACGCCTTTTCTTCGTGGACTGGAGCGTGGCTGAGCCTTGCTCGTCCTTCGGCGAGCGCTCGGCCGATACCACAAGGGTCTTCGTGACGACCTTGAGCTCGATCTTGGGTTTCGCTGGGATTGAGGTCACATGCGCGACGCTAGACAGTGTCGGGTCGTTCGCCTGTGAGCCTGTCGCATCCTGTTTGGCCGAAGTCGGTGCTGACGAGGCCTGCTCCTGCTTCCTCGGGACCGTCTCCTTGATGAAACGAGCCTCCCCTTCGCTGGATGAGGATGATGACGAGTACACGCGAGCCGTCTTGCGCTTCTTCTTCCCAGGAGACGCCTTCGGTTTGCGCTCCGCGCAAACGGCCGCCGACTCGTCAAAGTCGCTGAGGGGACTGTCTGAGTCGTTGATGTCCTGGCGCTTCTGCTTCTTGTTCTTGACAGCAGTCTTCTTCGGTCGAGGCGACCGCGAACGAGCAAGAACTCGATGCTTGGACGGTAGCGGCGGCGACTGGACAGACTCGTCTGGCTCGGACACGTCCTCGTCGTCTTCGTCATCGTCTCCCATCGCCGATAGGTCCGACAATGGCTCCGTGAGATCCGAGTCGTCTGTGTCGCTCCCGCCATCGCGAGACTCCCGCGGCGGCCTCCTGCTCTTGCCATCAGGTTGAACGACCGGAGACGAATCGATCACAGACGGAAGCGAGGTAAGGGCCGACGACGGCGAGATACCGGCTTGCGCATGATCTGCGGAGATACCTGTCAGCGTGCTGTCATGCTATGGAGGAGCGGACGACCCACCAGGTCTGAGCAGAGCATCACTATTCCTTGCTGCGCCGGCTTCGTCGACGTCCATCGCGTCCACCTCGGAATCCTCGGCACGTTCGCCATCGTCGGAAGCTGCGTCGCCGAGTTGCGGCTTGACCTCGACATCTTCCAAGTCGTCAACCTCGGCGGCGTCAATCTTCACGATGGGCTCTTCGACGATCCAGCCGCGTTCAAGCCCGACGAGCGCGCCGAGGTCCACTGACCTCGTCTGCACGCCGCCTACCTTCCTCTTGCCGGGCGCCTCGGCTCCGAACCCCATGTTCTCCTTCTCCCTCCCAACTGCGAAAGAATTGAGGAACGCGTTCGCGATCTCTTCGGTGCTTCTTCTTCCGCCACTCTTGGCTGTGAGCGAGAAGCATGAAGCCGAACCCGCCCTTGCGAGCCACCAGAGCGCGCAGTCGCGCTTCCGGTCGCAGGCGCAACCGCCGCCGAGCGATGAAGACGAAGGAGCGAGCATTGCGTCGGTGACGAGGGCCATCGAGCGCGAGAGGCGTGCGGCCGCTTCGGGGTGAGATATGAGTATGGGAAGGAGGGGAGGCGCGGGCGAGCGCGAAGGCAGGGCGAGGAGGGCAGGGAGGAGGTGGACGAGGTGCCCGTCGTCCCAATCCCACGGCAGCACGATCTCGCCGCGTTTCGGGATGTCGGTCAGGGCGAAGATGCCGAGGTGGAAGGTCGCGGTGACGGGATGCTCAGGGTGCTGTGCGACCCACTGAGGTTTGAACGGAGTTGTGGTCGAGTGACGATGTTGGGAGGAGACGAATGGCGTTGTCGAGCGTGACCGAGATCGAGGCGAACCAGATCGCTTCCCACCCCGTCTTCCACCGTTCCCGCCTCCGCCCTCTTCCACCTTGACGACTCGCAAAACAGCATTCGGCCTGCAACCGCTTCTCGCAAACCTCGATTCGTTCCCCCACGTCCTTGCGTCGACGACGACACTCCACGGATGCGGCAGGGCGCGGACGGCACCCTTTGGCGTGCCGATAAGCTCGTACTGGTTAATCGGATTCGAGCGATAAGTTCCGAGGTCGACGACCTCGCCTTTGTAAGGCAAAATAAACGAGCCCGCCGAAATGGGGGCGGAAGCGAAGAGGCCGTAGGTCGTAGGACGTGGGTATGGACAAAGAGACTGTGCTGCGGCCGACGAGGCGTGGAGACTCGAGGAATACGGCGAGGGGATGTAGGCGGTCTGGACGGGAGGCGCCGAGAGTGATGTCGCTGCATGGGAGAGTGGCTTGACGGCAACCGGTTGAGACGGCGGAAGCGAAGGCATCGACACATAGGCCGGCTGCAAATCGTAGAGCGCCTCGACGACCTTCGCGCCAGTCCGTCCTCCCACGGTACCCCTCGTCGCATCCTGCCGCTCACGCAATCCCTGAAGCACGGGCTGTGCGTCGCCGTCGATCTCGTCGAGCGGCGAAGCCGGCGGCGCCGCGAGAATCTCGTCGAGATGCTCGAGGATGGTAGCGTCGGGGTAGAGGTTCGAGTCGACGGGCGTGAACTCGTACCTCCACGACTCGTACCGGTCGTTCTCCCCAGCCCTCTCACTCCGGTCTACCCGCTCAAGCCGTTCAGCTCGCGAGGAGGTCGCTGTCTGCGGTCGCTCGTCCTCTGAAGACGATGCCACCGAGTCCTCCGCTGCAGATGCCGACATTGATGCATGTCGACTGCTGCGATCCCGCTCGCGAAGTGACGAGAGACGCAGACCGCCGTGCGATGGTTCGGTCGCCTGGCCTGCACAAGTCCCGCTGTCTTCACCTTGAGCGCCGTCGCCTGCGGACGATACAGCTCGAGCCTTCGGTTGCTTCGCGACTCGTCTCTTGCGGCCGACCGCGACGGGCGGCTTTGCCGGGGCAGACGGGGCAGGCGCAGGTGACGGTTCGTTTCCCTCGACACTGGCTGATCGGGCTGGCTCGACGGGTGCGGATGCCGGAGGACGAGGAGTGTGTTCTCGTTGGACGATGAGCGCGGTCGAAGCGGACGGTCCTGCGGCAACGTCTGAAGTGGTTCCAGCAGGCGCTGGAAGGGCTGCAGTCTCGACCGGAGGTTTCGGTCCGGCTGTCTCGATGGACGCCTCGTCGACCTGCATTGGCGCGGGCCCTGCACTGGGGCCGCTCCTGCGCGGTTTGCTGGCGCGAGGCCGTTGCTTCGGGGTCGCGTGCTGGTCGGTCAACCCGTCTACGTCGCCAATATGCGACTCCAGCATTCTCGCCCTCTCTGTCGCCATGATCCGCTGACTCTCCTCGCGCGCCTCCCGCTCCGCCTTCTCCTTGTGCTGCTGCGCCTGCAGCACCTCGGCGCGCCTGATCTGCTCTTGTACTCGCTCCATCTCCCGTATCCGCACGCGCATGCCGACCTCGGCCAACCGTCCGTCGACGCCTCGCTCCCTCGCACCAATCGGATCGCAACGCTCGCAGCGGTACTCCTCGGGAACGTCGGCAGGAGACGGGATTCCGACACAGGCAGCGTGCTGCCAAACATTGCAGATGTCGCACTGAATGGTGAAGCCGTCGTCGATGGTGTAAGGACAGACGCAGCGAATCAGGCCAGATTCGGGCGGGACGGCGTATGTAGGGGTAGGAGGGCGTGTCGGGGCTGGCGGCGCCGCTGAAGTCGAGGCAACGGAGTTACCGGGCAGAGGTGGAAGCGTCGGGAGCGGGAGCGTCGTGAGAGAGGGTAAGGATGTTGCGACATGAGCAGCAGTCGGAGCGAGTTGTGCTGAACCGGTCGAGGTGGTGAAGAACTTGAGCGCTTGTTGTTGCTGCTCCTGAGCGCGCTGTTCTCGTGCTTGACGACGAGTGCCGTGACCGTGCGAAGGCGTAGGCGTCTGAGCGGCGAGCGGTGCGGTCGAAAGGGGCGACAGCGAGACGACGACCGTCCCGCTCGACGGCAGCGGCGGGAGGAGAGCAACCTGCGTAGTGCTCGGCTGAGGCCTCTGAGCGAAAAGGCCTGTCGTCCCACTGCTGCTCGGTACGCGCTGCCTCCCTTGCCCACCCGCAGTCACTGTTCCCACGCCCTGGAAGCCGATCACCGCCTTCGCAATGTCGCCAAGCTCCTGCGCACCGCCTGTGCTGGCATAGTGAGGCTGCTCCTGCGCGCTTGCGAGGATTGGCGGGGCTGCTTGGGCCGCCGGGACCTCAGTCGCTCGTGGTGCGGCGGGAGCCGTTGCGGCGGCCGACGAGTCTGCGGGCGAGTCGAGTAGCGCTGCCGCCGATAGTAGATCAAGAGCTGACTGCATGAGGTGTTCCAGGCAGTCTTGGCTGCTCACGCGCGCTAGACAGCGAAACTCCTCATCAGCTTGAGTGGGTTGTTTGAGGCGGAAGAGCGGACTCACCACACGGCTCGGCAAGGACGTGGTGTGTTGTATTCGATTTCAAAAGGCGAAATAGAACCGATCAAATCAGTCAGAGCAGCCGTACAGCGAGAGCAGCGAAGTGGTCCAGGTGAAGTAGTGAGTGTCTTGCGGGTTGCGCTCCTCGCTCATCCTTCCTCTCTCTCTCTTGTTTGGTATGGCACGCTGTTAGAGCTGCTACCGTGTCTCCGAACGGCAGCGCGGCTGCCGCCATGACCGACCCACGCTTCTTCGCTTTCTCATCAATAGTTGCTTCGCTCAACGACCGCGAACGTCTCGCTGGTGTTGCACCCTAGGACGTACAAGAAAGGACTACAGCAGCACGGTTTCCGTTGTGTTGTGCATGACGTGCCGCATCGTCGCCTTTGCGGCTGTGTTGCTCCTCCGAGGACTTTCCGTCTCTTTACACTCCAGCGTCTCCCGTCCATTTCTCCTCGTCCTCGCAAGTGCTTGCCTGCTCGCGATGGCGCAATTTGCTCCGGTAGCGCGCAACAGCATGCCCTACCCGGAGATCCTGGGTCCGATTTCTGCCGTCTCTGCTGCCCTCCAGTCGAGGGATGTGCGGTTCGCAGTTGAAGGTTGGCTGTTCCAAACTCGCGACTCAGGCTGAGGTTGACCACCTGCGTGAGACGGGCAAGGCTGCGCTCCTGACGGAGCTGTACACGGCGGTCGAGTTGAGCCGACTCCAGATTCTGCACGAGATCAATGCTCGCTAGGCAGACTTCGATCAGCGACGAAACCGCTCAACTAAGGCTTCAAGGACATACTCAACAGGCAGGAAATCAACCTCATGGGGCTCATCCTCAGAACGGCCGCTTCCCTACCCCTGACGCACCGCGACGCCTTCAGCCTGAGTCGCTGGTCGCCCTGTACCTCCCGCCAAACACATCGTTTCCCGCGCGGCGACTATTCGGAATTCGTACGGTACTTCAAGGCCATACTTTTCTCGCCAGGGTTCGTCATATGGGCGGAGGAGGACCGCCAGGCGCGTCATCCCGGCACGCCGTGTGAAGTCAAAGAGGCTTGGTCCAAGTACTGCCGCTTCCTGGAGCACTTGCTCAACGGTACGTAAGGGTGTTTATTGGGTCTTTGTCTGCTCCGCTTCCATGACCCTTCTCCCTTCGCTCCACTCGAGCTTCCCTGCTTGCGTCGGCGGCTGACTGCTGCTTCTCTTTACCGCAGAGCATCACCAAGTAGGCGTCGCATGACCTGTCAGCGAACCCTTACCTCATACCCTCCGCCTGTGGACCACCGCGCAACATAATTCTTGGCAACTCTCCTTCTTCCCCGTCCTGCTATTCATCTTCACTCTTGCTCATGTTTTCCGGAATAACCGAGATAAAATTCGCCGGTTCATCGCGGGCGGAGGACCCGCTGGGCTTCCTTAAAGGACGTCTGGCGGTACCAGCTCCTGATAGCTCCTCCCGCTGCCGTCTCCTGGACTCGCTTCTTTTGGGTTGGCTTCCCAGTGTCGATTCACATTGCGCAGGCTGCCGACCTGTGAGCTTGGGTGCCACTTGGCCTCGCTCAGTCCGCGGACTAATATCCGTTGACGACGACGCTGCTCGTTGCTCGTTGCTCGTTGCTCGTCGCTCTCCTTTCTGCCTTCTCGCTCCGTCTCTCTCCTCTCTTTGCTATACTCCAGCACCAATGGCCCAGTTCGTGCCTCGAGCCGGTTCACCCACCCTCAATCCTTTCCAGATCCTCGGAGCGGTGTACACATTCGCCCATACCGACGCGCACCGAATCCGGTACACCATCGAAGGTGCGCGCTATCCGCCTGGCCCCGAGTCGCTTCTAACCTATCTCTTGATAGGCGAAAGCGCCCTCTCGTCGGATATCCAGTGGTCAAATTCGCTTAACCGCAATTTCGTCTACATCGAGTTGGGCCGAAGGGACACTTCTCTAGCTCACATGGTACGTACCGAGTTCTGCAGGTCTCGTGCGAAGTGGCCGCTAACGCGACGGTTCGCAGACTCTCGAGGCGTGGGTGCACGAGGACGACATGCACAAGTTCTCCTCCTGCTGTCCAAATGTCCAGCTCTCCGGAGAAGGCTGAGCTGGTTATGTCGCGTCTTTTCTCTATGCGCGAAAGTGGACGCAGTTCAAGTTTGACGGGGCGATGTAAGGCAGAAGCTTTCCTCCTCGAGCATCCTGCCCATCCTCCTGAGTTGTGGTAGAAGCGTGTTGTACACTATGCAGCCACTCCTTAGTTCGCTCCGCGTACTAGCCGAGTGTAGAAGTAAGCGGGACCCGGGATACGTTTTTTTGCGAAGGTCAAGCTGCGCGCTCTTCTCTCCCGCCTCAGCTCCATCTTTCCTCTGAGGGGCGTTCCCAAGTTCCGCCCCCTCGTCCGCCCTGCCTCTGAACCTCTCCTCCTCCTGCGTCTCTTGCTCCGACGCGCTGCGCTTATGACACGAGTTTCTTTGCATCAAGATTCGTGTTTTTAGCCAGCAGCAACCTTTCGGACCCGCTTGCTCACGTTCTACACGCTCTCCAACTTGACGTCCGACCTCCCATCCGCCCTCTCGTCAGCGGTGCCGTCCAAGCAGCCGGGTGGACCGCCATTGCGTCCGCCCTTGACTCCTGTCAGATAGGAGTTTAGATTAGCCCGCGCATCCGCCCTCTCCGCCGCCCTCCGCGCCGCCTTCCGCCTCCTCGTCCGCCCTGCCCTCAGCCTCCTCGTCCGCCTTCCCCAGATCCTCGCTTGCTCAAACTCCAGTGCTTCTCCTGCTCCAACTAGCCAGCAGAATACGCTCGCTTTTAGCCTATATGGTTGCAACGCGAGCGGTTCTCAGACCCGGAACTCCCGTCCCTCTCGGACCACCTGCTTTTTTGGCGTTTCTCTCTGCTATTCTCACTGAAGCGAGCCATCCCTACTACAGGAGTTCTGGCAATGTGCTGTGCACAACGTCCTGGATGTACTGCTGGGCGCCCTACCTCGCACACGTTCTCTGGAAGCAGGGAAAGGTGAGAAAAGTCACGGATCCAATTTGGCCAGCTTTGACTGCCTGAAAACGTCAGCAGCATCGCACATAATCGCTCTGAGAGTCTAACTGTCCCTGGGAACGCCGGGAGACGAGATGTCTCGTCAGGCAAGAGCAGAAGACTCGAGTAACGCGACCGAAGCTTCCTGAGGATAAGTAGCCGTTGGCGACGGTCGACGGTCTGGTGTCACGTTCTTTGATGATTTTAAAGGAAGCACAGCTGGCTGAAACTGGCCCGAAAGTGCTCAATGTCGAGGAGAGATCAAAGCAGGCGTTCCAAGATGGAATCCGCGAGTTCGGTAGCTGTGACAGGCGGTTCCATGCTCTTGTAGCTAGCACCGACCAACAGCACGAGTCTACACACGATAGACGCGGTGCAGTCGTCCTTTAGCGCCATTTCCAGTGGCGGAAGCGGAGGAAAACGAGAAAAGATCGTGCAGGGCGGAAGCGGATGCCACGCTCGGATCTGACAAGTGACCTGAATGCAAAGAGGCTCGTGTATCAAGCACAGCGCGCCGGAGCGAGAAACGAGGAAGCAAGAGAGGTTCAAAGGCCGTCCGCCCTCGAGGGCGGAACTTCCGACATACCGAAGCCTCGAGACCGTTCGTTTCACTAGAGCGCCCTTTTCACCTCGTCTATGCACACCGCGCACCAGTCGTGCGACTACTTCGCACTCTCGACCAACTTGCTCTTGAGCGCCTCGACCTGCTCCAACACGGCCCTGCGACTCGTCCCGCCCCTGGCATCCCGCCTCTCGACGCTCGTCTCAAAGTTGAAGACCTCGTGGACGTCGTCGCCAAAGTGGGGCGAGACGGACTTGAAGTCTTCGAGGGAGAGAGAGGAGAGAGGGACGCCGCGTTGTTCCGAGAGACGGATGCACGAGCCGGAGATGTGGTGCGTCTCGCGGAAGGGGATCTGTGGGTGCGGTACAGCAATGTCAACGTCTGGGAGAAGAAGGAAGGAATGAAAGGAGGAGGGGGGAGACGCACGCCGCGGCGAACGAGGTACTCGGCGAGGTCAGTCGCGAGCATGTCGGGCGTCAAGCTCTTCTTCATGTTCTCCGGGAAGATCTGCTCGAGAGCGTGAGCGGGTATGTCAGTCGACGGACAACTAGACGGCTAGCAGGACCCTCCCTCCGCTCGCATCGACAAGACGACCCCGACCTCGAACTCACCTTCAACGTCGACACGACCCCTTGCAAGATCCTCAAACTCTTTCCCACCGTGACAGCCGCATCAAACATCGGTTCCTGACTCTCCTGCAAATCCTTGTTGTACGTCGCCGGCAAGCCCTTGAGGGTGGTGAGGAAGCCGGCAAGTTGGCCGACCGTCCGGCCTGATTTGCCTCGAAGGAGCTCGCACGCGTCGGGGTTCTTCTTCTGAGGCATGATGGACGAACCGGTGCTGCATTCCCTCATCAGCCGAGAGAGCGGGGAAGAGAGGGAAGGGAGCGAGACGAACCTGTAAGCGTCGCCGCAGACGAGCCAGTTGAACTCGCTCGACGAGTAGATGATTATGTCCTCGGCGAAGCGCGAGATGTGAACCATGAGGAGCGAGCAAACGAAGAGGTACTCGGCGACAAAGTCGCGGTCGGCGACCGACTGCGAGCGTATGATTATAGCGTCAGCGCCTTTCGTGCATCTTCCGTCAGCCGAGTCTGCCCCGTTCAAGTAGCTGGACTGAGCAAAGAAGCAAAGTCGAGCCAAGAACGCACCTGCATCGAGTTTCCTCCGATACTCTGGAACCCAAGCTCGTTCCTCAACAGTTCGCGGTCGACGCAGAACGGGTTTCCGGCGAGTGCGCCCGAGCCGAGGGGGAGGACGGAGATACGGCTGTGCACACCGGCGAGGAGTCGTTAGCGCAGGGAAGAGAAGGGTGCAGGATGAGGAGAATGGAGGAAGCAGGAGAAGGAAGAGGGGAGAGGGAGAGGGGACGCACGGGAGGAGGTCGCGGAAGCGGTCGAGGTCTGTCGCGAAAGAGTGGGCGTGCGCGAGGAGGAAGTGCGAGAAGCGGATCGGTTGAGCGCGCTGTTCAGCAGCCAGCTCGCTTTGATCAGCAACTACTGCTCGGGGGAGAGAGAGAGCAGCCGAAAGCGCGTTCGCCGCACGCACCTGGAGATGGGTGAATCCGGCAGCGAGGTGGTCGATCCACTCCTCTGCCTTGACCGCCAAGATCCCCACGACTCCCTGGATCCACTCGATGTCCCTCTTGACCTCCTCCACCAACCACAATCTCATATCCGTGGCAACCTGATCGTTCCTACTCCTTCCAGTGTGCAACTTGCCTCCGACCTCCTTCCCGATGATCTCGCTCAACCTGCGTTCGTTGGCAGTGTGGATGTCCTCGTCATCTTGCTTGATCTCAAACGTGCCGGACTCCCACTCGGACTGGACTTGGTCGAGACCGCGGTGGATTTCGGAGAGCTCGTGAGATGTGAGGATGGGAGGCGTGGTGCGAGAGAGGGCGAGGGCGTAGGCTTTCGAGCCAGCGACGTCGACGGCGTAGAGGGCCTTGTCGTACGAGAGGCACTGATTGAACTCCCACATGCTGTGCAGAGACCGAGCGCAAAGGAGAGCAAGCAGAATAGTCAGTTGCGAGGTCTTCCCGCAGCCTGGATAGCTCACTGACGCACAGAGGATCGGTGCCGGTCGTGAAGCGGCCTCCCCAGAGCTTCTGAGCCTGTAGATACCGCGACGATGGGCATGAAGCGCTCGTCAGTCCCTTCGAACCGAACAAGCGACCAAGCCAAAAGTCGACACGCACCATCTGTTCAGCCATGGTTGCGGGTTCGTGAGCTGTTGCGAGGCTAAAGGGAACGTCAGCGTGCCCGTCCCAGTCGCTCTCGTGTGCGAGCTGTTGCCAATCTCCCCTCATCCGAACCCGCAGAGTCAACCGTCCCGGAACACCGTCCTCCTCGCTCGCTGGTCTTTTGAGCCGGTCTAGAAAGTTGCCCAGCCGTACGTGGAGCACGACGAGCTGGTGAGAGCGGACCAGCACGCTGTCTGAGAGGGGCGAGATCTGGCTCGAGTTGATCCGGCGATAGGCGACCGGGGCGGTTCGAGGGAGAGCGGGCGGGCGGGCGAGGGCACTTGAGACGGCGGCAGGCGATGTGGGCGGTGTCGAGCGTGCTCGCGGGTTGTTTCTGTGTGACTCACGACGTGCGAAAGGGAGTGGTTGCGTCGGAGGGAGGGTTCTCGCGCGAGGCGAGGAAAGAGACGGCACTCTCTCCTTTCGCGGCGAGTGGTGCGATGCTGGACAATTCCCACGAGTGTATCACACGCTGGCCAACGTTGCTCGCACCCGACTCTGAGGCGAGTGAGTGCGAGTGCGCCGAGTCGTCGTTCCCGTAATCGCGTTAATCGCGTCGAACAACGTCCGAGTCTCTTCGTCTGTCGCCCTCTCTCTCTCTCCCTCACTCTCTCCAGCACAAGCACACCCTCACACTCGGCACACCACGCGCAGGCCGCGTTCCCGCCCTCCCCTCTCTCACCCGTGCACGGCTGCCATGCCCTCGCTCGTCGACGCCTACACCACCTCGACACGCTGCTGGTTCCCCGACAAGGACCTCGGCTGGGTCTCGCGTCACGTCACCGCCAAGCACGTCGACGACGAGGACGTCAGGCTTGACTTCGTCGACGACAATGGCAAGGTAAGGCACCGCCTTTCGGGTCGCGTCCAGCAGGGGGGGAGCGAGCACCCCTTGTGGGCCCGCTGGGGACAGTCTGACGGCAGGGACGAGTCTCGGAGGGAGTGCAAGAACGCTCTGGACAGACTGGGCGGGCACCTCGCGGGCGAGAAGACGGCGACTCGTCCGCACCGGAACGCGACTGGGGGAGGGCAGTTGGAACAGAGGCGAGGCATGCGCCTGGGAAGGCGGCTTTGCGGGTGCTTGATGGATTCAGGGGAGACTTGAGCGGGCTGGACACTGTCTGGCAGGTGTTTCTTAGCCGCAGTCCCAACCGGGCGGACGTTCCCACCCTCCTCTTCTCCCACCCTCCTCTTCGCTTCGCGCGAGCTGACACCTGCCTCCCCTTGCTCGTTCATTGCAGGAATACACGGTGTCGACAACCCTGAGCGCGATTGCCTCAAACCCGGATGTCCTCCCCCCGTTGCGGAATCCGCCCGTCCTCGAGGGGACGGAAGACTTGACCAACTTGTCGCACCTGAACGAACCAGCCGGTGCGTTCCTTCCGTCTCCTTGCATGAGATACACTGGGAGCTGACCAAGGTTTGGGCATACTCAGTCCTCCACACGATCCTCCACCGCTACTCTCTCCGCTCAATCTACACCTACTCCGGCATCGTCCTCGTCGCCGTCAACCCCTTCACCTCCCTCTCAGGCGTCTACTCCCCCTCAGTAGTCCAAGCCTACTCTTCCCGTCTCAAAGGCGAACTCGAGCCTCATTTGTTCGCGATCGCCGAAGAGGCGTATCGGTGTATGATTGGCAAGGAAGGTGAGGGGGGCGGGAATCAGACTATTGTCGTGAGTGGTGAGAGTGGAGCGGGCAAGACCGTCAGTGCCAAGTACATCATGAGGTACTTTGCGACGGTCGAGGATCCCAACAAGCCGGGCAAGAAGAAGGTGCGTCTGCGTCCAGCCTCTCGCGCTCTGTCCTTTCGCTCTCTTGGCCAGCAGGCGACGCTAAGCGAATTTGTTGTCGATACGCACAGACGACGGCAAGCGGCATGACCGAGGTCGAAGAGCAGATCCTCGCGACCAACCCAATCATGGAGGCGTTCGGAAACGCCAAGACGACTCGCAACGACAACTCGTCGCGCTTCGGCAAGTACATCGAGGTGCGTGGCGCTCGGAACAGTTCCATCTTCATCTCGTCGACTCTGGCGTACTTATGCTGCTTCCTTGCGTGGTCCATCGCACGCAGATCCTCTTTGACGGCACGCAGACGATCGTCGGCGCCCGCATCCGGACGTACCTCCTCGAGCGCTCTCGCCTCGTCTACCAGCCCGAAACCGAGCGCAACTACCATATCTTCTACCAACTGCTCGCCGGCGCTCCCTCCTCCGAACGGAAATCCCTCGGACTCGACTCTGCCTCGTCCTTCACGTACCTCAATCAGGGTGGTCCGAATGCGCTTGCGATCGCGGGAGTCGATGATGCGGCCGAGTTTGAGGCGACGCAGAAGGCGCTTTCGACGGTCGGGATCACGGTCGAGCGACAGTGGCAGATATTCAAAATCCTCGCTGCGTTGCTCCACCTCGGCAACATGGAAATTCGCGCGACCCGTACCGACGCGTTGCTCGACGACGACGACCCCTCTCTCGAGCGGGCGACCTCCCTCCTCGGCATCGACAAGGACGAGTTCAAGCGCTGGATCCTCAAGAAACAGATTGTCACCCGCACGGACAAGATCGTCACGAGCTTGAACGCGGCACAGGCGAACGTCGTCAAGGACTCGGTGGCCAAGCATATCTATGCCAGTCTGTTTGAGTGGTTGGTCGCGGTCATCAACGAGTCGCTCACGAATGAAAAGGTCGAGGGGACCGTCAAGAACTTTATCGGCGTTCTCGTGAGTTCCGCACGACGCGGGCTGTCCGTATTCGTCCGGCCGAGCGAAGCAGTACTGACTGGCAACCGCTCATGCTGACTCACAGGACATATACGGCTTCGAGCACTTCAAGAAGAACTCGTTTGAGCAGTTTTGCATCAACTACGCGAATGAGAAACTTCAGCAAGAGGTGCGCCAGCCGATCTCCGTAGCTCGCGAAATTTGCCGCTAACCATCACCTGCCCGGCAGTTCAACGCGCACGTCTTCAAGCTCGAACAGGAGGAGTACATGCGCGAGCAGATCAACTGGACCTTTATCGACTTTGCCGACAACCAGCCGACGATCGACCTGATCGAGGGCAAGCTCGGTGTTCTCTCTCTTCTCGACGAAGAGTCGCGCATGCCTTCTGGGTCCGACTCGAACTTTGTCCAGAAGCTTCACTCGACCGTCGGTGCGAAACCGGAGAACGCGAAGGTGTTCAAGAAGCCTCGGTTTGGCAACAACGGGTTCACGATCTCGCATTACGCGCTCGACGTCACCTACGAGGCCGACGGCTTCCTCGAGAAGAACCGCGACACGGTGCCGGACGAACACCTCGCCCTCCTCGCCACGACGACCAACCCGTTCCTCAAGGAGGTTCTTGACCGCGCCGAGGCGACGAAGGCTGCTGTCGCAGAAGCGGAAGCCGCAAAGGCTGCCGAGGCTGCTGCCGCCAACCCGCCCGCAAGCAAGCGCATGAGCGTGATGGGCGGCGGCGCAGGCGGCGCGCGAGGCGGGACGGCGCGCAAGCCGACGCTCGGCTCAATCTTCAAGGCGTCGCTCATCAGCCTCATGGACACGATCGACTCGACCAACGCGCATTACATTCGTTGCATCAAACCGAACGAGGCTAAGCAGGCGTGGAAGGTCGAGCCGCCGATGGTACTTGGTCAGCTGCGCGCGTGCGGCGTCCTCGAGACGATCAAGATCTCGTGCGCGGGCTATCCGACAAGGTGGAAGTTTGACGAGTTTGCCGACCGGTGCGCGCGCTTCGTCTGCGAGTGTCTGCTCAGCACGAGCTGACCTCTTCCCGTCACAACAGCTACTATATGCTCGTCCCGTCGTCGCAGTGGCAGCAGACCTCCGACCTCCGCGCCCTCTGCGAGTCGATCCTCTCGTCCACCATCTCCGAGCCCGACCGGTACCAGGTTGGCCTGACCAAGATCTTCTTCCGTGCCGGCCTCCTCGCCCGCTTCGAGCAATTGCGCACGACGCGGCTGAACGAGCTCACGACGCTGATCCAGAAGAACGTTCGGCGGTTCCTCGCGATGCGAGACTACTCGCGCGTCCGCAAGATGATCCTCGGCGTGCAGGCTGTCGTCCGCGCCAACGCGGCGAAGAGGCGCGCGGAGGAGGCACGGCGGGAGAAGGCGGCAGTTATGGTGCAGAAGGTCGCGAGGGGATTCATGGAGAGGCAGCGGTTCGAGCGGGCGAAGAGGACGGTCGTCGCGTTGCAGGCTATCGCGAGGGGCTTGCACCTGCGTGCAAACTTTGTCGAGGAGAGGAAGAACCAGGCGGCGACGCAGTTGCAGTCGTTGCTGCGCGGAGCGTGCGTCCACTTCTCGCCCTCACCTCTCTGCACATTCGCTGAGCTTTTCGGCCTCCACGCAGCTTCGCTCGCCAGTCGTTCCTCCGCGACCGACGACGAGTCGTCCTCCTCCAGTCCTGCGTGCGACGGAGACAGGCCAAGGGTCAGCTCAAGGCGCTCAAGGCCGAGGCGCGGTCCGCGACGCACTTCAAGGAGGTCACGTACCGCCTCGAGAACAAGGTCGTCGAGCTCACGCAAACGCTGCAGAAGCGGACGACCGAGAACCGCGACCTCCAGTCGAAGCTGCGTGCGCTCGAGCAGCAGCTCGATAGTTGGCAGTCGAAGCATGACGAGGCCGAATCGCGCGCCAAGGCGTTGCAGTCGGAGCTCGACAAGCCGACCATTGCGCTCGCCGAATTCGAGGCGCTCGCGCGGCAGAAGAAGGAGCTCGACGCGCGTCTCGAGGAGTCGCTCAAGCAGATCGCCGACAAGGATGCCGAGATCGAGCGGATCCACCAGGACTTTCTGAATCAGAAGACGGACCTTGAGGCGAAGCACGAGACGTTGCAGAAGTCGCTCGCCGCTGCGTCGGACGACTCGGCGACAGTCTCGGGCTTGCGGCAGGAGCTTGCCTCTCTCCGCGAACAGCTTTCCCGCCAGGTCGCGATCAGCAACAATGCCGCCAAAGCGCCCCGGCCAGATGCGAACTTCACGATGGCGACGGGTCAGCGGTCCGTGGCGCCTGGTGCGCCCGCTACGAACGGCAGCGTCGAGAACGGGTCGTCCCCCCTTCTGCCCGCCGGTGTCGCCGCCGCGGCAGCCGCTCTCTCGGCGCCTCAGGGCGCAAAGCGAAGAGCGCGGCGGCACAGCGATGGCGTCGTGGACGGCGTCTCGGTCAGCCCTGTCCCCGAGGACGGCCGCTGGGAAAAGTCGCCTCGACCGGTCTCGATGGCGTTCCCTCAGGAGCCGAACGTCCGAAGACTCGCCGGCGGACCTGGTGGAAAGGGTTACCTACCCGACGTGTACGACGACCCCGCCGAGGAGATCATGCGGCTGCTCGAGGAGGAGGAACCGCTCGACGAGGACGTCCTCTTCAGCCTCGTACGACACCTCAAGATCCCGGCGCCGAACCTGTCGAGCCCGCCTTCGCCAAAGGAGGTGCTCTTCCCTGCGCACTTGATCTCGCTCGTGACGAACGAGATGTGGAAGTACGGCATGATGCACGAGAGCGAACGCTTCCTCGCCAACGTCATGCAGACCATCCAGCAGCATGTCATGGTGCGCGCTCTCCGGCTCACTCGTCGGATGACCCGACCTAACCGATTGCACGCCCGCAGAGCTACACCGGCGACGAGGTCATCGTTCCCGGCATCTTCTGGCTCTCGAACGTCCACGAGATCCTTTCGTTCGTCTGCATCGCCGAGTCGGACATCCTGCAGGGCATCGGTCCCGGCGGCGACGGCATCGGCCGTGACTACGAGTGGGATGACTACGAGCGACTGGTCACGATCGTCAAGCACGACCTCGACAGTCTCGAATACAACATTTACCACACCTGGATGCAGGAGACGAAGAAGCGACTGCACAAGATGGTTATCCCGGCGCTCATCGAGTCGCAGTCGCTTCCCGGCTTCGTCACCTCGGACTCGGGTGGGAGGCTCTTCAACCGCCTCGTTGGCGGCAACCAGGCGCCCGCCTTCAGCATGGACGACATCCTCAACCTCCTCAACAAGGTCTGGAAGAGCCTCAAATCGTACTACGTCGAGGTCACGGTCGTCCAGCAGGCCATCACCGAGCTGCTCAAGCTTATCGGTGTCACCAGCTTTAACGACCTCCTCATGCGCCGCAACTTTTCCTCGTGGAAGCGCGCGATGCAGATCCAGTAGTGAGTGGCGCGCGGTCGAGCATACGTGCCGGCTGCCGACTGACTTTCCCGCCTTCTAGCAACATCACGCGTCTCGAGGAGTGGTGCAAGGCGCACGACATGCCCGAAGGCACGCTCCAGCTCGAGCACCTCATGCAGGCGACCAAGCTCCTGCAGCTCAAGAAGGCGTCGCTGGCCGACATCGAGATCATCTTCGACGTGTGCTGGATGCTCACGCCCACCCAGATCCAGAAGCTCGTCGCCAACTGTGCGTCCACCTGCCGTCAGAGGGCTGCGCTGTGCACTGACCCATCCGCTCGCCGCAGACTACGTTGCCGACTACGAGAACCCCATCTCGCCCGAGATCCTCCGCGCCGTCAACGCTCGTGTCGTTGCGGGCGACAAGAATGACCACTTGCTCCTCCCGCCCGAGGTGCGTCACCTTCTCCTCGTTTCATCGTTCACAATCATGCTGACACTGCGACTGCACTGCAGGTCGAGGAGGCCGGCCAGTACGAGACACCCTTGCCGCGCGAGGTCACGGGCATCGAGGTGCGCTCGTCTCGCTCGTCTTCTCCCTCTCCGTCCGCTCACATCGCTTCTCGCGCAGACCTACATCCCCTCGTACCTCGTCGCGCCGCACATCCGACGATTGGTTGGCGTCGTATCGTCCCTCACCTAGAATCGGCTTCGTCTTTCGTTCCGCCCCGCTTGGCACTCGCAGTATTCTCCCCATCACGACCTCGCAGTCTACTCGCAATGATACCGTACAGCATTCTCTCGCTTCCTTGCACCTAGCTCCACGGCATCTCCGTACAGTCTCGATCGGAACTCGGGGGGGCCTCCACTCTGTGACCTGCTGTCGAGCGCCTTTTCCTGCCGCCATGGACTTTTCTGGGCAACGCTGCGCCCGGGAATCGCTCCGCTATGCTATCTCAAGGTCCGCCGGGCTTCGGGCGGGCGCAGAGTGGAGGAGGAGGGACAAAGCGATGTCGGGAGATGTAGATGCCCCTCTCCTTCCTTTCCATCACTTGCAGCGCACTCTAGCAGCTCTCGAGCGTCCGCTACCTCCTTCACTACTCTTGCCAGTCCTCAGCGCCTTTCGTACAAGGACTCGCCTCCTCTGCGCAGAATGCCCATCCCCTCCGTCACTGTAGGGTCCGTCCCTCTCGCCAAGGTCGCTACTGGCCTGATGCGCCTCACGTGGGCTCCGCAACACGTGCGTCACTCGCCCATAATGACGCCGCTTTGGACGCATTGACATGAGCTGACCTCCGTTCCTTCTCCTGCAGACCCCCGATGAGCAGGCCTTCGAGCTCATGAAGATGGCCATCGACGAGAGTTCCACGACCTTCAACTCGTGCGTACAGACTGATCTGGCCTGACCAGGCGGACTTGGCTGATCCCGACCTCGTCTCGCTTCTTCGGCGCGCTCTTCCTTCGACCTGCCTTCCTTTCCCGCCCACGCTCGGCATGCTCGCCCGTTATTGTCGTTTAAAACTGCACAGGGGCTACTTTTACGGCACGCCTCCCGACATTACGGCGAACCTGAAGCTTATCTCGCGGTTCTGCGAGAAGTATCCCGACTACAAGGGTGAGCAGCCTCCTTCCTCCTTCCCTCCCGCGACTCAGATTTCTCTCCCCTGCAGACAAGTTCTTCCTCTCCGTCAAGGGAGGCATCACGCCGCAGATGAAGCCGAATACCGACATCGATTTCCTCCGCAAGCAAGTTACCGAGGTTAACGAGATTCTCAAGCACCGCAAGATGGACCTGTTCGAGATCGCCCGCGTTGACAAGGAGGCTGGTCCCGAGAAGGTAGAGCGTCGCTACCTCCAGCTCCCTCAGCGCACTTCCGCTGATTCTCGTGCCGCCCTTGTAGTCCATGCAGAACTTGATTACCCTCCGCGACGAAGGCCACTTCAAGTACATCGGCATCTCAGAGTGCGTCTCTGTCGTCGTCATCCAGCATACGCAGACGTCGAAGCTGACTGCCGTCCTTAAAATGCGCAGAGCTTCAGCCGACACTATCCGCCGATCTGCTGCTGTCGGTCCCGTCGCCGCAGTCGAGGTTGAATACTCGCCGTTCGCGACCGACATCGAGAAGAATGGCGTCCTCGATGCCTGCAAGGAGCTTGGCATTCCCATTGCGGCTTACTCTCCCCTGGGCGCCGGCTTCCTCGGCAACAACTGGAAGTCGAAGGAGGACATTCCCGAAGGCGATATGCGTCGCCATTTCGACAAGTACGTACACGAGCAGAAGCGGAGAGGCCATCCTTCTTGCGGGGCGCTATCTCACTGTTCTCGAGAATGCCTCCCTTACTTCCTGCAGGTTCTCCGACGAGCATTTCGAGCACAACATGGAGCTCGTTCGCAAGCTCACAACCATCGCCGAAAAGAAGGGTGTCACGCCTGCGCAGCTTTCCATCGCATGGGTCGGCGCGCAGTGGGAAGGAATCTCGGTTCTTCCTGGTTCGGTGCGTCCCTGCCGTTTCCCCCTCAATTTCCATCCTACTAACCCTCTCGCGTCCCGCAGACCAACCCGCAGCGCGCAAAGCAGTGCATCGAGGCGGCCAATATCAGTTTCACGCCCGAAGAGCTTGCCGAGATTCGCAAGGTCATCGCCGGCTTCGAGGTCAAGGGCGTCCGCTATATGAACTCCGAGCAAGTTCAAAACTCGCTCTTTGGTTGAGGGAATGGCAGCAGTAGACTCGGGAAGAATGCCAAGTTAGAATTAGTCCTTGACAGTCTCAATTCCATGGTCGAGAGATGGCCGCTCTCATTCGCGTCTACTCACCCGCAAGTGCTTCGGAAAGGACATGAGACGCGAACATGTTCATTGCGAGAGATCTACGAACTCGGAAAAGTTGAAGTCGTCTTCGTTGTCCGACAGGCCGTCATGTCCGCTCGCCGCGATGATCGAAAGCGAGACTGCCGGCTCAACATCGAGTTCGATTGATTGAAACGAGGCAACTGAAGCAGGGCGCGACTGGCCGTCGAGGGCGTGCGAAATGCGGTCCTGCAAGGGTAACAACAGTCAGCATGCTCCGTGGCTTCCAAATGAGCCCGAATGCACAATGCGGTCGACACCGACGGCTGAGCCAAAGATGGCTCGCCTGTCGTTCGGCGACAAGCCGAGAAAGTCGTTGAGCGACGCGATGGCGAGGATGGCGGAAGCCGAAAGCTCGTTCAGGTCAAATTGCTGAAGCAGCGTCGCCTCACCCTGCAGTTGCTAAGGGCGTCAGCGAAAACCTGACGACTTGAGACCGGCACGCACCTCTGTCGGGTCGTCCTGAAGCCAGGATCGCTCCTCCCACCTATCCAGGACCGGCATATTCTCCCTTCCAGCGTCCTCGCTCCGCAGCCAGTCGACAAAGCGCCTCGTCAGCTCTGCAGAATGGCTCGCACCCTTCGAAAGCACAAGTTCGATGCCGTGCTGTCCGTCGCGGTAACCGGAGAGAGCGATCGTGAGCTGTTTGAGCGCTTCGAGAACCGGCGGAGTGAAGGAGTAGCTTTTGACCAACCCGACCCGTGTCTGCTGTTCCTCGAGGATGACGGCGAGTCGGTCGAAGCGTTCGGAGAGACGGGCGATGGTCGTGAAAATGGGCTCGGTGCGAGCTGAGGTGGACATAGCCGACTCAGACGGGACGGCGTTGCCGATTACCGAGGCGAGCTTGACGTAGAGAACGGCGATGGTCGGATGGACGATTAGGTGTGGCTCGAGGATCTCGAAGGAAGACGCTGCGAAGCGCGAAGGACGGTGAACGGGTAGGATACCGTTTTGCTGAAGTGCGAGGAAATGCGAGCGCATCTGGAAAATCGAATCGAACCCGACGACTCGGATAGCGTCCCTGGTTGAGCGGAAGTGGCTGGAGTGGGCGATAAAGGGAGGTGCGGCGAACGGAATGGTGCCAGGCGGAGGGGAAGATCGCTGTTGAAGAGCGAACGCAGTCTCGGTCGGCGCTGGCACGCCCCTCTGCTTGAGCGGCTGCGACTGAGTGATTTCGGTCGATACCTTCGCTCCTCGAGCTGCGAGGAAGTTGTCGAGCGCGTTGGTCATCGACCAGGTTGAAGCGAACGGCGGCAGGGCCGCCGCGTCCGTCTCGACTGCTGCTGAAGGCGCCACGGAAGCGGCGGCGACAGGTTCGTCGACAAGCGTAGGCATTGGCGATTGTTTTTTGTTCGTCGAGGTCTGCTGGTCCTCCCCCATCTTGACCGATAGACTCGCCATCTCATCGCCACTGAGACTGGATGAGGGGAAGATGAAGCCGAAGTCGCTTGAGTCGTCGCTCGGCTCAATAAATGGCTCGCGATCAGGCGACTGGCGATTGCGCCCAAGCGGAGATGCAAACCCGGGCGAACCAGACGAAGCCATCTCGAGAAGCGCCGCTACGCCCGTCATCGTCTGGTCGTGCTGAGTATCGCCGGCATTCGCGAATAGCTGTTGCTCCCCGTGGACCTCGATGCGAGCGGTTGCGTCGACAGACTGATGGCGGTGAAGATAGCTGCCGTCCAAGCCGAACACTTTGACGCGGGGCGAGAGTGTTTCGGGAGACGAACTCTGATGGCACGTCCCGCTGACCGTCAATGCGTCGGAAGCGAGTTCGTCGTCGGTGACGTAGCCTGCCACTGCGTGAACTGGCGAGAGCGTCGGCGGAGGGAACGGGATGTCGGCACCGCCGTTGCAGGCAACGTCCTCGAGCGTCTCGCCGGGCGGGAGCCGCCACGCTTGCCAGCTGAGATCGATCGTGAGCGAGCGGAGGCCAGGCAAAAGGGATTGCGCGAAGTGTGTGCCGGACCTGCGCGCGAAGTCGGGAGGTCGAGGCAGGGCTGGCGCGCAGGGAAGCGATGTCGAGGCTGCAGTGAGCTTTGGAACTGCCGCCAGGAACTCGTTAGCGAAGAATGTGCACAGTAAGAGAGAGCGGACGCACCAGGGAGACGGGCTTGAGCTATCAAGTCGCCCTCGTCGTCTGCGCCGCGCACGCCAATCATCTGATCCGAACTCAAACGGTCCCATTTCCTCTTGCCATGCCCATCTGCCCCAACGCATGTAGAGATGCTCAGTGCGTCGTCTTCGTAGTCGGAACCGAGCTGGTCGACCTCGTCTTCATCCTCGACGAAGGCGCTGACGTCTTCCCACCAGCTGTGCGCGGCAGAGAACGTAAGCATCAGAATGTCGAGCAGCAGCGCCGCGACACACCTTTCTGCCTCGACTCGCGCCGATTCGATCTGCATTTCGCGCCCAAAGGCAGGCAACTCTGCGGGCGGTCTCAAGTCAGCTATGAGTTCCTGCCCGAGAGACTGAGTTGTCTCACCAATGCTCAAGTCGTTGTCGGGCGGCAAGTCGCCAGCCTGCGAGCTCGACCAGACTTGCTGAGGACCGCTGACCTTCTCAGATCGCGTCGAGGTTGGCGGCGAGGAAGGCGGAAGAGTGAGGGCGTCTGGGGGTGAAGGGCTCAGCTAAGCAGTCGTCGCATAAGGTGGAGGAGGAGGAGCGCACCTTCCCTGTCCCATTCGGCGCGGAGGAAATCGGAACCCCGAGGTGACGAAGGGTAGGCGCTGACTTCCGACGGCAGGAAAGCTTGAATTGAGTTGGCGGCAGGATCGACGAACGAGGACTTGGGACGAGGGAAGATGGGAGGCGAGCCGATGCGAGGTGACTGCGGGCAGAACGTGGGTGAGTACTGAAGTGGTGATTCTCGATGGTGAGCGCACCATTGGCAGGTCTAATGCGACGGCCTCAAGCGACCCATCGGCACCGGTAAAGAGTCCAAGGTCTTTCGCCCCCTTGGTCTTCTGGACAAAGTCGAGCCGCGTTTCCTTCACATGCGTGAGTTGCGCCGGCGTGGCGACAAGCTTGAGGTCACTACGTGCGCGAGATCGTCAGCAACGCGACACGCGCAAAAAGGATGAGAGGACGCACTGAAGCTCGACGGGCCCGGGAACTTGCTCAAGCGCAAGCAAGTCATTGTCGAAGTCGGGCGGATGTGCCTCCGCTAGGTATTGCAGCAAGTTCGGGACGACCTTGGTCGGCTCGAAACTTGCCATGCCCTGCTCCCAGTTCGATCTGTCGGATCGAGCGGAGATGAGGTCGTCCGAGAGACGCTGCGGGAAGAGCCAGATGCCTGTGTGCGGGAAGGCGGTCAGCGGAGGAAGGCGGTCAGCGGAGCCCACGTTGCCGCAACATACGCGACGCACCTGCTACGAGGGACGTCTTATCGATCTCTCGAATCTCCTTGACCGCATCGGACAGCTCCTTCCGCACCCGCTTGAGTTCCTCAACCTGTCCCTTGCTCATCTCCCACTGCTCGATCTCCCTCGCGCCCTTCTCCCACTCGTGCAGCTTCCGATCATCCCAGAAATCGATGTTGCGCTCGTCGTGACCGATTGCGAGGGGAGTCAAGGGCTGCGAGTGCGAAGGGAGAGCGAGCGCGAGGAGGTAGTCGGCCGAGGTGAGGGCGTCCCGAACGAGCTGTGAGGCGAGGGAGGCGACGTAGGCGCGGTGTGCGTGCTCAGGAGAGACGCCGCTATCGATGTTCATCGTACGCGAGGCGTGCGAGCTGCGAGCGAGGTGAGTGCAAGAGGGAGAAACAGGGACGTGCGGCGCTTTCCCTCGACTTGCTTCCCTTGTCTCTGGAACAGGTGCGCACTCTTCCCCCAATCAGTCCATGGGCGCACGATGTTGCCGCTCTCCTCGCTCTCACGCCGCGTCCTATCACCCCGGTCTTGTAG